>OU744820.1:4029566-4525898 GCA_916614155.1 Mesoligia furuncula | reverse complement strand
AAACGTAAGAGGTTTGAGGACTAAAACTGCAGATTTTTACTTGAATATGTTAACGTGCAACTATGATGTAATTGTACTGAGTGAGACATGGCTGGCGGGCGACATATTAGATTCTGAGTTATTTTGCAACCGATATCTGGTCTATCGACGGGATCGTGAGTCCAGTGGTTTTCATAACAAAAAGTCCGGTGGCGGTGTGTTAGTAGCGGTGTCTAAAAGATTAAGATCATATCGAGTGACTAAATGGGAGAGTAAATGTGAAGACGTATGGGTGTGTGTAGACATTTGCTTAAACAAACGACCGGCTAAACTTTTGGTCTGTGCTGTATACATTCCTCCTCCAGTACAAAAGCATATTTTGGACCATTTTATCGATAATGCTAATAATGTTTTGGAAAACTTTAATGCCACGTTAATATTAGGTGATTTCAACCTAAATAGCATTGAATGGATGGGCTCACCGGGCACACCGCTTGCATCTTCATTAAACAAAAACGGAATTTATGAGCAGAAATTGTTAGATTTTATTTGTTTAAATAATTTAGCTCAATACAATTGTGTGTACAACCATAAAAATAAGATACTTGATCTTGTTTTGACCGACACCATGGTGAAGAGTTTGAATATGTCCAAAAGCCCTCTAAGTAAGATAGACTCATATCATCCCCCCCTTGAATTCGAACTGCTGTGTAACTTGCATGAGGAAACTTTAAGCCCTAACCAGGAGCCAAAATTTAAGTTCTATAAAGCTGATTACAGCAATATTTTACAGGAACTAAGTAAAATATCATGGCAAGACTTGTTTTCGGAATGTGACGATGTTGACGCAATGGTCGACTCATTTTACAAAGTCATCTATAATGTTATTGAGAAATATGTACCCAAGACTAGGCCCAAAAATTGCAAATATCCAGTTTGGTTTAGCAGGAATCTTGTTCGCCTGCTACAAGAAAAAAATAAGTACCATACACTTTGTTCCAAATTTGGTAACCCATTAGATAAAATCTCATATCGTTTGCTAAAAGACAGAGTTTCAAAATTAATGCACATTAATTACAGGCAATATATCAAGTCAATCGAATCTTCGATCACTTCTAACCCTAAGCTCTTTTGGTCTTTTTTAAAGAATAAACGTAACGGTAACAGTACGTACCCTTCATCAATACATTACGGAGATGCCAAAGGTAGTAACGGAGCAGATAATTGCAACATATTTTTCATCTGTTTATAACCCTTCCAGTGGCAATACTGTTGACGATAGGGCTAAATACGGGACTGCGCAATGTCAGCATTCTGATTTTCTGACCCAATTGACACTAAACACGGATTCTGTAATTAAAGCTTTAAAGAGACTTGACCCTTCTAAGGGGCCAGGGCCTGACGGTCTGCCTTCTATTTTTGCAATAAAATGTTGTGACCTCTTGGGGAAGCCTCTCTCCATGATTTATAATAAATCATTGAGCACAGGTTGTTTTCCGAAGACTTGGAAAGAAGCACGAGTAGTGCCTATTTTTAAGTCGGGTGACAAGTCCGCCGCGAATAACTATAGACCAGTATCTATTTTGTCTGTTTTTGGCAAGGTATTCGAAGCTTTAGTATACCCTACACTTTCGTGGCATGTGAGGCAAACATTGATGCCTGAGCAGCACGGCTTCATGAAAGGCCGATCGACTGGAACTAATCTTGCGTGCTTTATATCGGATTTAGTCAATGCCGTAGACAACGGATCTCCTGTAGATGTAATCTACACAGACTTTAGCAAGGCGTTTGACAGGGTGGATCACAAAATGTTAGTTAAAAAATTACACACTCTCGGAATTGCAGGAAATTTGTTGCAGTGGTGTGAGTCTTACCTTGTTAAACGCACTGCTAAAGTTGTGGTCAACGGTTACTCGTCAAACCTGTTTCTGACACCCACAGGCGTACCCCAAGGCTCCCATTTGGGTCCGTTGTTTTTCAATATATTTATCAATGACGTGGCGTCTTGTTTTGTACACTCGAAGATATATTTATACGCGGATGATCTAAAAATTATAAAACGAATTGAGTGCAATCAGGATCCATATAAACTTCAAGAAGACTTAGACCGTTTTTCCCAGTGGTGTTTGGACAATAACATGTTACTTAATGCTGACAAATGCAATCACGTTCATTTTTCTAGGAAAAAAGGACCGTATTTTCGTAATTATAAAATTAATGACCAAGTTATTTACGAGAAAGAAGTTATTCGCGATTTGGGGGTTTATGTAGACAATAAGCTTCGGTTTAATATTCACGTTGATAAAATCGCTACTAAGGGGTTTAAGATGTTGGGTTTCATTCTGCGTAACTGTAAAGGTTTTAAGCACGCCTCAACTAAAATTGCAATCTTTAACTCAATAGTCAGATCAGGCTTAGAATACTGCAGCATAGTTTGGACTCCACTCTACGAAATACATAAACGTCGTTTAGAATCAGTGCAGAAAAGATTTCTTTGGCACTTGTCATATCACTGCAGTAGGGCCAGAAATCTAACTAGCTACAGCTCACGCTTGAAACATTTCAAACTTATGAGTCTGGAAAATCGCCGTATGCTTTTAGATCATCTGTTCCTGTACAAAATAATGAACAATCATATTGATTGTTCGCGGTTACTGAGTCAAATAAATTTAAATGTGCCTTACAAACTTGCTCGTAGGTCTAGGTATCAGTTGCTCCGCGCTAAGGGCTTTAAAACCAATCTGGGTCATTTTTCCACCATTAACAGAATGCAGATTCAATTTTGTCGCCTGTCACGCTCACCCAGCGTAGATATTGATATGTCTTACTCTTTACATAAAGTCAAGGCTGCCTTGCATAAGGCTTTATCTTAAAAATGAAAAATTAATAGTACAGTTTCTATTGTCTTTCTCATTTACTTAATCTATATAAATAAGTTAAATATGCTTTGTAATTTGTAACTGCATTTCCTACTCCTATGTTTAATGCATGCCGTGGCAGCCTTTAATTAAGGCTACACTATAAAATGTTATAACAATATGTGCATCTTAACATGTATTTTTAGTGTATGCTTTGTTGGTTGTCCTTAAATAAATAAATAAAATAAAAATAAAGTTCATTACAAGACTTTTCTAAGAAATCCAAAACAGCTATGATTTTCCATCATGAAGTTCCAGTTGATATCTTCCGGCTCCATCATCAGATCAGTTCGACAGTACCATATTATTGTATTGTCATCAGAACTACATACAGCTGCCAATTTCCATTACGCTACGACCCTTGGAAGATGGTTAAATTAGTTACCCTAGATTCCATTACATAGTTAGTTACATACAGGTCGACCTAATAAAAGCGTGTTAATAAAAGAAATACTGTATCCATGCATCGCACCTTTAGAATTATAGAGACCTAATTCGAAATTTGAAGATTTCAACTTTGACATAGACAACTCTGACATATCTGACAAGACTGACATATTAAGTCTCTATTTTATTAAGATTCGATGAAGATGGTCGTGCAAGGTAATTTTATGAGTCAAAGTTGAAAATTAAATCTTCAAAGGATATGTCAAACTCAAAAGTGGTACAATATCCGAAGATTTTTAAACGATAATGTACCTCATTAGAAAGCTTATATACTTAGCTACTAGATTATAGTTAAATATGATTTTTTCAGGCGCCTGTTTTTATAAAAAAGTGTAAAATGTTTCAGTACAAACAAAACGCACATAGCTTTTATTTATTCATTTCTATGCAATACGATTATTTTAAATGTGGCTATAGTTTTCATTTCTATCAATTACTTTAAGATTTTATTATAATTTTAGCTGCAGCTCCATAAAATTGAGACAAAAAACATTGATTATCATAACAATGCAATAACTAAAGGTTTCGAAAAAGGTCAAATCTGTAGATGTCAGAATGACGTTGAACTAAAAAAAATACCTATTGGTCATTGTCACGTCATTTGCCACAGGGGCAGCGAATCCTAAAATATAAATAATGTTTGTAGTCAGTGATACAAGCATTTTATTTTTCAACACTTGTTACAAAAAAACGGGCGGCTGTAAAAAAAAATTAAATGCCCGAAAACATCAAAATAATTACCCTCTTTCAGCCCATATAACTCAGAAGGCTGATTTTAGTGTTCCGTACCCAAAGGGTAAAAACGGGACCCTATTACTAAGGCTCCACTACCGTCTGTCCGTCTGTCACCAGGCCGTATCTCATGCTGCAAAATATGAAGCAATTATCTGTTTATAAAAAATCAATTGTTTGGACTAAAAAATTAAACACTAAGCAGTGTTTTAGTATGTTGCTTGTAGAATAATCTGACAAAAAATCAGAATGATTGTATCATACAATCATTCTGATTTTTTGTCAGTTGTATGTTATTACTTAGTATGCTTTTTATTGTAAAAAGAAAGTTTTTAGAGGTATCTTCAAGTGTTTTTTTCTGTCATATCAAATTAGTTGTATTATGTTTTCAACACACTATCTAAAACTTCACTATCTGAAGAATATCATATATTTTTTTGATTTTGTTTACTGTAGTCGATGATTATATATACTTTTGTTGTTTCTAAAACTTGCGTTTTTTGTGTTTAGGTCCTGTAAGCCCCTTAATGAATTTGAGACGCGACTGGTTAGACTTGAAGCAGAGCCCAAAGTTGTTTGGAAAAGGTTAGGCTGATGGCATCTAACAGAGATTACAATTTTCCTATATATGTCACTTAGCAGGTAATGACAAAATCTATATGTAAATGCGAATGCTGTTTAGAGTTCCGGCAATTGTGAATCGATTTCTACAGTTATTTTATTGGATAGGTTTCAGGGGTCATCATTTCAGCCGAAAGACGTCCACTGCTGGACATAGGCACCTCCACTTCAACCGGTTCGTCGCTTCTCTCATCCATAGGGTTCCTGCGGCCTTCACAAGGTCGTCGTACCACCTTTTGGGAGGCCTTCCAACGCTACGTCTTCCGGTACGCGGTCGCCACTCCAGAACCTTTCGGCCCCATCGGCCATCTGTTCTGCGAGCAATGTGCCCTGCCCACTGCCACTTAAGTTTGGCAATTCTTCGGGCTATGTCGGTTACCTTGGTTCTCCTGCGGATCTCCTCATTCCTGATTCGATCACGCAGGGAAACTCCAAGTATAGCCCTCTCCATTGCCCTTTGGGTGCCTCAGGGGTGGTCCTCATTAACTTTGCTTGGGTAGTTTTTGAGTTAGCTTCAATAATACGTATTTTTGCCACTTAGTTGATATTGATGATGTTATAATAACTTCTTTATAATAATATGTTTAAATAAGCTGTTATGGCAAATAAATTGTTAGATGTTATTGTAAACGTCAATTTAAAATAACCTCCCATTTAGGAATTTGCATCATAATTCGTGTCCTTTCAAGCGAGGCAATTTGACCGCAGTACTGTCGGAGAGACCTTCAAAACTCGTTATAATGTCAAAATATTCATAAAACAGCTCTAGGACTTGTATTAGTGTTTACACGTTTTTGTACGTCTGCGAATTTTAGATAATGTTGTGTGATTACGTTGTTGTTTAACTAAATATATATTTTAAGTAAAAGAAAGTCGTGTTAGTTACACTATAATTAACTCAAGAACGGCTTAACCGATTTGGCTAAAAATTTGTTGAGGAGGTATCTTAGAACCAGGAGACGGACATAGGATACTTTTTATTCGGTTTTTTTTTTTTATATTTACTTATAGGAGTAGGGTAGAAGTAGTGTAGGAGTAGGTTAGGAGTAGGGTAGGAGTAGGGTAGGAGCAGGGTAGGAGTAGGTTAGGAGAAGGGTAGAAGTATGGTAGGAGTAGTGTAGGGGTAGGGTATGGTAAGGGGCAGGACACCACGCGAACAAAGTAGCGCCGGGCAGCTAGAAATAATGTATATGGCAAAACAACATTTGCCGGGTCAGCTAGTAATAAATAAATGCTTATCAACTTCTTGTTTCCCGGGGACATGTTTAGTCTTTTTCTTTTCGTGTCGATGGTACTGTTCTTCGATATTTTTTATTTGGCCACGATTCTCTTGTTCACAAACTAAACTAAATTTAAGTTCAGTGCATCTTTTTCTTTCTATTTCATTAAGAAAAGGACAGAATATAAAGTTTAGTTTGGTCCTGTCAAATTAGTCAGCGCCTGACGTAAATTGACGTATTTTTAGTAGCCATTTTTTTAAGATATCACGGTTAATCTTGTCTATGGAGTATCTTAATTTGACAGGACTATACTAATATTTATCCTCTACCATTTTCTTAATGAAATAGAAGGAATAAAGATGCACTGAACTTAAATTTAAGTAATATAGTTTGTGAACAAGAATCGGTGCCATTGCCCCCATTTCGACGAATTGTGTCTGCAGCGTCCTTCTTGGGTACGCAATCGATTGAGAGCTTTCGTGTTTAGTAACAACCACAATTCGGCAGTTATTTTGAAGTGCCATGTGACGTGTTCCTCACGATGTTTTCCTGCACCGTTTTGAGAGCAGTTCCAGTGGTTGTGAAGTCTGGGCTGAAGTTACGGGCGATTCGAACTCCGTATCACCTTCGGACATAAGATTAGTTCGGGACTCCAACTAAAAATGAATGACAACACGATTTGACTCCCGATATGTATTTGCCTGTATCTTCTAGTACATATTCTCCAAGTCATTCAACGGACATACGGGACGGGCCCATTCAAAATTAGTCTCCCCTGCTTGTTTGCCAATCAAAACTGATTGGAAATACCTACAGCGTCTATAAATATATTATTTACGCTATTGTGATGGGTACATGGTTTAGTTAAACCGTGGAAATGGATTTGTTGCAATTACTAGTGTTCGTGCGGAACAGTGAACATGTGTTACATGCAAATGAAATTTTCATTTTTTAAGAGGCCTCTTACAAAAATGCGCGTAGATCAAAAAATCAAAATCAAAGTATTTTATTTCACATAAGGCTTCATGGGCACTTATGGAACGTCAGAAGCTAGGTGCACGGTTCCAATTGGTCGTTTCCTATGGAGAAGAACCGGCAACAAACTCCATGGTTACTCTTTTTCAAAATAATTGGCTTTTACAATGTTTTTAAATTACAGTAGGTATGGGAGGACAGCTTAGGCCTGTTAACAAGTACCAGGTACTTGTTATAACAAAAAATTGTCTACAGATCTGAAGTCTACAAGGACTACAAGGTCCTCACATTTACAAAATAAGAATCTATCAGAAGGATAAATAAAAATAAAATGTAGGTAAAAACCTACTGAAACCAAGTGATACGATTCCCATTACAACCACTAATAAAGAGGTGAAAAATTAGAATTGTCTGTATATAATGTGATGAATGAATGACATGCATGATTTCCTCGTTGAAATTGAATACTATTCGTTGGTTGGTATAAATAACAATGAATTGGTAAAGATAGGTCGCTTTCTCTTCTACCTACTATCACACTAATATTATAAAGGCGAAAGTTTGTGAGTGTGTGTGTGAGTGTGTGTGTGTGTTTATATGTTTGTTACTTCTTCACGCTCAAACGGCTGGACCAATTTTGATAAAATTTGGTATGGAGGTAGCTGACACCCTGGATTAACATATAGGCTACTTTTTATCCCGATATTCCCACGGGATCGAAACTTATGCGGGTGAAACCGCGGGGCGCAGCTAGTAAGTAATAATAAAACCATTTTTTTATTATTTGTCTATTTATTTAGCATTATCCGTTCTCCTGGTGCATGTTTAGGCAAAAACTCATGGAGCGCTGATTTGAGAGCTCTAATTTGCTAAATTGCTACATGTAGGATAAAATTCTAAAAAGAACATTTCCGAAAAATAGTGTCACAGCCAAATTAGACCGATAAAAATGTTTCCATAGAAACAGAGATTTCCAGTTATCTCTTTTTAAATAAGATATTACGAAAATGTTCGTAAGTTACTTTTAGTGAAGTTTTTCATTAAAATTGGTTCATTTATTTCGAAAAACAATGGCTTGAAAGTTTGTATGAAATGCCGTCCATGTTAGTCACAAATCAAATTCTTCTCATCTTGTTCTCACACACTATTGTCTGCATTTCTCCTTTCGCAGGACCAAAATGTACATCCACCCTTAACAGACGTCACGTACGGCCGCAATACTGTCAAGGGTGTGACGATACATGAAAGTATACAATAAGTTAAAGGAACCTACAAAGACCTACAAGCCTAACAGTCCCTACGACCCTAAGCCCTACAAGCCCTACAGCCCTAACCTATCATATACCTATTGCGTGATAAATCCGGCTCGAAGGACCAAAATGTACATCCACCCTTAACAGACGTCACGTAAGGCCGCAATACTGTCAAGGGTGTGACGATACATGAAAGTATACAATAAGTTAAAGGAACCTACAAAGACCTACAAGCCTAACAGTCCCTACGACCCTAAGCCCTACAAGCCCTACAGCCCTAACCTATCATATACCTATTGCGTGATAAATCCGGCTCGAAGGACCAAAATGTACATCCACCCTTAACAGACGTCACGTAAGGCCGCAATACTGTCAAGGGTGTGACGATACATGAAAGTATACAATAAGTTAAAGGAACCTACAAAGACCTACAAGCCTAACAGTCCCTACGACCCTAAGCCCTACAAGCCCTACAGCCCTAACCTATCATATACCTATTGCGTGATAAATCCGGCTCGAAGGACCAAAATGTACATCCACCCTTAACAGACGTCACGTACGGCCGCAATACTGTCAAGGGTGTGACGATACATGAAAGTATACAATAAGTTAAAGGAACCTACAAAGACCTACAAGCCTAACAGTCCCTACGACCCTAAGCCCTACAAGCCCTACAGCCCTAACCTATCATATACCTATTGCGTGATAAATCCGGCTCGAAGGACCAAAATGTACATCCACCCTTAACAGACGTCACGTAAGGCCGCAATACTGTCAAGGGTGTGACGATACATGAAAGTATACAATAAGTTAAAGGAACCTACAAAGACCTACAAGCCTAACAGTCCCTACGACCCTAAGCCCTACAAGCCCTACAGCCCTAACCTATCATATACCTATTTTACAGCCCTAACCTATCATATACAGTTGCCGGCACAAGTGAATTTTGCATTGTCATCTCGATATCAGGTACAATACTCTATATTCTGCTTGGTATTAGTTTGTTTACGTACTACAATTTCAACAGCAATTAGTTTGTTCATTTTTAGTAAGGCTACTTATTGATGCCAATGACCTTTGAACGTAAACATAACCTTACTTTGGTTTGGTGACAGAACTCCTTAGAATTGCATCTAAATTTCATTTTTCCCTTAAAACTAATCATCTTCTCAACTGCTGCCACAACTACCTTCTCTCTTCTAATTTCTTGTCGCTTCCTTACTAGTTTTTATCATGATTATGACTCGCAGCGCCCGTGCTCGCCTCGGAGAGTCCAAACTCAATGAGGCTTTGAGCGCCTTAAAGGCGTCAAAGGAGTCCTGTGACCAACTAATTAAGGAAATAGAGGACAATGAAAGGGTGCTCTTTGATGCCCACGACAAGAATAGGAAGTTAAAACTTGAAATGGCTCAGATATATACTCAATACACTGATGCCATAGAAGAACGGGATAGACTTCAACTTATTGTGGACGGGTTCAGCCAGTGTAGCACAGAGTATGAACAAGCTCTTAGTCAAAAACATACATTACAACAGCAGCTACATGAGGCTCAAAGTCAAATAACACAACTTGAGACAACCAATCTTAACATCACCGCCTCGCTGAACCAAAGTCTGTTCAATGAATTGATGCCTATTGCCCCGTCAATGGTTTCTGCCATAAATCCCACATACACTATTGATTTGACAGCTGATGATGAATCAAAATCATATAATTCAGTGAGGGTAGTAACCAGTAAAAATAAACTTAAAAAATACATTAAAATTAATAAATACATTGTCAAAACACAAAAAATGGTAAAAAGACAAAAGTTCTTTATCAAAAACGTTAAATTGAATAGAGAAAGGTTGAATTTACTCAAACAATTAGACATGTATTCTTATAATTTGGAGCAGAGTACTAGGAAGTACAAAATTGACACAGAAACCTTGCAATCTGAACTTGACCATCTACAGGAGAAACTTAGTTCAATGACCAACAAATATAATACCTCTGAAGACCTAATGAGGGAATATGTGTTAGCAATGAATGAGCTAGTAAACTCACAAAAAAACAACTGTGAGCATTGTCAGACACCATCTAATGTGCTTACACCGGACCATTCATTGTCAACTTGCAATACCACCTTACTGCAGCCCTGTGTTGATTTGGTAATTCCTTCTATTAATAGCTCGTATAAACATTGTAAACAAACTTTAAATAATGATATTGTATTATTTTGTGATGAGATTGGTAAGGACTTAGGTCACTTATTGACAGATGAATATCCAGGACACTCAATAGTAAATTACTGTATGCCTGGTTGTTCTTTGTTTCATATTATGAAAGAAATTATTAAATGTAACTTTACCCAGGATACAACTTTATTAATTTTTATGGGTAATAGGGGAAATCTAAACAAAGGAGAACTGCTCCAGTATCATAGAACTTTATGCAACCTTAGTTTAAGAAAAGTTGTGTTGTTTACATTTCCTTATAGTAACAGTTTGCCACAGGAAGAAAATAGCTTAAGATTTGAATTGAATATGACATTACATAACTTGACATTTAATAATAACATGTTCCATTTAGTTGATATTAACAATTATGTTAGTAATAATTTTTATTTGACAAAAGATAGATATAACAATGTTATGTACTATCTTTCTGACTATTATAAAAGACAGATAGCTGTGTCGCTATCTTATTTTTTTTCTATTACAGCCAAAAATTTGGCTAAACAACTTGCTTCTTTTGAGCAATGCAACAATATTATAAATACTTCTGCCAATAATTTGGTCACTATTAATGACATTGTTAATAATTTAAATTAGAAATTAAGACAATAGAGGCAACCTCTAGCTATAATAGTAAAAATAACTCAAAAAAAAAGTTAAACTCAGTAAATAGTATCAACCTAGTGCATCAAAATATTCAAGGATTTATGAACAAAGATTTAGAAGTAGAATTATTTATGAATTTTAATAGTATTGACATTCTTTGTATAACAGAACATTGGCTGAAAAGCCACCAGTTCTTGTTCAATTTTAATAATCACCAGGTTGGTAGTTCGTTTAGCAGAATAAATGCTATACACGGTGGCTCATTAATTTTAGTAAGTAACCAGCTCAAATTTAAAGATCGTAAAGATATTGTGAGCCTATCTGTTGAGCGTACAGTTGAAATTGCCTGTATAGAATTGGAGCACTCTATTGTATTAAGCGTGTATAGACCCCCTTCAGGATTGTATGACTGCTTTGAAAAAGTAATGGATGAAGTGTTACACAGGATTTGTAACTCAAACAAGTCCGTTATCATTTGTGGTGATTTTAATGTCAATTTATTAGAAAACTCAGGTTCTTGTAGTAAAATTTTAAGTCTGTTTCAGTCCTACAATCTTCTAAACCTATTTTTGGAGCCAACAAGAATAACCCCTACTAGTGCCACATGCCTAGATAATATTTATACAGACATTATACCAAGCCACAAAGAAATTATAACTTTACTAGATTCTGATCATTGCGGGCAAAGGATAACTATTCAAAACCTAAACAAAAAAGTGGCTAAAAAGGATATCACTGTTAACCCCAAAACTGCAAGTCGCTTGGAGGCTTTTAAAGGTAAACTCATTAATAAACTACCAGTTTTATCTAATCATGCTGATCCTAATCAACTTTATGATAATTTTTTTAATGTATACTGTAAACAATTTGATTCCACCTTTATTCCCAAGACTATCTCAGTTAATAGCAATGCATCGTTCAGTGATTGGGCTACCATTGGTATTCATAAAAGTAGAACACGGCTTTATGAATTGTACAATGAAAGGACTTATATTAACACTGATGAATTTAATTTGTATGTTAGAAATTATTCAAAATTATTTAAAAAAGTTTGTTATATGGCCAAGTCACGCTATTTGGGTTCAAAGATTAAAAACAGCAGTAATGTAATTAAAACGACTTGGAATATTATTAATAGTGAAACGGGAAGATCTAGTAACCGAAATACTGACTACAGCCTGTCTATTAATGACAACATAATAAAATCAGACTCACAAGTCGCCGAGGCATTTGAAAATTTCTTTTCAGATATTCCCGTTTCAACTACTAAATCACTAAACTCATCACCTTCTGTTGCTGAGTCTTTGCTTAAGGACAATGTTAATGGTTGCGATTCGGAATTTAATTTTGAATATATTACCTGTAGAGATATAATTAAAACCTTTCACACTTTAAATGTAAAAAAGACTGCAGATCTGTGGGGTAATTCTGTAGAAGTAGCTAAGTCTATTATTGACATTGTGGCACCTACTCTAGCTCTTATCTTTAATAGGTGTATTGACAATGGGGAGTTTCCTGACCTTATGAAAAATAGTAAAATAATACCTTTGTTTAAATCAGGTAGTACATCAGACCCCACAAATTATAGACCTATTTCTGTACTACCTACCTTTAGTAAAATTTTTGAGAAATTAATTTTAGACCAAATGCAAAGATTTTTTAATAAACATAAATTATTACATAGCAAACAGTTCGGTTTTACAAGGGGTCGTTCAACTACTGATGCCGGTGTTGAACTTTTAGGACATATTTATAATGCATGGGAAGATAAATGCGATGCCTTGGGCATCTTTTGTGATTTGTCCAAGGCATTCGATTGCGTTCTTCACGAAACGTTAATCAGGAAACTCCGCCACTACGGGATCCGAAACACTGCTCTGGATCTTCTTACTTCATACTTGAGTAAAAGGATTCAGAGCGTTGACGTTAATGGAAAAAGATCACCCGGATCTATAGTAACAATGGGAGTCCCACAGGGCTCAATTCTTGGTCCTTTCTTGTTTCTTATTTATATTAATGACTTGCCGTACCTCATAAAGGATAATCATGATATAGTGTTGTTTGCAGATGACACTTCTCTTTTGTTTAAACTTAAACGTCAGCAGTTGGTTACTGACGATGTAAATAGCGCGATCTCGAAAGTAGTCCACTGGTTCAATGTTAATAATTTGCTTTTAAACGAGAAAAAAACCAAATGCATTAAGTTTACGCTACCCCACGTTAGGCAGGTGAAAACTAATGTGTTGATAAAGGGCGAGGAATTGAATCCTGAAGACAACACAGTATTCTTGGGCATAACTTTGGATGCTAAGCTTCAGTGGGGTCCACTTATAGATAAATTGTCAAAAAAGCTAAGTTCCGCAGCATATGCTGTTAGAAAAATTCGTAATTTAACTGATATAGAGACTGCCCGTTTAGTGTACTTTAGCTATTTTCATAGTGTAATGTCGTACGGTATTCTATTGTGGGGAAATGCCGCCGATATTCAGACTATCTTTGTTTTACAGAAGCGAGCTGTTCGATCAATTTATAAATTAAGTCCGAGACACTCTCTCAGAGACAAATTTAAAGAGATTAATGTAATGACTGTGCCTTCTCAGTATATTTATGAAAATCTTTTATATGCCCATAAAAACATAAAATTGTTTAAAAAATACAGTGATATCCATAATATAAATACTAGAAATAAACACAAATTTGTTGTACCTACAACAAGGCTCAAAAAAATAGGTGGCTCGTTCAGATGCCAATGTATACGCTTTTATAATAAGCTACCAAGCCACGTTCAAGATCTAAGCCTCAATAAATTCAAATCTTTCATTAAACGTAAGTTGTGCCAGAAAGCCTTTTATACCGTTAAAGATTATATTGAGGACAAAAAGGCTTGGGATTGAGCTGCTTCAAATTTCTGCATTTTGAATGACTTTTTTTTTTTTTTTATATACACATTGCCATTAATGATTTTTTTTATAAACAATGACATTTACTTACTTTGTAAAGTATTATATATATAATTTTTTTTTTTTTTTTACATTGTGATTTGTGAATGTGAAGACGATGTGGGTCATTTTATTAATTTTTTATGTTTTATTTTTCTCTCTGTTCTATTACTTGTTTTTTTTTTTTTTTTTTTCTCTCATGGTCTGGCAGTTTGAGTAATTTATGTGGCCTACCCAAATGTCCTTTCTTTGGTATTGTTCGTCGAATCGTTGAGCTCCTTAAGTCTTGAGTTGAGCTGCACGATTTCTGACAAATGCGTGCACTGACTGGACAGGTCCTCTCAATCTGTGTGGTTCTTTCCTCAAAAGACCATCTCAGACATCGATCTACATGGTCTTCATATAACCTGACCAAGATTATGTCTGGACTTTAAAAGAGACTGTGACCTCTGAGTTTGTTTCGGCCTTTCTTCTCAGAGTAGTCAGATAGGAAACGCCGACCTCATCTAGTTTAAAAAAAACATGATTGACGTGTAAAAGTGTTTGTACAAACCTACTTACAAAAATAAAATCATTTATCATTTATCATTTATTGCGTGATAAATCCGGCTCGAAGGACCAAAATGTACATCGACCCTTAACAGACGTCACGTAAGGCCGCAATACTGTCAAGGGTGTGACGATACATGAAAGTATACAATAAGTTAAAGGAACCTACAAAGACCTACAAGCCTAACAGTCCCTACGACCCTAAGCCCTACAAGCCCTACAGCCCTAACCTATCATATACCTATTGCGTGATAAATCCGGCTCGAAGGACCAAAATGTACATCCACCCTTAACAGACGTCACGTAAGGCCGCAATACTGTCAAGGGTGTGATGATACATGAAAGTATACGATAAGTTCAAGTTTCAGGTCTGGAAGAAATTTCTTAGGAAATAAGCAGTACCTTTGTACTCAATACTTATCGGATACCTCTTTTTGCGTTCATTACGAATGTAAGTAGTTTTTGTGCAGTTGTAGCTGCCTTATTAGTTAGTAAATTAATAAGTGTAATCTGCTTTAGCTTTGTAGTCATTTTACTGTGTGCACATAAAAAATAATAAAATAAATCACACTAATATTATAAAGGCGAAAGTTTGTGAGCGTGTGTGGGGGTGTGTGTTTATATGTTTGTTACTTCTTCACGCTCAAACAGCTGGGCCAATTTTGATAAAATTTGGTATGGAGGTAGCTGACACCCTGGATTAACATATAGGCTACTTTTTATCCCGATATTCTTACGGGATCGAAACTTATGCGGGTGAAACCGCGGGCGCAGCTAGTAATAAAATAAAGGCGAAAGTTTGTGAGCGTGTGGGGGGGGTGTGTGTTTATATGTTTGTTACTTCTTCACGCTCAAACAGCCGGACCAATTTTGATGAAATTTGGTAAGGAAGTAGCTGACACCCTGGATTAACATATAGGCTACTTTTTATCCCGATATTTCTACGGGATCGAAACTTATGCGGGTGAAACCGCGGGGCACAGATAGTAATTACATATGAATAAAACTTCGTCTGACGGCCTCACCTCGGCGGAGTTTCCTGTATGATAAAAATCTTATGAAAGGTGTCGGCGGGGAATCCCAAAGACATTGGCATTATGTACTCTAAAAGGCTGTAGATAAATAAAAAACTTATACTTATTTGTAGGTACGCACTGACTCGTGAAGAACGAATAGAAAAACAAAAGCGATGAAGTGCTTTTTGTTTCAGGATATTAACGTTGATACTTAAAAAAAAATATATATATATACATGGTTATTGGTAAAACATTAACAACCTCTTAAGAGGTCATTGTACTCATTATTATAAACAACTTTTACTATGGGACCAAACCTGAAATCGCGAAAAAAAACAGCTGTTCCCTACCTTTATGTTTGTAGTCACCAAGGGAGGCAGGGTTGTCAGATATAGTTGAAGTTTAATAAGAAACCGATGGAGGTTTTCGAATGCAATTTAATTTGATAAATGAACTGTATGTTTTCTATTAATTAAAATAAATTTTATTCGAAAACATCTATCGGTTTATTACTAAACTTCAACTTTATCCGACGAACCTGGTTACTTATCTCCTTTGGTGGCCTCGTCAAAATGTAGGGAACAGCTGATTTTTTTTTTCGCGAGAATAGGTTTGGTCCCATAGTAAAAGTTGTTCATAATGATGAGTACAATGACCTCTTAAGAGGTTGTTAATGTTTTACCAATAACCATGTATATATATTTTTTAATGATGTATATATAACGTGACCATTCGTCCCGCTTTCAGGCTGTCCCGTTGTGCCCAACCATAGCAAAAATGTGCCGCTTTTACAAAGAGACCAAACGATATGCAGTCAGCCGGTCGATTCTGTAAAAATCTCACCGTGAAAACTTAGGTGAAGTAAGTTTGTTTTTGTTAGGAATTGACACTATTGACAGCTCACTGAAAACTTCACCGAAGTTTTCACGGTGAGATTTTTACAGAATAGCACCGCTGTTAAATTTATTCATGAACCATTTACATTGTATCTGAATATCAAATATAAGACAGCACAATTTTAATTACAAAGACTAATATCGGTAAATCATGTGATAAGCTCAATTCCTACTTAAAAACTAGACACGACATTTAAAAAAAAACTAATTTGCTTCACCGACATATACAAGACAAATGCGTCTTCAACCGCAATGTAATGTTAAAATTACATATAACTCAGCTAATATATTATTTTTCATGTCCTTTTCAATATATTTTTTTTTGTTAAAATATAATTTAAAAGAGTGTCCATGGATTTTCTTGCCCGTTCTTCTCCATCCTACGCTTTGGAATGGGCAACTATAGCTTCATATTTTCTGACTGACCGAGTTCTTGACAATTCAAAAGTGCCTGTAAATGGTTTATATTGAAATAAATGATTTGAGTTTGAGTTTCTCTTTTTAATAAATACCTAGAAAACATTTTTTTTGTTTGATTCCGCAAGCGTCCCGCTCTGCCAAAAAAAAAATGGTCACGTTATTATGTACATAAATTATTTATGTAAATATAATTCTTGAAAGACTATCCATCAATAGGTACTTCCAAACGATTATTTTTTCTGTCTGTTACCTTTTTACGCCTTAACGGCTGAACGGATTTCGATGAAATTTGGAACACAGGTAGTCCATTACCTGGGTTATGACATATGATACTATTTGTCCCGGTAATACATTCCCGTGGGGTCATTTTCGACCTCCGCAGTAATATAATAATAATAATAATTTATTTCGCTCTAAAGTACAACAATAAATAAATAATAAATAAATTCTTTATTTCACCAAAAGCCAATTCATACAATATTCAAAGACAAAAGAGCGTAGAGGCTTATAACTAGGTCACAATAATTTAAATACTCTGACTCCTAAACTAGGTGTAGGTGCCTGTGTCTTAGGAGTCAGTGATTCTTCGTTACAAACAAAGCCATATTATACTAAAACGGGACGTTTCAACAATAAGTAAATGGTGTAAAAGAAAAACAGTATATAATTTATGTAAGGGAAACACAAAAGAAAGACGTTTAACTGTGTGGAGTGTGAATTAATGTAAGGTCTGAGTGTGTGTGTAGTGAGTAAGTGTAGGATGTGTGCGTGTAAATGTAGTGAGTAGGTGTAGGGTGGGTGTAGTGAGAAGAGTGGGGTGTAGTCACTGCATATCCGTTTAAGGTTAAAATTAGATTTAAGTAGTTAATTTTCATTGTAAATTACCCAGTAGAAGATCCTCAGTGTTATCATAACTCAGTGTTTGGAGATAATCTCTAAGTAAGTTTTTGCATTGGTATTTAGGGCACGAATAAATTTTTAACTTTTTATTTAGGAAGTTGTACATTTTAATGCTATTAACGTAGAATTGGCGTTTGGCAAAGGCAGTTCTGTGGCGTTCATGAGGGAAAACGTTATGCTTAAGTCTGCCAGTCGGTTCCTTTGGAGGGCGGACAGAGTGTTTGCGTAGGGTCGCCAGAAGCACATAAAGTTGCCTTACTGTGAGAACCTTGCAATCGGAATAGAGCTGCACAGTGGGGTATCTACGTGGACGAGAGAGCATTACCTTAAGGACAGCTCTCTGGGCTCTCTCAAGGCGGATAAATACATTTTGGGTGGCACCACCCCAAACGGGCAAGCAGTACGTTAGAACAGATCGGCATAGGGCAAAATATACTAGTTTAAGCGTGTCGTTATCAGCAGAGTTTCTCAACTTCTTGAATACGTATATTAGCTTACGTATGCGGGACGTGACTTTGACTATATGGGGGTGCCAGTTGAGATGCTCGTCAATGAGTACTCCTAGATACCTTACACAAGTGGATTTGGCAAGGCAGAGGCAACTACACTGCGTTGAGGAACCGCAAGTGTGTGCTTTTAGGGTAAGGGCATTTGAGGGATACATATTTGACCGAATTGCAAAGGGAACGTATACCGATTTATCGACATTTAAAGTGAGCATGTTATTAGCCAAACATTTCATTACGTGGGACAGCGCAGCCTCGGCGTGTTGGTATGTCTGGGGCCAGTCATAACCATCTACAACAAGGGCAGTGTCATCCGCGTATGTGTATATCTTACAATTTTCAAGAGGCAGTTTGCAGAGTTCATTTATATAAATGAGAAAGAGAGTAGGCCCTAGAATGCTGCCTTGTGGAACCCCGTATGTCATTGGAAGCTCGTCACTTTCGTATAGGCCGATTTTTACAATTTGGGTACGATCGCTGAGATAGTCTGCGAAGATTTTCAATGGGTGTCCACGTATTCCAATGCTTTCCATTTTACTCAATAAGGCTGGGGCAGAAACGGTGTCAAATGCCTTTGACAGATCAAGGAAAATTCCCAGGCACTTGTGTTTACTATCTAGCGTCCTAGCCACGTGATTAGACAAATCCATGACTGCGTCTTCGGTACTAATTCCTTTTCTGAAACCATATTGGTTACTCGCTAAGATGTTGTTTGCGTCGAGAAAACTGGTCAGGTTCTTATACAGTATTCGTTCTAATATCTTTGACATTGCTGTTAAAATCGAGATTGGACGGTAGTTATTGACATCGTCTCTGCACCCAGACTTGTGAATAGGGTGAACTACTGCTTTTTTAAACGCCTTTGGAAAGACACCTGCACTTATAGACAAGTTACAGATATGTGTAATAACCGGAACTAATACGCATCTCGAGGCCTTTATTATTTTAGACGGTATACAGTCTGAGCCAGTAGCACAATCAGTCCTAAGACCCAAAATAATGGAGTCAACATCGCTTTCGGTTACCTCAAGGAGGGCCATTGAACTACACGACTCAGAATTCGACACAGAACTGTGTACCATTGAGGGTGGTTTAAATTTCGAAGCCAAGCCACTGCCTACATTAGCAAAAAAGTTGTTGACGTGATTAAGTGAGGATTTTGGATTATCAGTTAAATGTAACAGGTCAAAAGAAGTTGAAGACTGAGTTTGAAGATCCGAGACTTTCTTAATAACATTCCAAGTAGCTTTAACATTATTTTTTGCGTTACGAAACTGTTCCTTTTCATACGAGCGTTTAAGTTTTCTCAGCAGGGAGTTACAGAAATTGCGATAGCGAGTGTAGGTGATTCTTAATATTAGGTTATGTTCCGACTTTTTGAGTTTAACATGCATGCGATCACGGTGTCGTATACAGCGGAGTAACCCTGGCGTGATCCAGGGCTTCAAATTACGTTCTCTTCTTGGAACAGTATGTTCCCGAGTGTGCTTTATGACAATAGACGAGAGATTACCTATTAACGCATCTGCAGCATCATTAGGATCCGAGATTGAAAGCATTGGAGACCAGTCATGGGTTTTGATATTCTCAATAGCGGATTCGTAGTCTATTTTTGATCTAGTGCGGGTCACATCCAAGTTGTCACTCCTGGTTTGTAAAAACAGAAGCAACGGTTCGTGATCCGTTATGGATGAGTCAATAACGAAAGTAGTAGCTGGTTTATTTGTTTTGAGTAAAATGTGGTCTAAACAGTTTTTGAGCCGTGTCGGAAACAGATGAGCTGGGAGAAGTCCGTTAGACGCAGCACAGGTTAAATACTCATCTGAGTGACTATCAATGTTGTCGATCTTAATATCAATGTTCATATCACCTATCAGGACTACGGAAGGAGTTGTTAGTTTGAGTACGTTATCGAGGCTATCAATGAAGTTGTTAATGCTTTTAAAACAAGGAGGGCGATAAATAGCCACTATTGTAACTTCCTCTATGCGACAAATTAGACAGTTCGCGTCAACAAAATGTGGTTCCCTAACGTCAGCGTTAAGGGAAGATCTAACATAGATAGCACACCCGTCATTTTGGTTGAATGTGTTTTTAGTATGGTATGATGTGAAGCCGTCCAAGGTCGGCAAGTGTAAGACTTTGCTTAACCAACACTCGGTGAGAACGAGCACGTCGCACTGGAAACCCAATAATCGCATAAGCACTTTAACTTCATCGAAATGTTTAGAAATGCTTCGTATGTTTAAATGTAAAATTTTTAAACCTTTTGACGGGTCCTTTATAAACTTCGCGCAACTCTCTGCTTGACACTTGAATGATTTAGATACATGAAGCGCGTCTATTTCATTATTAATAATATCTAGATTAGTCATTTGTAATTAGGATATTACGCAAGAAAGTTGAGCAAAGAGGCAGGAAAAACATTGAAAGATAAACGCAACGTATTATGAATGCTAGTGTATAAATAATTGTTTGTGTGCGCTGTTTAGTTGTATGTAAAGTGTAGCAGATAGCTGTAGGTAAAAGTGTATTGTGTGGTGTAAAAGTTAATTTTAAAACTCTCATTAAAAATAAACAAAGAATGGTTACAGAGAAAAAATAAAAATAAATAGGAACATTCTGTGATAGTCAAATCGTGTGATTTGTGTTCTCAAGGTTACTGAGGCATTTTTCTGAGTTCACAAGTGTCTGTTTCTCACCCTCCATCTTGCGCAGGAATATATTGCCATTTGAGATCCAGCAGAACTTATAGGAATTTTTGTTGGCGAACTCTCTAGCTAGGTAGAAAAGCTTTTTGGTGCTTGCTGGTAGGTGTTCAGAGAGGAACACAGGTTGGCGATCACCAGGCAAACCAATGACAGCGGTGCTTAACTTGTCGTCTTTTCCTCTTCCTTTGTTGTACGCACGGACGGCCGACAGAAGTGTCTCTTTAGTTTGCACAGTCGAGAATTCTGCTATTATTGGGCGTGGGGAGGTTGAGGTGGTAGATTTCCCTGGAAGACGATAAATATCGCGCAGCTCTGTTTCATCAATGCGTACACCGATAGCCGTGCCTACGCCACACACCGTTTTGATGAGACTGGTGCAAGATTCGGTACTTACTTGCGGGATGTTACGCAATTCTATGGCAGAAGATCTCGACTTATGCTGAAGATCTACTATTTTCCGCTCAAGAGATTCAATGTAGATTTGCTGCTCGCGTCGCTCTTTCCTCAATATTTCAACTTCCAACTTCATATCCTCGAACTGTTTATTAAAAAATTCAATCGACTGAACGATACCAGCGTTTGATTTATGTATTTCTGTGTTAGATGCCTGTATTTTACTATTTTGAATTTTTATGTCTTTTATGTTCGAAAAGAGCTCAGCTATTAAAGTTTTATGGTCCGCCAGTAGTTCCGCAATTCTATTATCCTGCTCTTTCTTCCACTTTGCAAGAATATCTTGCAGCTCTTGTGGTTCTGGCGAGCTCATCTCAGCCGATCCGCCTTGTGGCGAAGTATCATTACGCGGACGTTTATTTCTTTTAACGTTTACATAGTCGCACTCAGTTACGGCCGTGGAGATATCTGGCTCTGAACGTGTTTGGGTCTGACTTATATTTCCGATCTGCGATCTAGGGGTTTTAGGTGGAGTGTGGTGTACCCCTGCCATGTTAACAACCAAAATAATTAATAGGTTGAAGGCAAATATCAACAATAATACACAGGCAAACCGGTATTACGCAGCACCTATGATATAAGTAGCAGCGTTAGAGCGTAGCCGATACACTTCTCGTAGTCGATTCGTAGCACAGGCTCGTGACGTAGTAGCGCGCGCTGTGGGAGCGTAGCAGCGGTGACCACGCTCGTAGCTCGTAGCGCACGGTTGTTTTGCTAATTGTCGTAACTGTCTCAGTGGCGCGATGAGTAAGCGGTCCGGTCACTTGTCACTTGGGTGATGGTTCGAGTCCGGCAAATCACAGTCACTTTTTCAAATTCACTTTGAAGCGTCAACAGCACTATTAGCAATGTCTCACTCTAGGACCACCCAGTGGGAGGAGCCCTCAGGCAAGATCAAGCCAGGTGTGACAAGGAAATGAATTTAACCACAATCGGCCAATCACAGAGTTTGATGCACGAGCAAACGACACACGTCCTTTATGTTCAACGTATAGCGAAGGAATGAAACAAAAACTTCTATGTACAGTACAATTTAAATAAGGTATTTGATGGTGGTACAGCAGCACGTAATTGATGATCTACCAACTCCCAAACTAAGTCAAACTTGTATTTTGAGAGTTAGTGGTTCTTATGATGAAGGGCCTACATAGGCACAACCTTGTAGCCTAGAAATTGACTTCCAACGCTTTACAGTAAATAAATTAAATTAAAATTCTGCAATATACAATGAGAAACAAATTATAGCATTTACATTATCTAAAAATACAAATAATAATAATAAATAATAAAAAGAGAGAAAGAAATATATACCATCACATCAACAAAAATAATTATGTTTTACTTTTTTTATACATAAAAACAGTGACGAAGTCGCGGGCAAAAGCTGTAAAGTGTAAAAACACTGCAAATAAATCTCTGCAAGGTCGCGGACCGGACTTGGTCGTGTTTTTTTTTTGTTGTTAGAGAGAGAGAGAGACAGAGCTTTACGTGACGTGTCTGTCTGAGTGTTAATTTATTTTACTTTTCATCAGTGTGTAATAAAATTTAGGTATTTTAATTACATGGTCACGTCTCCCGGAAAGGATTGAGGAACCTCTCTCTTCCTGGCTTTGTGGTTAAAGGCTAATAGCACAGATATAGATATACCTAGATAACGCAAGTATCACGAACTGTATGAAAACCAAGCGTGCCATATTTTTGACTACCTACTATGACGTCACAAGCTCGCGCTCTCGCTCACACTTACCCAGCCAGCAGTACAAAGGACTGAGCGCGAAAGGGGCGGCTTACGATTTGTAATCATAAGTTGGTGCAATTTTTGGCACGCGAAGTAGTTACTCTTGCGTTATCTAGGTATATCTATATCTGTGGCTAATAGGGTGTTCCTTCTGCCAAACAATATCTAAATTTGGGTGCCATTATATCAATGTAAGTAACACTTTTTGGCCGACTTATAACGTTTTTCACCCGACGAAGACACCAAATCGATGATTGAATTATAATAACTGCATCACAATGCTGGAAAACTGGTCTTATTTTTTAGGGTTCCGTAGTCAACTAGGAACCCTTATAGTTTCGCCATGTCTGTCTGTCCGTCTGTCTGTCCGTCCTCGCTTAATCTCTCTGACCGTTAGCACTAGAAAGCTGAAATTTTGTAGGAGTACGTATATCAGTTACGCCGACAAAGTGATAAAATAAAATTTTGCAAAATATTTTTTTTTAGGGTATCTCCCCTACATGTGAAGTGGGGATGAATATTTTTTTCATCATCTACCCCATCGTGTGGGGTATCGTTGAATAGGTATTCTAAAATGGTTTAGGGGTTGCTAAAATTATTTTTCGATTGCATGCTCCATTTACGAAATATTAAAGTTTAAAGTGCAAATTTTTGTTCCAGTAGGGCGTCCCCCCCCCTCTAAAAGCTAAACTACTGGTTTGAAAAATCTGGAAAAATTCTCGATGATAGTGCATTTCATGAACTTTAAAGGAAAAGTATAGCGGTTAAGATAACTTTATTAGTTTAGCAGTAATAGTCGTTGAACTTGGGTGTTGGATAATTTTGTACCAAATATAAAATCCTTAGCATTAATCCTTTAAAGTGACTAAGATGAAGTAGTTGCTTGTTTATAATAGGTAAAGACTTGCATTGAAAACCAAAATATGTTTTTTTTTTTACCTATTCAGAATAAAGAACAACAGAATCGTACTACATTGTGATAACGGGCTACTACGGAACCCTACATGTGCGTGGCCCGACACGCACTTGGCCGGTTTTTTTTATTTTAAGTTGCAGACGGGTTTTTATGACACAGTCATCAGTATGAGACAGTCAATTGTCGATATTATTCTGTGTCCCGCTGCAAAGCCTTTCTAGGCATAGGTAGAGAAACGAACAAGCATTTATCATTATGCAAGCTTAGAGCCGTTTCGTACTACATCCGATCCGAATCCGAATCAAAGATCCGACTTTAATCCGAATTGGGAATGTTCATTCGGACGGATAGAGTTCGGATCTAGTGCGCAACCCATCATACAAAATAGGACTATGGTCACTTCGGACCGGCATTTCTCGAATTCGGATCGGTTTTAGTGCATAACCACTCTTACTGTTAGCTATTTCCAAGGTTATATTGTCTTTGGCTACTCGTATTTCGAACTATTATTACCTACTTGTAGATCTAGATGTTCTCGCGATGTTTCCTTAGTCGTATGTAGCGTAGATCTTCTATAGATACTGACTAGCAGATTTGCATTCTCAAAATCTCAGTTAAATTTCAGAAAGTGGGCCCATAAAACCAATATTTATTCGACACATTAAAAAAATGCGTTCATTGTCAATAAACTTTCCCTCGTAATCTACCTTTAAAGGACCTTTTCAACCAGATGCATCTTAAAACAGGTAATAACCTACGCGCAATGATTCACCCTCGCTTTCATTGCAACCAAGTCAACCAGTTTTTGCCAAAATCGTAAGTGAAAAGTCAATATCGTCCGCCATCTTGAAATTCTTGGATTCAACCAATAATTTTATCTTTAAAAGTATATAAAAGGAGAAATAATTTAGGGTCAGGTGGGCTACAGTGAGCCAGTGGTACACAGAGAATCGGTATTATTATATTCAAAACTAGTTGTTACCGGATCATGAAACCGACACGTAGCAATGTGTTTCGTTACGTCTCCCTCACTCCCCAATTGAGGGCGAGCGCCCGTTGTAAGCGGTCGTGTGGTACGACGATTTGTGTTTTCCCGCGCAAAAAGTAAAAAATAGGTAAGTTTTGCTTTTCTTCTTCAAGGTCGTGTTTTCTGAGCTTTTCGTACCATATTTTATATACATGTTAAGTCACTATCTAGCAATAATATGGTTATTATGTTTTAAACATATTCCTTGATCAATCGCGTTTTTTCAACATCAAATGTCAAATAATGTAGGTGGTACACAGTGACTCAGTATTGCAGGGTACACAGTGAACCGTGGTTCAGTGTGTACCGCTTCATGGTTCATTGTGTACCAAAGTTCAACGTCAGATTAGTTAAATAGATACAACTTTTTTTGCTTCAGGATGGGTCGAACTAAGGCAGTGAAAAGAAAGATTGGGGGGCATAGCAAGGACGATATGGTGCAAGCACTTCAGCTTATATAAGATGGTGCATGCATACGCAGGGCCGCTAAAGAGTGCCACTTGGCATATCCTACGCTACGGAGGTACGCTAAAAAAATCCAGTCGGATGAAAACACTAACTTAGTTCCTAATTACGAAGTCAATGCAGTATTTTCCCAGGACCAGGAACTAGTGTTAAAAGATTACATAAAACAATGCGCCTTAATGTTTTATGGGCTCGGGGCAAAAGAAGTTCGTCAAGTGGCATACCAAATGGCAAAAACCAACAAAATTAAAACACCAATATCTTGGGAAGCAAATGGAATAGCTGGAAAAGACTGGTTGCGATCGTTTAGAACACGCCATCAAGATCTTAGCCTTAAAAAACCTGAGCCATGTAGCTTAGCCTTTAATAGGGACAATATTGAAAAATTCTTTTCAAATTTAAAAGAAGTTATGCAGCGACATCATAGCTTCGGTGATGACATGCGAGTATATAACTTAGATGAGACATCAACAACAACTGTACAGAAGCCATAGAAAGTGCTAGCACCAAAAGGGTTTAACGTCTGTAATATTTGCGGGATTGTCCGAAAGGGTTACCGCTGGCCCGGAACATAAAGGGCTAAGGAAGGAACACGGGTGGGTTTTAGTCAGTTATAAGAGTCTGACACTCCCTTCCGCTCCACCCAGAGCGGGAGGAGTCATCTGGACAAGCTTTATGTTATCGTGATTAAGTTATAATTCTATTTTTTGTTTTTTCTTGACATTATAAGCAATAAACCTTCTTGAATAAATGAAAAAACTTTGTTTTAATGATGAATTTTTGATTGATGGCCGATTTACCCCAATTAGTCCAGTTAAAATATAACTTAACTTCGTTTTATTCTGATATGGTTCACTGTGTCCAACGGTGGTTCACTGTGAACTTCATCATGGATCAGTGTGTACCACAGAGTGTACACAGTGAACCAATTCCCATTTTTTTTAAAACACTTAATAATGTCTAACCTGTCAGTTTTTGAGCTTAAATTTGTAAAGAAACCTTAAGTCCATTAGACACTAAATGGTATGTATGAGAAAAGAAAACGATAACTTTGAATTTGAGTACATGACACAACTTTGAATTTTTTGTGGTTCACTGTTGCCCACCTGACCCTACATAATTATATATGTGAATGGATTCAACTGACATTTCGTAACGGGGATTTCACACTTACGTCATAAATTATAAGAAAACACGTTAGGTATCTGACCCACTGCCGGCGAGCAGCGAGTGCGCGGCGGCGACAAGCGATTACTCGCTGGTATAATGCGTAGGTACCTATGTACTAAGCGGGTTCCCTATCCATTAGCATAAAATTTTAAGCCCTAATATAACTTGGCATACTTTTGTTGCTCATAATTATATTTTCGCATAACATTATTTACGCATAACAGCTTACGCATAATTTTTTTAAGCATAATTTCTCTAATCGTAATAATGATTAAGCATAACATTCTAAAGCATAAATTTAGCATGCTGCATGTTTTATTTCTAACGACGTCAGGACGACGGAGCCCCGCTTAGCGGGGCTCCTATTTCTGTCTGCAGGGTTTAAAGGAACCTAACCAAACCGAACCTCGGGGTGCCCTTCGCTCGCTCTTGCATCCTACGTCGCCATCGCTTAGTAGCACAACATATAATTGAGTTTTTAAGACAATATTTTAATTGTAATTTTAAGTACTTTAGTTCAGTATTATGCGAATTAAATTTATGCAAAAACAAATTAGCCTTCAAGATGATTATGCCAACATAGACTGTTTGCCAAAAAAAAAAATATGGCAAAGTATTATTATGGCAAAACAAATTATACTAAAAAAATTACTTATGCCAAAGTATTTTTAGCTTCATGTTTTCTGACTGACCGACTTCTTGACAATTCAAAAGTGCCTGTAAATGGTTTAATTGAAATAAATGGTTTGAGTTTGAGTGACTGACTAGTCGTTACGGGTCGTCAGTAGCCCGAAAGGAAAGTCTGACAACCAGTCTTACTAAGGGGTATCGTATTACCCAGTAACTGGGTTGTGGAGGTCAGATAGGCAGTCGCTCCATGTAAAATACTGGTATTCAGCTGCTTCCGGTTAGACTGGAAGCCGACCCCAACATAGTTGGGAAAAGGCAGGCAGATGATGATGCACTTCAAGCTTACTTCACCTAAGTTTTCAGATTGAGATTTTTAGAGATTCATTTTTAAAAGCACGATCAAATTATTAGCGTTATTAATGAACCTATTCATTATAATTTATGCGCATCTGTCACGTTATTTCTCAAAAACGGTCGAACCAGTTCCGATGCGGTTTTGAGGTGTGTCCTCGTGTCAAGGTAACATAAGTAACTATATCCCTGATGTCATCGTTCGTCCATTGTTTGCATTTGTAACTTCTTGAGTGATTTATTTATTACTAGCAACGCCATGCCCCACGGTTTCACCCGCATAAGTGTCGACCCCGTGGGAATATCGGGATAAAAACTATCCTATGTCCTTTCCTGGGACTCAAACTATCTCTAGACCAAATTTCATCTAAATCGGTTGAGCGGTTTAAGCGTGAAGAGGTAACATACAGACAGACAGACAGACACACTTTCGCATATATAGTACTAGCTTCCACCCGCGGCTTCGGCCGCAAGGTATGTCGATAAAAACTATCCTATGTCCTTCCCCGGGATGCAATCTATCTCTCTGCCAAATTTTATCGAAATCCGTTCAGTGGTTTAGGCGTGAAAAGGTAACATACAGACGGACAGACACACTTTCGCATTTATAATATTAAGTGTGGATTTCCTACTTGAGTCATAACTAATTGTATGCTTGAGCAGTTCTGGCCCAGTGTATCGGCTCCGACTTACGGGTCGTGAGTTCAAATCCAGGCAGACACTTTCCGCTTGGGCGGAGCACCGCCGTGTCCTCGTAGAGGCGATCGGCAGCGGCGGCGACCTCTCGCTTCCGACCCTGGTACAAGCCATGGTCCGGGGCGGGGGGAGGCAGTCGCCTCCTCCTGCGAAGCAGTCATGCTAGCGAAGGAGGTGGCGGGACGGCTCAGGGAGAGAGCGCTTGACGACTCCCGGCCACCGGAGGCGCGGGCCTGCGGGCGGAGAGTAATGGCTAGCTCACCGTCCGGTCAGGACCAGGCCCGTGCCGGTAGGCGCGTATGTGTTCAACGCGCGCCTCAAAGAGATGTCAGCAACAGAGAAGGGGCCCGATAAGGCCGAAGCCTGCCGGGGCAGCGGGGTTGTCCGAAAGAGTTACCGCTACCCCGGAACAAAAAGGGCTAAGTGCTAAAGTGCTAACGCGTGCCCGTGCACGCGTTAGCACTCATGCGTGAACCCGCCGCGGCTGTCCGTCACCGGACCCTCCTCTGGGGAGTACTCCCCATCACCGGCGCACCAGAACACATAGCACGCCGTGACCACCCCAAGGACCAAACCAGCACATGGGCGCCAGACGACCCCGTGTCTGGGCACCCTTGATCCCCCTGCGACGAGTCAGGTCATTGGCCCCGCCGTCTGCCAATTTTCGGCCGCAGAGGATAGAGAGAGCGGCCAACGTCATACCGACACTCCTCCTCCCCTGCGGCACCACCGCGTCCGCCATCGAACGGTGGCGACCCCGTCAAGGCCGCGGAAGGTAGGGAGAGCGGCGCACCGCAATACCGGCACTCCTCTCCCGCCGCGGCCTCCGACCCTCAGCCGCGATGCCTCCCAGACGACATCGCGGCCCGCCTTAGTTGCGATGTCGGCTACGTCGTGGGCTTACTGGCAAAAGCCTTGACGAGCGGCCCCTCCTCGGGTTCCTCTTCGCTTCACCGTGGGTGTCCAAGCCACGGCTACTGAGCCCCCCCGCCTCGACAATGCGGGAACCCACCGGGGGGGAAAGTAACCTAACCAAACCTAACCTCGGAGTGCCTTTCGCTTGCTCTAGCATCCTACGTCGCCAATATACTTCTATTTCAGGGAAACAAGATTTGGTGAGCATTTATCCACTTTGGTAGGTTCAAAACTTATTTTGACGAGCATTTAAATGTTAAAATGTTTAAGTGATTTGTTGACAATAACGTTCTTGAATAGGAAAACTATAAATAAACGTACCTAATAGGTGAGTACTTATGGGATATATGATCGTTTAACTTTTATTGATTTATTTATAACTATTATTATCTTGTAGCTAAGTAATAACCGCCGCACTAGATGGCGAACCTCCACAGACGTGT
The DNA here is from genome assembly GCA_916614155.1 of Mesoligia furuncula. Lineage (NCBI taxonomy): Eukaryota > Metazoa > Arthropoda > Insecta > Lepidoptera > Noctuidae > Mesoligia > Mesoligia furuncula. The sequence goes on along the minus strand of OU744820.1, from coordinate 4,496,189 downwards.
TGGATACGATATTGTTAAGGACGCTATCACATTTTTCCACGAATAACAGTGTTTTTCAGGTACCATTTTAACAAAATGACGTCACAACTGCGAGGCTATCTTGGTTTCAAATTAAAGATAATATATTCATCTCCAGACTGGGCCCAAAGCAATTAAATAGCCCAATACAAAAATTTCACACAAATACGTTTTTCCCATCTCAATAATCGCAAAAAATTAAATATAAAGGGGTCTGAATAGGACCCAATATAGCTAAATCCAATGCAAATTTTAACTTAAAAATAAGAAGATATTGTTGCCTATATATAATTCTATAAAGATAAGCTAAATATTTTGTAGATAAATAAATAACATTTCATTTATGAGAAAAATAAGAAACGCTCTCAAATTTCTTCATACATTTTCTACCCGCGGACACTTGGCCGGTCGGTCATTCCGCGCTCAGACGCGCCCGTGAAAGCACGGCTATGTCGCTATTTCGCAAAAAATAATTACGTTAAAAAGTGAGTTCCGTTTTGAGTACTCCACAATACGATGTTGATACATTTTCGAACCGAAATAAAATTAAGTACGATTTTTGAAATTTGTTTCAGAAATAAATACTTAGTTGTAATTTTTTGTTTAATGGATGTATATGACGGATAAAGATTGTATAAATATTTATGTTAATAAATTTTAGTCAAATAAAAATGACAGAGACAATTTTTTTTTAGATATTCGATACTATAGTCGATTTTGGGGTGGTGATTACGAATAAATATGACATCCATTTTTTTATTCAAGATGGCGAGTGTATTTTTAACCGACTTCTAAAAAGGAGGAGGTTGTATATTCGGGCATAACTCCGTCATATACGGACGGACGGATTAGCAAAATTCTTTATTTGTTCGAAAGAGGTTTATTCCAAAATGGTCCCATTTAAACGTAAAGATCTGATGATGAGTTTCGGAGACAGACAACGGAACTCTTCAATAAATGCCAGCAAATCAACCGCGATTGCTCCTATCGCATATCTATACATTGTTTATGCAACTACACATCATAACATCACGCCTGTACCCTCTAAAGGGGTACGCGGATGTGTTCAATACCTTCCTGTCACTGATATTCACATAGCAAGTAGTGTTATATGAATTTGTGTGGGGTAGGTGGGTACAACTAAAAGTGAAAAATCACACTAATATTATAAAGGCGAAAGTTTGTGAGTGTGTGTGTGAGTGTGTGTGTGTTTATATGTTTGTTACTTCTTCACGCTCAAACGGCTGGACCAATTTGGATAAAATTTGGTATGGAGGTAGCTGACAACCTGGATTAACATACAGGCTACTTTTTATCCCGATATTCCCACGATATCGACATTTACGCGGGTGAAACCGCGGGGCGCAGCTAGTAAAAACTATTTTACAAAAAAAAAAAACAACCGATTTAAAAAAATACAAACTACAAACGGAAAAATAAATTTTTGTTTCTTGTTCTTTTTTTGTTTGAAAGGATATACTTTCCAGGTGGTCAGGTCTATTGTCATCAAGTCAGGATCTAATGATGGGATCCTGGAGAAATCGAAGGAACTCTTCAAATTTTATAGGCATACACACCTATAGCGATTTGGGTATTTTTTATAGTAACTCGTGGATTTGCTCTCGGAAAGCACCGTTTAGTGAAGAGGAACTGATGCTGAAGACCACAGATGGCTACCGGAACTACTCAATAATAAGTATTTCTCGGGTTGCGATTCGATTAGATTACTTTAATATGGTTGTTAAGCAAATTATGCTCGTCACAATACGAATAGTAAAATGGAGCTGATAGGTGATTACCAGGAGAACTCCTCAACAATTAACGTCCCTGCATTGAAAAAATCAATATTTTGTAAAAGGGGATGAGCAAGTTAACATTAGGTTATTGTAAGTTAGGTACAACTTACAATAACCTAATGTTAACTTGCTTGCTACAGTTATAAACGGAACCGACTAAAAAGCGAGAAATAAAAACCTTTTAACAAAAAAAAACCAACTTCCAAAAAAACACTACAAAGTGAAAAATAACTTAAATTTCGAAGTCGGTGGCAAAATACTAAAATACAGATCTAAAGACATCGACTTCCGAAATAAAAGTTATTTTTCTCTTTTTGGAAGTCTGTTTTTTTTGTTACATAGTTTTTTATTTTTTTTTTATTTTTATAAAAAAATAATGAACTCTCGCCTCAGTAAATAAAATACTTACTGTTTTCATGAGTGAATGATTATTTTTGAATATCACAACGAAACTCTACGACAAATCCCAGGCTATTATTTGATTACGTAGGTAATGCTCCAAAAATTGTCATCAAAAATAAAATTTAAAAGTACTTACATCTTTTCAAACTAACAGCAGACTGAAGGATAAACGTAGATGTTCCTTGTAATACTAAAATGTTAAGGTCGTTTTTCGGCACCTACTTATTGTACGTAATGACTGATGAACTTCAACAAAAAACGTGATTATCACATATAGTAAGTACTAATAACAGTTACCAAATTCGATTGCGAACTAACAACTAAGTTTACTCAATAAATACCAGTAAAATTAAAAAATAATACCTTAAAGTACCAAGATTAGTTATAGTTACGAATAAAATCGAGTGGACAATGGGTTCAATGTGTGCGTGCGCGTAATGTTGTTGTGTTGCGATTCAGATACCTAAACTTGAGCGAGTTCAAAATATGACAAATGAAGATGATCAGGCCCCTTTTTTCCATTGAGCACTCTGGGCAAGTGCCCCCGCGATCTTCGGGGCCCCCGGCCTGCTCTCATAAAAAAAAAAAACATTATTTGCAGCCGCCGTTCCATTCTACGCATTATTAGTATTATTTTCATTATTATATATAACTTTCTAGCCCCCCCCAGTTATGAAATACTAGCTGCGTCCCGTGGTTTCACCCGCGTAAGTGTCGATCCCGTGGGAATATCGGGATGAAAATAGCTTATATGTTAATCCAGGGTGTCAGCTACGTCCATACAAAATTTTATCAAAATTGGTCCAGCCGTTTGAACGTGAAGAAGTAACAAACATAAACACACACACACCCCCACACACTCAAAAACTTTCGCCTTTATAATATTAGTGCGATTGCATTCATGTTGTTTACTAGATGTTACATAACTTACATAGTAGTATAGGTTTCAAACATGAACCCTGCTAGGGCACGGCAACATATTTGTAGGTAGATACAACTAGATTTATAGCTATTGCATGCATAAACACATCATCATCTGCCTAGCCTTTCCCCAACTATGTTGGGATCGGCTTCCAGTCTAACCGGATGCAGCTGAATACCAGTATTATATAGTTTTACGATTTTTGGCATTTATTTTCTCAAAAGATTTACTCAATCAGTTTTATGTAGTAAAAGGGTAGTTGTAGAAAATAAGTGCACGACGTCGTATGAGTATCGCCACTGCGGGTAGGTGTGCATGAGTTGAGGGATACAATACATGGTTGTTAGGGCCCATGACAATTTATATAATGATTATTTCAGTGATTTTACATGGAGCGCCTGCCTATCTGACCTCCACAACCCAGTTACTGGGTAATACGATACTTCTTGTTAAGACTGGTTGTCATACTTTCGGGCTTCTGACTACCATCTCATATTGCAACTAGTTTAATTTGGGTCTCGTTATTTTAACTACTTTGTATACCTATTGTATAGAAGCAAGTTTCTTTTTGAAACTGAATAGTCTGCTCAGCTGTGCTGATGGGGAGTTTGTTGCGCCACTTCTTCTCCCCAGGGAAAGCACTAGGAACTGGTAAAGGGCGGGCGTTTTGGGGGACTGTCTTTTGTAATTTTGACGTTCGAAAAGTGATGATTCTCATTTGTAATTTGAATAAATACAAAGTAGTGAAAAGCCTCAAAGTACTCTTATAAAAATATCGCTTAACGTATCGTTGTCAATTTTGTCCATTGTTTGATGTCAGGGCCAGGGACCAAAGACACAATGACAATACAAATTAAGAGCGTTTACGCCGTACGGCATTTCATACAAACTTTCAAGCCCTTATTTTTCTCAATGAATGAACCGATTTTAATGAAACTTCATACGCATAGGCAGGATACAAAGGTCTAAAAAGTTAGTAGAGAACATTTTCGAAAAATAGTGTAACAGCCAAATTAGACCGATTTAAAATTTTTCATAGAAACAGAGATTTCCAGTTATCTTCTTTTAAATAAGACATTTCAAAAATGTTTTCTACTAACTTTTTAGACCTTTGTATCCTGCTTACGCGTATGAAGTTTCATTAAAATCGGTTCATTCATTTCGAAAATAAGGACTTGAAAGTTTGTATGAAATGCCGTACGGCGTAAACGCTCTTAATCCGTGATGCGCCCGCGACACTGGCAGGTGGCAACAAAACAAAAACAAAATGCCAATTATAGAATAGATACTTACCTACGCAGGTCCAGTAGGTATGGACCGTGTCTAGATATTTTAGGTTATTATTTACCTGTTTACCTAATAAACTAATATTAGAGTAGATGCCTACCGGATGCCATTAGATCATTATGAGCACATTCAATTTTATTGTACTCATAATGACATCGTGTTGTGCAAATATTGTTTTTCCTGGTATCATTTCAAGGTATCATCATTTAGAAAAAGATGTTTTTGTATGTGGTTTATCCTGCTCGCCTGTCCTTACGGTAGGATATAATTAACTCGTCCCGCCATCTTCGTCTCGATCGACATACCTACACATAAACAAATAAGGAGCAAGAATAACAATTTGCCAGCGTTGTGTCATCGCGCTTCTCTTTCTTTTCTATGCAGTCCGACAAAGACTGCGCTTTAGGTCATGTGGGCGGGACGGCATGGCAAGGGATTTAAATTTTTACTAATGGACATTCAAACGTATTGATATAGAAATACGACATAAATTGCTATTTATGTCGTAAAATGATGCCGTGGCATCGAAACGGATTTCATTGTACGGCATTAAAAGACGCGCCACGGGCTCCCGCGGCGGCATGCGTTCTGCGGTAGGCAACGGCATGCCAAGGACTCCAGCGCTCGTTGTGACATACCGCGGGTTGAGGCGGCGGGGGTAGAGAAGCGGGGAAGCCGCTGGAATGCCGCGGTAACGAAACAGCTAGTGTGCGCTGACTGATGGCAAAATCCCTTGCCATGCCGTCCCGGTCTGCGTAGGCCTTTAAGAAATATGTCTATAATAATAGCCTCCCGACCGATTTCAGTCACGGTGGCCAAACTCAACGGAGATTAGCCACGTACGCAGGAGATATTATAGTGCACAAGTGTGTGCGAAAACACAGGGGCACTCTATCACTCACTGCGTACTTTTACTTAGAAATTTCTAATGGAAAACCCAATAACACTTTTGCCCGACCCGGGAATCGAACTCAGGACCCCACGCTCAGCAGTCGCGCTTGGGGGGCAGTCAAAGAAATACTAGTACCTATTAACCCAAAAGTCATGTATTCAAACTAGGCTGAGAATCAGCACTTTTCGAACGTCAAAATTACAAAAGACAGTCCCCCAAAACGCCCGCCCTTCACCACTTCCTAGTGATCTCGCTGGGGAGAAGAAGTGGCAACAAACTCCCCAGCAGCACAGCTGTCTGAGCAGCACAGCTGTCATCTTCTGGAGACACCCGGCAACAATACATGCACTGCTACTCGTACAGGAAGATCTCAAACTGAACTAATCACAGTGAAATAAAAATCCAAGTTATATAAAAAAAAGTAACAAAAGGAAAATGAAACAGAAAGTCCTATACGAGGCCAAAAGGCTCCTATCTCAGCATGATGTTGCGACATTTAAAAAATAAATGTCATAGCGCTGGTATTCTGATAGAGTAAGTAATAATAGGGCCCGCTGTGATGCCACGGGCAGTTACAGAAACAGAAATAAATAATCATGTAAAATATTTGCAAATAATAAAATAAATTAATTTTTTAATCTGCGCCAGACGTAACCTCATTACTTGTCTATGCCTTGAGTGCCAGAGGCACTTTGGTGTCACTGCGCACAGATGCATGCCATCAAGGCCCTAACTCACCATGATCACTTAACAATTCCTTACTTCAAAACCACGGGGCCCGTGGCTAAATAATATCAGCCGCACAAGTTGATCGATCAGGTTAAGCTACGCTTGCCGCGGTTGGCCTGTGGATGGGTGACCATCTTTACATACCAGACCCCTCCGTGCCTCGGAAAGCACGTTAAGCCGTTGGTTCCGGCTGTCATTCGTGGATCTTTGACAGTCGTTACGGGTCGACAGCAGCCGGAAAGTCTGACAACAAGTCTTACCAAAGGGTATCGTATTAGTAACTGGGTTGTGGAGATCAGATAGGCAGTCGCTCCATGTAAAATACTGGTATTCAGCTGCATCGGATTAGACTGGAAGCCGACCCCAACATAGTTGGGAAAAGGCTAGGCAAATGATGACTTCGAAACCATGTCAATTCCTGTCAGTTTCGTTCATTGTGTCTGTTATAGAGAATTATGGCCCAGGTGCCCTGCAGACCCCGCAGTCGTACTAGCAACAATGCTCATCATCATCATCATTTCAGCCGATAGACGTCCACTGCTGGACATAGGCCTCCCCCAAGCACCTCCACTTCGACCGGTTCTGTGCTTCTCGCATCCAACGGGCTCCTGCGGCCTTCACAAGGTCGTCGGACCACCTTGTGGGAGGCCTTCCAACGCTACGTCTTCCGGTACGCGGTCGCCACTCCAGAACCTTTCGGCCCCATCGGCCATCTGTTCTGCGAGCTATGTGCCCTGCCCACTGCCACTTAAGTTTGGCAATTCTTCGGGCTGTGACGGTTACCTTGGTTCTCCTGCGGATCTCCTCATTCCTGATTCGATCTCGCAGGGAAACTTCAAGCATAGCCCTCTCCATTGCCCTTTGGGTGACTTTAGTGCTCATTATCTTTCTTTTCCGTGAATTATTCCTATGTTTTAATAGTTACCTGCACCCTGTACACGACTGCACAGGGTGTGCCAGGTGTAGCTACTAAAGAAGTTTCACAATTCAAGAAGGTTATTTTCGTTGCATTAACAGTTCGGTAAAACTCAAAGTTTGTAAGTCCACGAAGACGTGTTTAAATGAAGACGTGTTCCAATGCGGCAACACTATTAAAATCAACCGGTTCAACGTTGATGTAAAGGTTGTGACAAAATTGATGTAATCTGCGCCCGCGCCGAATCAAGGGCGTTTCACAGACATGACTTATGTTTGCTTAATTTGTTTGTATCATAATGTGATTGGAGATGTGACTTTCAATATCGAGGAAGATCCGCTTTGTTATGCCAATTTAAAGTGACAATAACATTTTAACAATTTTATGACTTATCTTCGTAGAGCTTTGACAGTCGTTGTTATGGGAAAAAAGTCTGACTTGCCGAGGGGTATTGTGTTGGGCTGTGGTTGTTGGGAGATAGGCAGTTGCTCCAAGTAAAATACAGTGCCTATTCAACTGCGTCTGATTAGACTGGAAGCCGACACCAACATAGTTGGGACCAGGCTTAATTGGCAGAAGATGTCTTTGTCTTCGTTATTTGTCGTCGGGTCTCCTCACTTTCTGCATCAAGTTATTTACGTTGTTGAGCAGACAACATTTTTCTGAATTTGTCTACTCGTGTCTCGGAAAGCACGTTAAACCGTTGGTCCCGGACTCCCGGCTGTCATTCTTTTATCTTTGACAGTCGTTACGGGTCGTCAGAAGCCCAAAAGTCTGACAACCAGTCTTACCAAGGGGTATCGTATTACCCAGTATCTGATGTTTGTATGTATGTGGTGTCTATGTCTTTTGGATGGGTAACCATCTTTACATACCGAGACCCCTCCGTGTCTCGAAAAGCACGTTAAGCCGTCGGTCCCGGGCCCGGCTGTCATTCGTGGATCTTTGACAGTCGTTACGGGTCGTCAGAAGCCCGAAAGTCTGACAACCAGTCTTACCAAGGGGTATCGTATTACCCAGTAACTGGGTTGTGGAGGTCAGACAGGCAGTCGCTCCAAGTAAAATAGGTACTGGTATTCAGTTGCATCCGGTTAGACATGAAGCCGAACCCAGCATAGTTGAAGATGTTGAGTTGTTGAATCTTTAAACAATCATAATGCTGTCAAATGCGCGCCCCAAGGGCCTTAGCTACTTATGTAACCGACTGTACCTACCTTGTTATTAATCTTCTTTTGTTAACTGACTTCAAAAGTGGAGGAGGTTATTAATTCGTCTGTTTTGTAAGTGTTTATTTTTGGGTCAAGAGCATGTCAATTTAAAACTTAAATCATTAAACCATGAGTAATTTTGGAAAGAAGAGATCGTTCCATATTTTTAACTGACTACGGCGAAGCGAAAAGGAGGCCCGGGTTATTATGAGAATAAGATTTACAAGGAAAAAATTATGAGGAAATTGTTCTAGAACTAAACATTCGAAGATATTGTGACATCTCCCAACCCGTACCGGGCCCGCGTGGTTTCCAGCCCGCTTCCTCTCACCGAAAGGAGGCTTTTTATTTTATCATCAAATGAGGGTCCCGCTCTGGGTGGAGCGGAAGGGAGTGTCAGACTCTTACTGACTAAAACCCACCCGTGTTCCTTCCTTCGCCCTTTATGTTCCGGAGTAGCGGTAACCCTTTCGGACAATCCCGCTGGTTCGGTAGGCTTCAGCCCTAACGGGCCCCTTCAAATGATGCTGACATCTCTTTGAGGCGCGCGTGGAACACGTACGCGCCGTCCGGCACGGGCCTGGTCCTGATCGGACGGTGAGCTACCCAATACTCTCCGTCCGCAGGTCCGCGCCCGCGGTCCCTACCGACGCCCGGAGCGTCTCCCGCGGCCGCTGGGACGGGAGGCTCTCTCCCTCATCCATCCCGCCACCTCCTTCGCTAGCATGACTGCTTTTACAGAAGCAGGTGACTGCCTCCCACTCCCTCTCGCTCTGGACCATGGCTTCCACCAGGGCCGGCCTGGACGCGAGAGGGATCCCTTTCGCGTCCGGCCGGCCCTGGTGGAAGCCTGTGTGTGTGACAATAGAGAGAGAGGAGGCCTGTGTGTGTGACAATAGAAGCTGATTATGCTCTAAGACTAATTACCTGTTCCATGCTAATAACTGTAAATAACACGCTAATTAATATTGCCTTTAGGCGCACATAATATGAATGTAGGTACCTACTTATTTATTTATATATGGAGGTCAAGAACACGTCTGTAAGAAGGAGGTGGTCATATTCTACGATTGTTTTGACTCATCAATCAGGCACTATCTTACTTGTGCCTACGCAGATTGAAAAGCTTTTTAAAAAGATGTACCAGTAGGCAGTACCTACACATTAGAACCTTGTTGAGGATACAAAGCTGAGAAACACAAAGACGCTGATTTTGAAGTATTTTAAGTTTATATGGTAGAACTTTTCAATGAGGACAAAGAGATAGTAAAGAAAGGAGTGTGGCTTGGCAAAGTAGTACTGGGTCTCTCCATTAGGAATTTTTTAGTGACATCCCGGAGTTTGGAAGTTGGCGGTGTGATATCCCCGTAAATCGGATAGAACGATAAGCCGTTGGTCCTACGCCTGATCTCTCCCCGGTCGTGTCGGATTACGTCCCATCGAACAATGAGAGTGAGGGAAGAGAGAGTGCTCCTGAAGTCTGCGCACACACGCCCTATATATCTCCAGTGCCGAAGGAGTCCAAACTCCGTTGAGATTTGCCGCCATTGCCGAAATACGGTCTGGAGGACGATATTATGTCAAATAAGTTTCGTTTGTTACACTATTCTGTACTATAAAAACAAGATTTGGTTGATGGCCGCGAAAAAACAAAAGACGCCAATTTCAATCATCTAAGTAACACACAAACTGTCATTTTACTGCACCTAATTAAAAGTCCGACGATAGTAACTAAAGTTCAGATACCAATTTGTCAAATTGGTATCTGAACTTTAGGTACTATCGGTGTAATATCAAACTTCTATACTAAAAAAAACTCAAATACAAAAGACTTAAAATGTCAGATTAGTATGTTGGATTAAAAAACGAACTTTAGTCGTAGTTCCAGAGATTGGCGCGCGTTCATACAAACAAAAAGACGCCAATTACAGTCATTTAAGTAACACAAGCTGTCATTTTATTGCAGCTAATTAGGTAAAAGTCCGACTATAGTTGCCATACGTCGTTGTCCAAGCTAGTAAACTGTTCGAAATTTGATTTGCTATAGTCCTTACCTTAGAGTAAGAAAGCTATAGAGCATCGGGTAGCGTGGCCGCACATGAGACAAAAAACTAACTTAACTAACATAGGCTACATGAGTAGCTGCCTTGAAAAAACTGGCACGCACTGAGAGACGGAAATAGTATAGCTTTATCCTTTTCTGTTACTTATAATAACTCAATACTTTATCCCTTTCTTGTGGAAATGAAATGGAGATACCCGCCGTCTATACTTTTCTTTGTCTAAGGTCCTTACACTTGGAACATTCTGCCTTAGAATAAAGTTATTATTTCTCTTTTCCACAGTACGCCTCTGCATCGTAGAAGGTCGTGGTCTCTACAAGCGTGCGCCCACGCATTGCCCAGTGCTGGACAAGGAGAAAGCTGGCGTCGAATGTGTGTTGGGGACTGACAGGTAACTATCATCCGCTTATGAGCACTGTCGGCTAACACAGGCAGATGCAAAATTTCATCATTTCAGTCGAAAGACGTCCACTGCTGGACATAGGCCTCCCCCAAAAGGGGGGGTTTGCCATAATCGCCACGCTTGGCAGGCGGGTTGACGATCGCAGTATGGTATGGTGGTGGAATGCATAGAGAACGCTGCTGCCCATTCTCCGGTACGCCCCTTAGTCGCCTTTTACGACACCCACGGGAAGTATGGGGTGATGCTATTCTTTAATGCAAAATTTACTTCGATAAATTGATCTCATGACGTGCTTGCCTCTACAATTATAAGGAAACTGCTGGAAACTGGCATGTCCTAGAATTTCAAAGGCATGAATTCTGACATACAACATTATTTTTAGAATATCGTCGTTCATATTGCAATTAGTTCTATGTCAAAAATGACAAGTTTACAGGAGAGTAAAAAAACAGCATACTACAAAAAAATATTGAAATTTTTGACATTGAACAAATTGCAATATGAACGACGATATGCGAAACCCGAAACACTCGTGTCTAGTATTTTTATGTAAAGAATCTAGGTACCTACAAAATTTCAAAACTGTATCATGAAAAATCGCAAAGTTATAAGCTTGTTAAGTTACCTGTGTGTCCGTACAAAAACGCTCTTGCGCTCATTGATAATAGTACCTAGGTACCTAACCGTTCGGCGCGGAGATTGGATAACCTACTTAGTGTCGCTCGGTGTCCAACTTTTAACCTTTTTAGGGTTCCGTACCCAAAGGGTAAAAACGGGACCCTATTACTAAGACTTCGCTGTCTGTCCGTCTGTCCGTCTGTCCGTCTGTCCGTCTGTCTGTCTGTCTGTCACCAGGCTGTATCTCAAGAACCGCGATAGCTAGACAGTTGAAATTTTCACACATGATGTATTTCTGTTGCCGCTATAACAACAAATACTAAAAACAAAATAAAATAAATATTTAAGGGGGGCTCCCATACAACAAACGCGATTTTTTTTGCCCTTTTTTGCTCGATATCAAAAATGGCAACAGGTAGGCACTTGAAATATTCACAAAATACTCAGTTGTATTTTAACTTTAATAATAAATAATAAAATTAAAATAAAATAAATATTTAAGGGGGGCTCCCATACAACAAACATGTTTTTTTCGGCGTTTTTGCCTTGTGGTACGGAACCCTTCGTGTGCGAGTCCGACTCGCACTTTTTAAATATTTTTTAAATATTTTTCCAGTTTTTTAAATATTTTTGGGACAAGATATAACATGGGGTAAAAATTATTGGAATCGATTCAGTTACTTATTCTGAACAAACTATATTCAGGTTTCGCATAATCATACTAAAAAAACTGGCCAAGTGCGAGTCGGACTCGCACACGAAGGGTTCCGTACCACAAGGCAAAAACGCCGAAAAAAACATGTTTGTTGTATGGGAGCCCCCCTTAAATATTTATTTTATTTTAATTTTATTATTTCTTATTAAAGTTAAAATACAACTGAGTATTTTGTGAATATTTCAAGTGCCTACCTGTTGCCATTTTTGATATCGAGCAAAAAAGGGCAAGAAAATCGCGTTTGTTGTATGGGAGCCCCCCTTAAATATTTATTTTATTTTGTTTTTAGTATTTGTTGTTATAGCGGCAACAGAAATACATCATCTGTGAAAATTTCAACTGTCTAGCTACCGCGGTTCTTGAGATACAGCGTGGTGACAGACAGACAGACAGACGGACAGACGGACAGACAGCGAAGTCTTAGTAATAGGGTCCCTTTTTTACCCTTTGGGTACGGAACCCTAAAAATAACGTTGTATAACAACCTTTGGACTGTGAACGTTCTTCAAATTATGAGAATCGCACTTCTTTTTTTCGCTGAGAAGCTCTTCTTATAAATATTATCAATTGTTTTTAGGCTGGACTGTCTCCGCCGCATCAGCAAAGGCACGGTGGACTTCGGCGTATTCAGCCCTGAGGACCTGGTGGCCGCGCAGTGGGCCAACATCGACGTGCTGGTCACCAACGAACTTAGGTTTAGGAAAAGTAAGTGCCTACCTGAATAGACACACCCTAGATTCATCCTCCATAGAACAGGAAGGATCTTTCGACCAGACGTGTGTTGTGTCGGGCGGGCAAGTGCCCGATGATTCGTGTCAGGCCGTGGAATCAATGCTAGTTGCATGGTAAACTCTGCTTGCGAGATGCAGGATTTTGTGTATGACGCGTAGTTTGCATGTGGTGTTGTACATACGTTGTAGATAGGTACTACATACTTATCTTTCATTATTTTATTGGTTGACCAAAACAGATGCCTAGTGCCCATTTACTTGTAACCAAACATCAAGGCACCCTAAGTGACACCCTTTCACGAACCGAACAATGAGCACGACTCTCGACGCTTTGTTTCAACTTGATTTCGCAAACAAACGAGCGAATTTGTGTACTTCATGGAGCTAAGACAAGAGCACGGGTAGAACGTAAGGTCTGACATTTCAATAAAGAGTATACGCGTAATAGAAAGGAATGTTACAGGTTTTGCTCACTCGCCGTGAACATTAGTCCGAACACCGTTTCGCGCATTCGCAGCAATGTTACAATTACATAGATATGTTTTTTTTTACATTGAGCTTTTTCTTGTATTGTATTAAAGGTATGAGGAACAGAGTGTAAAGTTCACTCATACTCTAAAGAAAAGGGAGGATCCTCCAACCAAGCGGATGTTGTGTCTGGCGGGCAACGGCCCGATGTTTCATGTAGGGCCGTTGTATCTGTGCTAGTTGCGCGGTAAACTCTGCTTGCGAGATGCAGGATTTTGCATGACGTCAGTATGACGCGTTGTTCGCATGTGCCGTTGTAGATACCGCTACAGTACCATTGATAAGAACGTCACATTACATGGAAATGCTCGAGAAAATGCTCCTGTAAAAACCAATGATTTCGCTATCAATTCGTGTGCGGTCACCTGAGCGAGGTTCCAGACTTGACAGAATAGCGCCGATGTCTATATTATGGTAATATTTTTCAGGACCATACGCGCGCAATATCGTAGCAGTAGTCAACAGGCGTATCCTGCCAGACCATTCCTCCACCCTGCATGCTGTACTCAGGAACAGTACCCTATGCCATCCGGGGGAGACCATGGATGATTTGAGGCCACTCAGTGAAACACTATCAGGGGTAAGAGTTTAGCAACATTTATTTTTACATAGGGTTTTGGTCTCACATAATTCATTGTCAGTCGAGACTGAAATTATTTAATTATTATTATTATTTTTATGCTGTTGCATACAAATTGAACCAAGGATGTTTTTAGGGTTCCGTAGTCAACTAGGAACCCTTATAGTTTCGCCATGTCTGTCTGTCCGTCCGTCTGTCTGTCTGTCCGTCCTCGCTTAATCTCTGTGACCGTTAGCGCTAGAAAACTGAAATTTAATACCAATATGTATATCAATCACGCCGACAAAGTTGTAAAATAAAATTTTGGAAAATATTTTTTTTTAGGGTAGCTCCCCTACATGTGAAGTGGGGATGAATATTTTTTTCGTCGTGTACCCCATCGTGTGGGGTATCGTTGAATAGGTCTTCTAAAATGACTTGGGGGTTGCTAAAATTATTTTTCGATTTAATGCCCCATTTACGAAATATTAAACTTTAAAGTGCAAATTTTTGTTCCAGTAGGGCGTCCCCTCCCTCTAAAACCTATACTGCTGGCTTGAAAAACCTGGAAAAATTCACGATGATAGTACATTTCATGAACTTTAAAAGAAAAGTATAGCGGTTAAGATAACTTTATTAGTTTAGCGGTAATAGTCGTTGAACTTGGCTGTTGGATAATTTTGTACCAAATACAAAATCCTTAGCATTAATCCTTTAAAGTGACTAAGATGAAGTAGTTGCTTGTTTAAAACGGGTAAAGACTTGCATTGAAAAACAAAATATGAAAAATTTTATAATTTTATTTTAATTTTTTTATATTCAGACTATAGAACAACAGAATCGTACTACATTGTGATAACGGGCTACTACGGAACCCTACACTGTGCGTGTCCCGACACGCACTTGGCCGGTTTTTATTTTTCCTACTTTTAGTCCTAAAGATGTTCGTGAATCCGTTCCCGCTGCAATGCGTTGAGAAGCGGGGAAAAAAGGCTTCAAAACAAACAAACTGGGGCCCAAGTCTGCTATTTTTATAAATTCGTCATTCCAACACGATCCCATCGTCATTTTGCTAAAAGTTCGTAATCTGCTAAATTCATAATGGTCGATCATTGGTCGGTCAATGGCACAGAAAATATATAATACTCGTACTGAATTAAAAGCAATGACTGCACAATTACGTTCTAATGGTAGGTCACGGATCAAAGGAACTGTCAAAATTTTTGCAGATTACCGCCTAAATCAGTCATTCATTTGTCGTTATGTACGAGATTACCATTCTATGCCATTTCTTTCAATGGAGTTTCAGTGTCATAGTGACGCCATTATATTAGTAGATTACCAAACTTGTCAAAATCAACAATTATGAAATCAATGACAGACCATTCTGACACTATTGTAAAAGCAGACTTGAGGCCCAGCTTGGCAGTTCAAAAGCACATGTTATCAAAATTATGGCCTTCCAGGGTCAAAACTAAACCACTTTTTATATTTCCAGTACCTAGAATCCCTGGTGTTGGAGCGCTCCTGTGACCCAACAAGGTCCAATACTGAGAACAAACTGAAGGCGCTGGCCGACTACTACGGGAAGGCCTGCAAGGCCGGACCCTGGGTGCCCGATAAGCTTAGGGATGCTGAACTTAGTAAGTAAAGTGTTTTAATTCATTTATTTTCAGACAAAGTCCGAAAAAAATAGACACATTACCTACATGTGACATTTTATTATTTGCTAATATTTTACATATTTATTTATTTCCGTAACTGCCCGTGACATCACAGCGGGCCCTATCAGAATACCAGCGCTGCGACATTTATTTTCGTTAAGCCGTTGGTTCCGGCTGTCATTCGTGGATCTTTGACAGTCGTTACGGGCCATCAGAAGCCCGAAAGTCTGACAACCAGTCTTACCTACCAGTGTGACCTCCACAACCCAGCAACTGAGGTCAGACAGGCAGTCGCTCCATGTAAAATACTGGTATTCATCTGCATCCGGTTGGACTGGAAGCCGACCCCAACATAGTTGGGAAAAGGTTAGGCAGATGATAATGACCTAGGCTTATGTATTAGCGTCTTTTCAAAATCGAAAAAATCTACTCTTGCTGTTGTTTTGACACAATTGACACCCAACTCTACTTTTCTTCACAGAACGCCTCTATCCGTCCCTATGCGCTGCCTGCGCTCGTTCCTGCACAGCTGGAGACCGCTACTGGGGCAACGCGGGTTCCCTCACGTGTCTCACTGATGGCCAGGGAGACGTCACCTGGGGAGACGCCGATGACGTCGCTTCTTACTTCAAGGTAACTTAAAAAGAGTCCTGGGACGCGGTGGTTTCCTTCTGCGAAACAGTCGCCTCAGAAGGACGCTGCGGAAAGGGAGATCTCGTCCACTCACCCGGCCTGCAGCAAGCGCACCGGGCGTCGGCGGAGGGCGGATAACGCCCTCTTCCAGCCCCCCAAAATTGGTCCAGGGGCTACGCACTCCGGGACGTCCGTCGCCCCCCACACATCAGGACCCGAGGTGGTGGCGCGTAGTGTTCCACGCGCGCCCCTCTTAGACGCCGTGGGGGGAGTCAAACACCTTACTCCCCCGTCCCTGACCCGAGGAGGCCCGCAGTGGCGGGTAGGCACCAGTCGGGGGTTGCGGCAGGATCGTACGTTCCCGCGACCCCCGGCGTAAGTGTGAGATGGAACACCGGGGTGGTTTTTAGTCAGTAAGAGTCTATCAGACCCCTCCGCCCGCCCCAGGGCGGAGGACATCCATGAGGATTTTCCACCCGAGAACCAAAAAAAAAAAAGGAAAATGATGAGATGAGTTTTGAACACCCCAACATATGGGACATGGTTTAAAGTGTATTTCAAATAAACTTGCGATAAATGTCATTCAACCACCCTGTACCAAAAAGTCCAAATAACTTACGATAGATATCGTTCGTCATACAAAACTGTCGCTAACATTGCATCGGTTGAGTTTCATAATACCAAACACGGAGTAAGTCAATGTTTTAATCGTGTTACCGACACTGCCCATACATTTTTTTCGTATGGTTTGGAAATATTGGGATACATTAGTAGAAGGAGGTGAACAAACTTTATCGCAAGTTTATTTGAAATGAACTTTAATAAGTTTAGTCACTCAGGAGCCTGAATAACAAGAGTTTATTTTCTTACAGGTTCAGGAAAGTGAATCTCTGACAGGATCTGACAGCTTCGCGTACCTCTGTCGCGACGGGACCTGGCGCGATCTCACACAGGAGCCCTGCATCTGGCTGCGAAGACCTTGGAACGTTATTGTGGCTAAGAGGTAGGTGTTATTATTTTATATGAATCGTGTTTACGGGTAATAAAACGGTGGATATTCCTCCAATTCAAAATGTCGTACAGCCAACGTTCCCACTGCCTCCTCTCTGTGAGAGGGAGAGGGCCGTAACTCCCCATGGGAGCCCAGTGCGGGTTGTTATAATCCGCAAACCTAACCTAAAATTTTATTATCTTTCTTTCAGAAAAGCCTCAGAAGATGTGAGCAAACTAGCTCAGTCTTTAACCAACAGCTCAGTAACGGTAGACCAACACTGGCGAGGAGCGCTGGCAGCATTGCTGGAGAGCAACCAGGCTTTGCCGGAACCTCTGCATCCGCCACGAGCGCCTATGGATTACTTGGCGAGGGCTGAAGGGTTTAGGGAGGCGTATAGTCAGGCCGCTTGTCACCCACCTAGGTGAGTATTCTGACAATAATATAATAATATGACGGAGAAGGTATAGTGTGTCTCGTTATCATCAGCCATATTTTAACTACAGTGGGCGTACAGTGGGTATGTGTTGGTTATTGCGCAATAGAAAAACGGTTTGCAGTTCAAATCCGATTATAATTTCACGAACAATTTAATAAGTTTTGTATAATCGAGACATCAGTCATCGTTATAAAAATACTAGCAGCGCCCCGCGGTTTCACTCGCATAAGTGTTGATCCCGTGGGAATATCGGGATAAAAAATATCCTAGAGCTATGTGTTATTCTGATGTATAATTACTGTAAAGTTTCATCAAAATCCGTTCAGTAGTTTTTGCGTGAAAGAGTAACAAACATCCATCCATCCTCAGTCCGTGAGGACTGAGCTTGGTGAGGAAAGCTTGTGAAAGCTTTCACATTTATAATATTAGTAGGAACTAGGATTAGTAGGATATTTTTTCGTTCAAATTGCTTTAGATAAACGCGTTTTAACATTTTCTTCTTAACTCCAGACACATCAACTTCTGCACAACATCGCTCCTAGCTAAGAACAAATGCGACTGGCTGAGCGAGGCCGGTGCAGTATACGGCATCGCACCTCCTCTACAATGTGTCATGAGGAGCAGCACCGAGGAGTGTTTGAAAGCAGTGGAAGTGGGAGAGTGTGACGCTACTGCCGCTGGCAGTGACTGGCTGGTTGCTGGGATCAGGTGAGAAGATTCTCTTCTTATTAAAGTTTAAGCCGCTGGCCTTGTCACAGGGATTACGGCCCACGCCCTCTAACAGAGAGGCTGTTAGAGGGCGTGGGCCGTAATCCACCACGCTTTCCTAGTGCGGGTTGGTGGATTCTATTCTCATACCTATTTTTATGACGTTTCTATTAAAAGATAATTTCAAATCTCGCTCAAGTTTATTGAAATTTCAAAATAATCCCCCCCTGTTTTGTCTTGTTCCAGAGATTACTCCCTAACGCCACTTCTCCACGAAATTACTCCCATCGTAGAAAAAACGAACACTATCGTTGCTTACGTCAACACCGATGCTCAAATAACCAAGATGGCCGATTTGCGCGGCAAACGCGCAGCTTTCCCGCGCTACGATGGCGCGGCGTGGCATTCTGTCAAAAATTACATTACAGGTCATGAAAATATATCCTGCAAGGAGTTTATGGGGAGTTACTTTAAAGAAATATGTGCCCCTGGCTTGGATGGGAAGAAGTGTTATGAAGAAGGCGAAGTGGAAGCGTTGAAGTCTATTGTTGAAGGGAAAAGTGATGTTGCGTTCATTAGTATGACGACTTATAAAGCTTTCCAAGGTGAGATATTTATTTTTATACATATTTTTTTCTAACACAGAATCATAACATTTCATCACGGTTGTAATCTACGGTATAGTCACATTTCGCCAGTCATGTCCATGTAATAGGGGCAAGGCAAGGCGCAGTGATGGCAGGTAGAGTAACGGCCTGGCCTCGGGATATTCGCTGCAGCGAAAATTCGCGCGGTGCGAAAGGCGAAGCGTGAAACAAATGTGTTGAAATGTACTAGCCATGCCATGCGTAGCGGCGCGCGGCGCGACCGGCGAAGTTTGCCGAGCGAATCGCACGAGCGACTGGCGATGGCCGCGCGGTGGGCGGACTCGCGCGATAGACGCGGCGAATCGTGCAGGAAGCCAAACAAGTTTATTTGTATTCGCCGCGAAATAATGAACACCGAAACTTTTAGCCCGTGGCTGTGCAAACTGCGCCGCGTAGATTGCCACGCACCGCCGGTCGCGACGCCCTGTCCCGTGGCCTGCGGGTAAAGCAGTGACCGAGTGGCGTCCAAGGACTGGAAGACGAAGTGTCGGTCGTCCGGCGAGAGGGCGGACGATATTGTTAGCATCGCGGGTAGAACCTGGATGAGGCTAGCGGAGGAGCGTGGTTTGGCACAAGAAAAGAGAGGTCTGTGTCCAGCAGGCAGCAGTTGGGTGAAGTAGGTTGTGGATGAGGCTGATGAATAGGGGGTTAGCGTATTGCCAAAAAACCGGACCCCGGGCTGCTATTGAGAAATTCTTCAAGGAAAAAACTCAATAACACTTTGCCCGACACCCTATTTGGACCGTACAGCTATGATCCAGTCCTCTTGTAAAGGTGATCGATAAAATAGGTAGGTACGCTCTTTTCTCTATAATCATTCTAATAATACTTATTTTCTTTTTCTTTTCAGAGAGCAAAGAGCCATCGTCAGAAGACATCAAGAAAATCGTCCCTCTCTGCCCCGAAGGAAACGAGAAATACTGTTTCGTTAGTTGGTCCAACTTGGGCCACATATTTGCGGCCAACAACGTCACAACCATTCGTAAACACGAGATTGTAAACGTCTTCACCAAGTTGGATCAACTGTTTGGCAAACACCCGCCTTTCCACAATGCCATGTTCTCAATGTATGGCCCTTTCAACCATGAAATGGAAGTTATTTTCCATAGTAACACTAAAAGTTTAGCCACAAGTGCTGTTTTAAAGACTCACCCTTACGATAAAATTCCATATAACCTCGAACTTTCCGTTTCAAATATGACAGATTTCACTTGTGATTTTGGTGCCAAAACGACGCCATCTTTAATCATGTTGCTCGTAACTCTAGTCGTATTTTTAATTAAATAGTTAATTTTTTTAAGTTAACTATAAGCGCTTTGTGATAAATAAATGAACAGTTTTTATATTTTTATTTGTGGTTTCATTATTTTCCTTAGGTTGCATACATAGAGCTATTCTTGGGATCAGGCAGCCGTCGAGTTATCTGCATATTATATTTTAATTAAATTAGGAGGCCCTGTCGCCGTCGGAACGACGTTGCAAAAGGCCTGTCGCAAGACAGAGCAGTTAGGAGGGCGCATATTTATAGTGAGAGAGCCGTGATGGCCCAGTGGTAACGATCTTACCAAGTTGTAGGTCGTAGGTTCAGACCCCGGCAGGCGCTTTACTTTGTGCAAATAATTTCATCACCACTGATGTCAAAACGGTAAAGGAAAACAGTGAGGAACCAGTATGTCCTATAACAAAAAAATCTGAGACATGCGACACTCCTACCACCCCGCTTTGGGCCCACGTGGTAGATTAAAGCCCACAGGAACTCTCTCGAATAGAGGAGAGCTGTGTCCCGGCAGTGGGAACAATATTAGGCAGATTATGCTATATTGTGACGTAGGAGTATTTGTATATTCTGTGTTATATCGAGAATTACCCAACGTAAACATGGTAGGATGAGAAATGAGGAAACGACGAGCTTTAGATAGAAATTCTTCTCTACTCGCACAGGGAAGGGAATTTACAAACACAAAAGAATCAAACCGATTACAAAGCCTGGATGTAAAAGACTTTTAGCTAAGTTTAGTAAAAAGCCAGCTCTGCTTATGGCGAAGTGACGGGCCGCCTTCGTGCAGGTAGGCGCCATCTCTTTGGTGGTCAGTGGAAAAAGTAATAAAGCGTATAATAGATTAAATATAGAAATTAAACTTATCATTATAAAAAAAATACAATTCCAATTTCAAAGATTTTATGAACGCAGTCATTTGTTGGCAGTCAAAGAATTGTCATTAGTGTCAAAGTTGTCACTGTTGTCAACAGCAAGACGATTTTCCCGCGGCACTAAAACTTATCAACCGCAAAACAAAGTAGGTAAACTTTT
The DNA here is from genome assembly GCA_916614155.1 of Mesoligia furuncula. Classification (NCBI taxonomy): domain Eukaryota; kingdom Metazoa; phylum Arthropoda; class Insecta; order Lepidoptera; family Noctuidae; genus Mesoligia; species Mesoligia furuncula. The sequence continues at coordinate 4,475,009 of OU744820.1, read as the reverse complement.
GTCTAAAAATATGAGTTCTACTGACTTAAACGACTTTATAAAAGCTCTGGACACAGTGAAAAAGGATTACACATGCGGCTTGTGCGGTGAAATGTGTAAAGATCCTGTAGTTCTGATGAAATGTTTCCACATTGTGTGTGCAGTTCACACTGGATTGACGACCTGCCCGACCTGTAAATTACCTCTAGACAACTGTTCTACGTACGTCGATGAAAGAATACAAGTTTGTATCGACTCCGCTACAGAATTAGGCAAGATATTCGAGAAATTTCGACCAAAGGAGCCCAGTGTAACATCGAGTAAGAAAGTCAAGAAGAATGACGCAGTCCCTGCTTCAAGTAAGAGTGTTACCGCTGTATCTAGCCTCAAGAAGCCGCTATCTGACAAGACGAATTCCCGCCAACAGTTGAGCGAGACTATCAATTCGAATTTGAGTTCGAAATTCAACAAAACTAATGAAAAACGTAATAATAAAGGTGAAACAGCCCTCCATATCTGCTGTCGTCTTGGTAAAGTTGATAGGATAAAAGAACTGCTCAGTCTCGGTGCCAACACTAACACTAAAGATAACGCTGGGTGGACACCGTTGCATGAAGTCGTGCAAAACGGACGCTTAGACATTGTTACGCTACTTTTACAGTACAACACATTAATAGATGTACCAGGACAAGGCAATGAGACACCATTACACGAGGCTGTCAGATATAATCACATAGAAATAGCCGAGGAATTGATTAAACATGGAGCGGATATGAACGCTAGAAACTGTAAAGGGGAGACTCCGTATCAACTTGCTTCCGTAGACATGAAGAATAAATTAAGAGTGGCTGCGGACAATATTTTACACACTCAGAGTGTTAATATCTCCCACATAGCTGCGTTGTATGCGGAGATAGAATTTGATGATATCCGTGTTTACTGCGTTTCTCAGTATCGCACAGTACATAATAAGTTAAAAGTCTTAGCAAAACATCACAGTAATGTTTCTTTAGAAGTGAAATTCACGAAAAAGGTTACGCATTTGGTAGTAGATTCTGAAGATGGAATTTGTTCAAGCAGTTTGGATGTGCTGCAAGGAATTGTCAGTAACATCTGGGTTATATCGTCTGAATGGGTTACAAAATCAGCTGAAGACAAATTAGAGCCATTTGAAACCTATGAAGTCAAGGGTGTAGGAACTACATCCTATAAAGGCCCCAGAAATTCTCGGTACATCAAATATAAACAATTACCAGGAATTTTTGATGGTTGTCATTTCTATTTGCACAATTTCAATACGAAATTTGAGATTTCAAAGACGGTTGTCTTAACAAAAGCCATTTTGACCAAGTTAATTACTGATGCCGGTGGTATTGTTCTTAGGAGGGTCCCGAATCCGGAATCGATACCGGAGAGTGAGAAATTGGTACCATACCATGCGAAGAAAGATGGAAAGTTGATGAACTGTTCGCATTATATTATTTACAAGGATATGTATCAGCCAATGTATAATATGCAGCATTTGAAAGCGTTGCCCATTGGATGGTTGATTGAATGCCTGGAGAAGTATGAATTGTGTGAACCGTGGTAGTTATCCTTTCATTCTCAAGACCTTGTCAACCTGAGGTGAAACCCGTGTGGGATGCGGGATACAAGTCGCTCTCTTTGATTGTGTCAACTAACTTGTATTTTATGGAGGTGTTCAGACGCGACTGTCTCGTGACTTCCTAATGATTAAAACAATCAACGCGCGCTCGGGTCCCGCTCGGGATCACCTGTTTGACCATGTTATGGGTAACATTAGGGTAATTACATGCCGGAGAAGCCTCACTGCGATACCTCGCGTGGTTTGGTTCGTCGATATCACCTCCATGTAGAACAAATAGATGCTAATAGATACGCACGCTCATGCCAGGCGTCGAGGTAAACTCCCAAGCAGCCAGCGATGTATTGCAGTGAGGCACCTTAGGGGCATCGTCCTAATAGAACCCGAATGCGCGATCATCGTAGGTTCGCGCGAATTTTACTCGTACGAACGCGCCATCAAACATATTGAACTCGAATAGGTGTCCTAACTGACAATCGCACTACGCGGTTGCGCGACTCAAATGTTTGAAAATCTATTCGCGCGAACTTAGTTCGTACGACTGCGCGATCAAACATATTGAACTCGAATAGGTGTCTTAACTTACGACGCAGTCGCCGCGTCGGTTTCTTCATTTCCATCTAAACCCGCAAAATAAGTCATCCAAATATTTCCCGACAGCAAAAATTGAGCGTCTCTGACGTCCATGGTTGTTGGTACCGACCGTGCCAGTGCCAAACTAGGTACTCCACGGCCACTCGCGTCGTAAATTCGCGCGATGATCACGTACTCGCGTTCTATCAGGACACCCAGTTTTTGCTATCGCGCGAACACGCGATGGTCGCGATGATCGCGCATTCGCGTTCTATTAGGACGATGCCTTATGTTGGGAAAAATGGAAAGATTTTATTTTAGCAATATTTGCTCTCTAGATATTTCATAGAGCTGCTGTTTTGAAGCAGCTCTTTTCCTGCATTTAATCATTGTAGTTACAATACTTTAATGAATTTACAAAACGGGTCTAATGATACACTAGAAAAACGTAGGTAAGTCAGATAAGTGCGAGCGCAAACTGTGCGTTTTGTCGTTTGCATCTGCGACTTGACACAGAGCTGTTTGCGTCTGCGAGTAGTGCGACTGACGTCGTGCAGGGAGCGATCATTTTCTTTAAGCATTCGACGCGCTTCCACGTCCGATTTGAAAACATCGACATCGAACGTATCCATGTTGAGATTTGCAACACAAACACAGCGCTCAGCGCTCACAGCAAGACTGACGCTGACCTGTCGCATGCGATTATCCTCAGTAGGTGAGCGTGTGCAACAAGCGTCTGGTCGCAGCGACAACTAGCGAAAGCGTGCCTGTCGTTGCGACTCTGCAACTCAACGCCAACTGTGCGAAGCTTTGTACAAAATATATGAAGATTATCGGAAGAAATGAAGATTATCGTCGCCGAGCTGTCGCATAGTGTGCGCCATGTCTTGTAGATGTGATGATACAAATCAAAGAGAGAAATCGTCATGTTAGATTAAAAGCTGATGATCATGAAGTTAAGGTCACATCACTCCAATAAAAGCCATAATTATAATATTTAGCTGTAAGTTAGTATTAATTAATTAAATAGGTATATTAAGGGGAACCGCCAGGCCAGCCCGCGAGATTCAAAGCATTCTAGCTCATCCCTAACAATAAAAGAATTAGGTAACTAACCACACACAAAAAATGGATATTTGTTATAATAAATCGTGGCCTTTCGTGTATTTAATTAAGACTACAAGATCATTGTTAGCCGAGAGAAAATAAGTATGTTTTATGTCATGCACAATAATAATAATTTCATGACATTTAAAATAATTAAAAAATGATTTTGGAGCTCAATAAAATATAGTACATTACGATACGTGTGTATTAATGTAAGCACGGCTAATTTCACGCCGTGCAATAATGCTTACATAAGTCACACCTATCGTATTATTTTACAGCACGTGTGACCTAACGCTTTTCTGTGTAAAAATGAATAGAATAGAATACTCTTTATGAACTACCTACTAAGTCACAGATAAGCGTGATTTAAATGCGGGTTTAGGTCACAGATTGCTATAGGAATCTTCAATTTCATTATTGTTGATCTGTATTTGTATATTATGAACTGGATGTTCCAATTATGTTTGTTTAAAAGTAGTATTACTGAGATTAAAAAGTTATTTTTATCAAAACTATTTTTTTTTCATTATACTTTTGTAATTCTTTGCAATTCCTGTATATTTAAATCTGCATACTAATTGTGTCACACTTTCAATCACAATCATAAATCATTTTGAAAGACATTTCAAATTAAGTATAAAGAAGTTTGTGAGTTTGTGTTAATTCTTCACGCTTAAACGACTGGACCAATTTTGTCAAAATTTTGTATGGAGGTAGCTGACACGCTGGATTAACATATAGACTACTTTTTATCCTGATATTTCCACGGGATCGACACTTATGCGGTTGAAACCGCTGGGCGCAGTTAGTTGCTTCATATTTACGAAAAATTTGTCTGCTCAAACAATGTTAATACCGCAATGAATATTGTTGAACAGCTGTCAAAATGAAAGCCATTGCTACTGATAGTGTGTAGGTACGCAATTACCCCGCTGACGACAAGAGAGATCATTTTTAAGCCTGTTGTAATAGGTCATATCCCATAGTCTCACCATAATAAAAATAAATAATTACGTCGCGTACAAGGAAAGCTTAGCAGAGCAGTGGTGGCCCCGACTGGTTCGAAGTCGAACCCAGACAGGTGCTTAACTTTGTGTAAATAATTTCATCAACACTGCTCTCAAAACGGTGAAGGAAAACATCGTGAGGAAACCGGCATGTCCTAGAACCAAAAGTTCGAATACATGTGACATCTACCAACCCGCACTGGGCCCCGGCCCGCGTGGTGGATTACAGCCCACTCCTCTCGAAGAGAGGCCTGTGTCCCAGCAGTGGAAATATTATCACATCAAGCTACCCGAAACTGTCAAATATTCCCAATCAACTTTGAACCTTATGCTTTAGCGATAAAGTTGAAAATGTATTTAAGAAATTTGACAGAATGTAGTAGCTTGATGTGCTGGCGTCTGTACAAGCTAACCTGGGCGTTTTAGGTGTGTGATTTAACCTTCTATCTTCTAAATATCAATTGCCGTGCCCCTAGCGCGCGGCTACAAATCGATAAAATAATCATCATCATCTGCCTAGCCTTTTCCCAACCATGTTGGGGTCGGCTTCCAGTCAAACCGGATGCAGCTGAATACCTAAATCTATAAAATAATACCTACAATAAATAAGGAGGAGCAATCGTTGAATAGAACGAAAAAATCATGCATGTTCTCTGTCGCAGAAATACGACACGAGCGGTAGGGGCACGGAAATATGTGTCGCATAAATGCGACTCAAGCGGTTAAAAGGTTAACACACGCCGTCGAAGTCGCGGCCAGAGTCTAGTAAAAAATAAAGCTAATACGGAGCGACAGCGGACAAAATAAAACAAACAAATTGTATAACAGAATAAAATTTATTATTCAAAATAAACTTTACACTTTTTTCTAAGTATTTACAGTACGCAGTAATCACATTACTTAATAATAATACTGTAGCTAGCGATCTACACAAAAAAACGTTAAAACTAACCTAAAAACGGGGTGCTTCAGCCCGATTTAGACTTTATGCTGGGGATACACATGCCCGTAGCTTGCACACTAGCATACCAGATCCTTGCACGTGCCAGCTACTGTCATGTATATATATACCCTAACTGGCATATAAGTAGCTAGCACAACATTTGATTTACTTGCATGCCCGTTGATAGAGGGGTCGCGGGGGTTTGCCAAATTATACTTTTGTGCGACGCGATGCATATATATAGTAATACATATATATGCATCATATATATGGTAATACTGGCAGGCAAGGGCACACCTTGCATGCCAGTATTACTTGCAAATGTATCCGCAGTGTGCCAGTTACTCGTACATGGGGGCCATTCAAGTATTACTACGTAAGCACTACAGGGGGGCGGGGGGATCTTTGCTTTGTTTATTTTTGATGACACGGTGGATGGGGGGTCTGGATGGTGATTACGTCAGCAATATTTATTTTTTACTTTTTCGGATTTTCTACAAAATTTTGTCGATTTTGGTTTCAACACACGGCAACCCTGCTTGCCTTTGTTTGAAAACGAAACGCATGTAACTGCAGCTCATGAATCAATAAAGAAACCAGAACGCATTGAAAAATACATGTGCCAATGTTTACGTAAGCACGGGAGGGGGGAGTAAGCGCTTTGCTTACTTTTGCTGACGAGGAGGAGGGGGGGGGGGGGTTAATAATTGCAAAAAAATCTGCTTACGTAATACTTGAATGGCCCCATGCCAGTAACTTTCATGCCATCTACTTTCCCGATTTACTGGCATGTGTACGGTTCGGAACATGAGGCGCGTCGTTGCGCAGGCGCAGTAACCAATTCACATGTCAGCGGGGGGTGAGGGGTGAGGTATTTCGCAACGAGTTTCGTAGTGCAGAGCCGCCATAAAATTTAATTCGAGCTGTACACACGTTCAGGGGGCCTTAAGGCCACTTTGGCAGAATCATAAAAGGGTAACATTATGAATCATAATGGACAGTTAACTGTTAAGTTAATCGTATCAAATCCCATTGGTGAAGGATTTTTCAGTTATTTTTTTTTTGTCTGTGCTAAAATGCCAATCAATCCAATTCCAACCTCTTTGATTATACCTATGTAGTGCAGCGAAAAAAAGAAAAACACGGACTGTCTTCGCGATATAATGTTATCCTTCTATGATTCTGCCAGTGGCCTTTTTAGGCCCCTCAGGTCGCCACATTCGGTTCCGCAGTATTTGTTGAACAATAAATAGAGCCGTAGCAATTACTACATAGATTCGGTAAACATCATTCGGCATCTACCTTTCGCTTAATCCTTTTCGGATCGGCATAATTCGAGGTAAGCCGAGCGGCTTTTTACCGAACATATTATATCTACAAAATATATTCCATATTGCCACCCGGCTGTGCCGAATCATGCCAACTCGAACGTGTGTTGCACCCCAAAGTATAGTCCGCACAAGTTTAATTAGGTATGTTAAAAGTCCCAAGCTCCACAAATAGGGGCCACCCCAAGGACAAAACTTGCTTTGGGCACATAGTTTAGGGACTACCTAGTTTATTGTTCAAGGCTCCCAAATTTTGTAAATTAGGAACCCATAAAGTAAAAAATAGGGATCAAAAAAGGAATTAGGATCCCATAAAGAAAAATATTGTTGTGTATGCGCAACAATACACACAACAGCAACAACACAAGACTTCAACTCTTGGAAGTATTAGTTTAAACTATGAAGTATTTTAATAAAATCCATTAAAAAAATTAAATAAATATAAAAAGTACATTGCGTTTCTTGCACAACCATTTTTATAGGAAAGTTGTCATGTCACTAAAATTAGTTTTCAAACCTGTTTTACCCGACTGCGAAGAAGGGTTTTTGCAGTAAGTTTGGGTCGGCTTCCAGTTTAACTAGGGAGTCTACTCCCTAAGCACGGAGTACGTAGATTCGCCCGAAATTACGGGCGTTTATTACTTGATTTTTCTTACCTACTACGGTGAGTCATATTAATGGCCGGATAGATACTACAGACATTTCGGCGCACTTTGTTTTATACTATGTAAGGATTATACAAGTTATAATTTAAAATATTTACATAAATGCAAAGTAGAGTATGACACAGATGGTTTCATTAATCCCACGCATCAAAATATTTTGAGTAAGTCCCCCCAAGCATCAAAATATTTTGAGTAAGTCCCCCACGCATCAAAATATTTTGAGTAACTCCCCACGCATCAAAATATTTTGAGTAACTCCTCACGCATCAAAATATTTTGAGTAAGTACCCCAAGCATCAAAATATTTTGAGTAAGTGCCCCACGCATCAAAATATTCTGGCAAAGGGGGTCACCAACAAATTCATGTGGGTATAGTTGACCTCATAATTTATTTATCACTCTTTAAACACAACTCCCTAATAAATTGAAACTTCTCTAAAGGCGACACTAACAGAGGGGTAATTCTCGTAATTTTAAGAACGTTCACAGTCTCAATCTGTCAAAAAATATTTCTAATGAGGGATTTTCTTTTTTAACTCTTCCCTAGTCGCTGGATAGATGGCGCTGAACTTGGTAAGTTAGTGCAAGGAACGGAACGTCACATCATTTTTTGATTATTTCACTTGGATGTAATTTTGAGATCGTAAAACGAAAGCAAACGAAAGTGTCTGTCAACGAGCATATGTGACGTGACGCAATGTTTTTTTTTTCAAGCATTTTGGCTTTGGCACCTAGTAACGTAGTCAGTTCAACGCCATCTACAGAGTTCTTGGAAACTATGTTTTTTTTTAATACTTAAAAAGAAAACCTCTCATTTCTGTACATTTTGACAAGTTTTTGACATTAATTTGTTTGCCGCCGAGATGAGATTTTGGACGTTTTAAATTACGAGAATTGCCCCTCAGGTGTCAGAAGTCAACAGGACAATCAACAAGACTGTCAAACTCATTTTAACTGATTGGCTGATAACAATCTTTCCAGTTATTCTACCTGATTTAGCATGAATGTCAAAATGGGTAAGGCAGAGATGTACAGACTCCAGCACATCAAGCTACACGAAACTGTCAAATTTCTCCAATCAACTTTGAACCTAATGCTTTAGTGATAAAGTTGAAAATCTATTGTAGAAATTTGACAGATTGTAGTAGTTTGATGTGCTGGCGCCTGTACCTATAAAAAGTTAGTAGAGAACATTTTAGAAAAATAGTGTTACAGCCAAATTAGAACGATTTTAAACTTTCTATAGAAACAGAGATTTTCATTTATCTTTATTTGGATAAGACATTTCAAAAATGTATTAAACGCTCTTAAGGGGCCTGCGAAGTACGCATGCTAACGCGTAGTTCATACAAACGTAATACCAAAATAATTTGTAAATCAAACTTATTCTTAAGGTAGTGCGTATTTATTCCGATTGGATTACAGAATATCTTGGTTCCCAAAAATATATTTTGAAAGGACTCTGATATAAAGACGAGATATGAGGAATTACATATTTCTATAGAAAACTTATTTTTCTCATAACTCGTCTTTAAATCAGTGTCCATTCAAAATACTTATATATATATATTATGGGAACCTAGATATTCTGTAATCCAATCACAATAAATACACACTACATTAAGAATATGTTTGATTTACAAATTATTTTGGTATTACGTTTGTATGAACTACGCACGCTCCGCCGCGCCGGCCCCTTAAAGATTAGGAACAAAAACACATCGCTCAAGTTTTGTCATATCATCAAGATTACATATTATAACTTGATTATAAACCTTAACTTCTTAAAAAACTACTTAAATGGCCACATCTTAAAGGGTCATAAAATAAAATAACTAATTTAACTAATATAATTTCATTTGCTAAATTTTAATAGAGTGAACGAGTCTTTAGATTTCAAACATAAAAACAAAGATAACTTGTCACCACACGTCGACCGCGACAACGCGCCGTACGGCAGTAGACAATATAAAACTTTTAAAGTTGTCAAAAAATAAGAGGCCCGTTTTGACATTTGAGAAAGATCCTAGAATGTAACTTGGAATGAAACTGAAAGAAACAATAAAATAATCATTAATTACTTAAAGTGCTTTAAAAAAAAAATTTTGTTTTTTTTGCGCTTACTTTATAGTAGCATGCAATTTCTAATTATTACGAAACGTCTCAAAAACAGTTACGTTCTCAGTGTTTGTTTTTTTTAAATACTAGTGTTGTAACCAATTAACTAATTAAATATTGTGTAGTGATCTTTACTGAAAAGAATGAGCTTGGCGCTCAAAGCCGTAAATAAAATTTTGAATTGGCGACACTGGTTTCTGTACAATGGCTTGTCTCTGACCAAGCGGCACGGCTTTGTTTTTGGTTACGTACGTTAACCTTGGCTCTTCTATTTTAGACATTGATTTAAAGATAGTGATTTGGCCTCGAAAAAAAAAAATTAATATCACTTTACAATACCAGTCAAATCGTTCAAGTACTCATACAAACTTGAATCGATTTATCGTGAGTATGGAGTACCGAGTCGTGAAATCTCAAAAAGGGCCTTTTATTTTTTGACAACTTTAACAATTACCTTCTTATATTCGTAATGTTAACACTATAAGCTCTTTACTACTCCTGGACAACAAAAATGTAATAAATCAAGTAATTAGGGTTCCGTACCCAAAGGGTAAAATCGGGACCCTATTACTAAGACTCCACTGTCCGTCTGTCACCAGTGATAGCTAGACAGTTGAAATTTTCACAGATGATGTATTTCTGTTGCCGCTATAACAACAAATACTAAAAACAGAATAAGATAAATATTTAAGGGGGCCTTCCATACAACAAACGTGTTTTTTTTCGGTGTTTTTGCCTTGTGGTACGGAACTTTTCGTGTGCGAGTCCGACACGCACCTGGCCAGTTTTTTTTTTGTATTTATGTCTGTACAAGTGATTTGTGCAGAAATAAATGAATTCAAACCGAAAACTCGCAGACACGAAGTTTATTATCGATTGGAAAGTACACGTAGGTATTTATAAAATAAGAACAAAATATTTACGGAAAAATAAAACGTAACTTCTAAGCAATAAGGTTGAAAAAGCTGTTGCAAAAGTAAGACCACTTAATTGCCATCTTATTTTTCCGGCCGTTTTTTATGAGCTCAGTACTATTATTGATCGAAGGAGTCGAAACCAGGTAGGTATCCATGGTATAATTTTCACTTTTTTTAGGCATTAAATATACCTGAACATATAAAAATTCTGGCATAAGTTTTGCGGCCTGGCAGTGAAGTAACCTCCAATATTTTATATCTATTATTTAGTCGGCCGACAACAGGTGCGTTCACCTTAGTAAAGCTGGCAATCCACTACGTCCGTGCATGGTTAGTGCACCGTGCATATACCTTGTCTAAAAACGGCCACCATGACCAGGAACCGAGTAGATAAACAGCTTCATATACATTGTTAAGCCGGGTATCTACTAAGTTCGTGCATGGTTAATGCACCGTGCATATACCTTGTCTATAAACGGCCACCACAACCAGGAACAGAGTAGAAAAACAGCGTCATATACATTGTTAAGCTGGCAATCCACAACGTCCGTGCATGGTTAATGCACCGTGCATATACCTTGTTTAAAAAAGGCCACTATGACCAGGAACAGAGTAGAAAAACAGCTTCATATACATTGTTAAACTGGCAATCCACTACGTCCGTGCATGGTTAATGCACCGTGCATATACCTTGTCTAAAAACGGCCACCAAGACCAGGAACAGAGTAGATGCACGAACATAGTGGACAACCAGCTTCATATACTCAGTTTGTCAGTCTCATTCGTGTGTGTGTGCGGTTTGAGTTGATGTCAAGTGTCGAAGCTGCGAGGCATGTATCTGAAAGATAAAGAAAAAAGATGAGTATGGTTGTCATCTGCCTAGCCTTTTCCCAACTATGTTGGGGTCGGCTTCCAGTCTAACCGGAAGCAGCTGAATACCAGTATTTTACATGGAGCGACTGCTCATCTGACCTCCACAACCCAGTTACTGGGTAATACGATACGCCTTGGTAAGACTGGTTGTCAGACTTTCGGGCTTGTGACGTGCTTTCCGAGGCACGGAGGGTATTTAAAGGGAGGGTATCTCGGTATTTAAAGATGGTTACCCATCCACAGACCAACCGCGGCAAGCGTAGCTTAACCTGATCTATCGACCTGTGCGGCTGTTTTTATTTAGCCACGGGTCCCTCATAAAATATTTTTATGTCCGAAATAAAATATTTTTCTTTCTTTCTTTCTTTACAGGACGGGAACAAGATATCAAGTATTATTATGTCTTTCAAATCCTACAACTAAAGTAAAAGTGCGGAGTGCTGCATTTCAAGTTAAACAAATATCAACATTATTTCAATGCTAACTAAGTTGATTTCAGAGTGACTAGCACTATTGTAAAAAAAAAGTTATAAAAATGTTTGAAGTTGCAGCGTAAACTGAACTGTATTGTGTAGGAATTAAAGTTATTTTTCCATTAATTCATATCGCACTTCCGATAAAATAGGATTGACTCGAAAGACATTTACAGGAATTTTCAGGAAAATTGAAAAACAGCGTATGCCATTAAAACATTTTTTTTAAGCATGAATAATTTTTAGCACATAATAATAATAATAGCAATAATAAGCGTCCCGGAAATCAAGTAACTTGGCTCGCGAGGTTGTCGACATGTGGGATGTGGACTCAGCGATCGTTATGCCGATAGTCGTGACAGCCAATGGACTAATAGCCAAGAGGCTCGACCAACACCTGAGAAGGCTCTCGTTGGGCCGCTGGATCAAGGGCTTGATCCCGAAAGCGGTACTCCTGGACACGCCCCGCATTGTTAGGAGGTTCCTCTCTCTGGAGCCTTGACCGCCGGTAGCTTGGACCTTGTTCCCGATACCGGTGGGCTACTACTATTTTTTATATTTTTAAATGTTTTTATATCCTAATATTTGAAAATATAATTTATAATATGTATATAATGAAATAAAGGAGATAATAATAATAGTGTAAGAATAAAGACTGATTAACAAATCCGTGAGTTTATTTTCGCTTTTCTAAAAATCCAGGCTTTTCGAATTGTAACCCTATTTTATCGGAGATGCGATATTTATTTACATTCAGGGGTGGCCAACCGGTCGATCGCGACTATTAGTCCAGTCGATCGTGGCAAGGCAAAAAATATTTCCAACTACTAACCTGATTTTGCTAATCTAGCGAAAGATGCTCAAACGCAATGCTCACATTAATTTAAATAAGTAGGTTACTAAGAATAATTTTTAGTTTTATATTTTCCCTCTTAATAAAATAAAAAAATACTACAGAATTGTATATTGAACTATGCTGTTTCATTTAAGATTTCAAGAAGTATGTAATTGGTAGATCGCAAAGGGTGTCAGTGAACAGTAGATCTTGGGTCTAACCAAGTTGGCCACCCCTGGTTTACATTATCTATATTATATAAAAGGAAGTCGTGTTAGTTACACTATTTATAACTCAAGAACGGCTGAACCGATTTGGCTGAAAATTGGAGGGGAGGTAGCTTAGAACCAGGAGACGGACATAGGATACTTTTTATCTTTTTTTTTTAATTATAGGAGTAGGGTAGGTAGTGTATGTCTGTGTGGTGCCGGACTTAAAGAATAGCACCACCCCATACTTCCCGTGGGTGTCGTAAAAGGCGACTAAGGGGCGTACCGGAGAATGGGCAGCAGCGTCCTCTATGCATTCCATCACCATACCATACTGCGATCGCCAACCCGCCTGCCAAGCGTGGCGATTATGGCAACCCCCCCCCTTTTGGGGGGGGGGGGGGGGGCTATGTCCAACAGTGGACGTCTTTCGGCTGAAATGATGATGATGAGTGTAGGACTAGATTAGAAGTAGGGTAGGAGTAGGTTAGGTGTAGGGCAGAAGTAGAGTAGGAGTAGTGTAAGAGTAGGGTAGGAGTAGGGGTAGGATACCACGCAAACAAAGTAGCGCCGGGCAGCTAGAAATAATTTATATGGCAAAACAACGTTTGCCGAGTCAGCTAGTTGGTAAATAAATCCCGAACGCATATTACACGGACTCACCTGACACTGTAGTCGTGAACATTGAAGACGGCGTAGTGGTCGTTCCTGAACACTGGGTAGAAATGTTCCACCGGTTGGGTCAGCAGAGTGTGGCACATCGAAGGTCGATTGCTGAGCCACGGGGCTTCCACGTCCCAGATGTCTTTGAATGAACAACCAGTGCTGCAAAGATGACAAATAAAATCATTTTTGTGTAGTAAAAAACTGGCCAAGTGCGAGTCCGACTCGCACACGAAGGGTTCCATACTACAAGGCAAAAACGCCGAAAAAAACGCGTATGGGAGTATGGGTTGCCGCTATAACAACAAATACTAAAAACAGAATAAAATAAATATTTAAGGGCTCCCTTAAAACAATCGTGTTTTTGTCGGCGTTTTTGCCTTGTGGTACGGAACCCTTCGTGTGCGACTCGCACTTAGCCAGTTTTTTATTATTTGTAACTAGCTGCGCCCTGCGGTTTCACCCGCGTAAATGTCGATCCCGTGGGAATATCGACATAAACAATTTTTCGTTCTTTTCGTAGCTGATATGTTAATCCAGGGTGTCAGCTACCTCCACACAAAATATTATCAAAATTGGTCGAGCCGTTTCAGCGTGAAGAAGTAACAAACATATAAACACACACACACTCACAAACTTTCGCCTTTATAATATTAGTGTGATGTGCGTTTTGTTTGTGCAGAATGAACAAATTTTCTTTCTTTTCTTCTTTTTATATTCCTATACACGTTGGTTTTGACTTACCTACTCCTTCCATAGCAGTACATAGTCTCAACCACACTAATAACATAAAGGCGAAAGTTTGTGTGTGTGTGTGTGTGTGTGGTGGTGTTATATGTTTGTTACTTCTTCACGCCCAAACGGCTGGAACAATTTTGATGAAATTTTGTATGGAGGTAGCTGACAACCTAGATTAACATATTCCCACGGGATCGACCCTTATGCAGGTGAAACCACGGGGCGCAGCTAGTATTTATATAAATTATGTTTATCAACTAACACAGCATTAACCCAAAGTGTTATACTAGCATAGCTACTTCAGAATAACACATAGGATACTTTTTATCCCGATGTTCCCACAGGATATGCGGGTGAAACCGCGGGGAGTTGGTAGTAATTTAAATTTTTGGGTCATATTCCCTGCCACGTCGGTTTTGACTTACCTGCTCCTCCCGTAGCAATACATCGTCTCAACCACAAGGTAGGTTGCCTTCAGCTTGGTCAACTCTTGGTACAGCTCGTGAGGAGGGAATCGCCCGTACATCTTGTGGACAGCGTATGCTCGCTCTCTGTAAGGATAGATATCGTATCATCATAGAATAGAATACTCTTTATTATGTACACCATATTAATTACAGACATAATATAGAAACTGTACAAAGGGTGACACAATGGGCGGGCTTATCGCTAAAAGCGATCTTTTAAAGAAAACCTTTGGATGGATTAAAAAGAGAAAGGACAGACAAATACTGTAGGTAGTCTGTGGTGTACCATTTACATAATACAATAAATACATACTAATCTAAATAAATATATACATATAACAATAAACTTGAAACAGGAGCAAAGAAAATTTAATGATGATGTATTAAGGAGAGAGGAAGTGCTTTTTTATCATAATTTTAAAAGTGGACAAAGATTGAGCACGCCTTACCGACACGGGCAAGTCATTCCATAACCGTACTGCTTGAACAGTAAAAGATTTGTCAAAGAAACTGGTGGAATGCATCATCATCATCATTTCAGCCGAAAGACGTCCACTGTTGGACATAGGCCTCCCCCAAGCACCTCCACTTCGACCGGTTCTGTGCTTCTCGCATCCAACGGGTTCTTCTGCGGCCTTCACAAGGTCGTCGGACATATCATATACAACGTTATTTTTAGTATATGCGAAACTTGAATATAGTTTGTTCAGAATAAGTAACTGAATCGATTCCAATAATTTTTACCCCATGTTATATTTTGTCCCAAAAATATTTTAAAAAAGGTTAAAAGTTGGACACCGAGCGACACTAAGAAGGTTATCCAATCTTCGCGCCGAACGGTTAGGTACCTAGGTACTATTATCAATGAGTATGGACAAACAGGTAACTTAACAAGCTTATAACTTTGTGATTTTTCATGATACAGTTTTGAAATTTTGTACATAGATTCTTTACATAAAAATACTAGACACGCGTTTCGGGTTTCGCATATACTAAAAATAATGTTGTATAGATGGGTTAGCTGGTGAAACTACATAGACGAGGACACTAGGAACTTAGGCCGAGATCTATAAATTTTGTTTCCTAGTACGTATTTTGGCTAAACAAACTATAAGTGCAAGATAGAGACAAATATATCTAAGCCAAAGTAATTACAGACGCCAGCACATCAAGCTACTACAATCTGTCAAATTTCTTTAATAGATTTTCAACTTTATCGCTAAAGCATAAGGTTCAATGTTGATTCGGAAAATTTGTCAGTTTCGGGTAGCTTGATATGCTGGCGTCTGTACATGCTAAGTAACGTTTATGCAATTAAATAAAGAAAATTTTGTAAGTTATACAGGGTTATTATGAAACCCTTAGCTATATTTTTTTCTCTAAACCAGAATCGATAACAGAACACAAAAGTGAAAAAAAAAATTTTTTTTTTCTTCTCTAGAATGTCCTGAAAATTCATAAAAAGTAGGATAAAATAGCAATGTGAATGACCTTAGGTTACATTAAGCACACACGAGTAGGCAGCGAGCGGGAAATACACAGGAGCGGGAGGGCGCAAGGTGCGCGGAGGAGGGGGAGGGGGCGGCGCACGCGGCTACTGTATGCCGCCGCCCGCAACATCGAACAGTTGCCCGCCGGTGGCCGACTCGTTATCAACCCGTGACGCAAACGCGCTACCTGCGTCGCAATTAGTCGGCTGAAGTGATAACAAAATGTACAGTAACCGGGAGTATTATGAAATGGTGAGAGTGTACATAGAAAGTGTCGAAAGTCTTTACCAAGCTCGAAGGCTCTACGAGACGGAATCCATCCCCCGACTACGTGCTCAAGGACTTTCCAACCCAACGATTTCTCATCGTAACACGATTTTAGCGGCGAATCAACGGCTCCTTGATTATGGTCAATTCACAGTGCCTACACACGCGTCCGGTTCTGGTCGACCAAATAAAATTACAATCGGACTTGAAGACGAAGTTTTAGATTACCTACTTCGAGCGAAATCCGAGGGCAAGTACCAACGACGCCGCACGTGTTTTTAATTTAAGCCAGCCAACAGCATGGAAAATTCTGAAGAAGGCTGGTCTACATCCGTACCACTACCAGAGAGTTCAACAGCTGAATGATGCCGATGCGCTACCGCGACGAGTTTTCTGTGAGTGGTTAGTTCAAAATCAAAACGTCAACATTTTGTGGACTGACGAAGCACTTTTCACTCGGATCGGACTCTACAATCGCCGCAACGAGCACTGGTGGTCATTCCGAAACCCTCATGTAATTCGTGAAGATTACCATCAAGTGCGATTCAGCGTCAATGTGTGGGCAGGCATTATTGGCAACACGATTCTCGGATCATATTTTATTGAAGGCCATCTCACTGGAGGTACCTATCTCGATATGTTGCGGGGTGTAATAACAGAATTTTTAGAAAACGTACCGATCGCGTACCTACGCGATTTTTATTATTATTATCAACAAGACGGGGCTCCCCCGCATTACGCCCGCGATGTTCGAGAATACCTGAATAGTGAGTACGGAGAACGATGGATAGGCCGCGGTGGACCCGTGGCTTGGCCTCCTAGGTCGCCGGACCTTACGCCATGTGATTTTTTTTGTGGGGTGAAATTAAACGTCTTTTATCATAATGAGTTGTAAAGTTTAGAGGACCTAAGACTAAAAATTTATTAGTGCATTTGACATTGTTAAAACTAATAGTGCAGTGCTCGATAGACTCCGGAGAAATGTAATCAAACGTGCAAGGCTTTGTTTGGAGAGAAATGGATTTCACTTTGACCAATTGTTACAGTATGATTGACAGTAAGTTTTGTACCTAATTTTTTATTGATTAATCTTCAAAATTGTAAACATAAGTTGGTTGCCATTTCTTTAAAAATACGCCAAAATACGGTCCTCATCCCATAAAAGTATGAATTCAATATTGTACCTTAAGACAATCACGTACGTTAGAAAATTGCATGTTTAGCGGCATACGTTTATGATCGCCGGCTATTCGGTCAGTGACCGCTTCACGTACCTGCAGCGTTGACGATAAATTTGGCTATTTTGTTGGACCACTTTAAAACGTAATAATTGCTTATTTGTTGATAAAACATAAATCAAAATAAAATTAGCAAATCATATTATTAATTTAGTACACGTTCTGTTGAAATAGCTAAGGGATTTGTTATAACCCTGTATACATACCGTGCCTCCAAGTGTTCGTAATGTGGGTGTGACACTATAGGGCGTCGTGTGACCAGCATGATAGTGGCTAGGACCGGCATAGAGCCGCCTTCTAGTCGCTAGTAAGTAATATACATACCGCGCCTCCAAGTGTTCGTAATGTGGGTGTGACACTATAGGGCGTCGTGTGACCAGCATGATAGTGGCTAGGACCGGCATAGAGCCGCCTTCTAGTCACTAGTAAGTGATATACATACCGCGCCTCCAAGTGTTCGTAATGTGGGTGTGACACTGTAGGGCGTCGTGTGACCAGCATGATAGTGGCTAGGACCGGCATAGAGCCGCCTTCTAGTCACTAGTAAGTGATATACATACCGCGCCTCCAAGTGTTCGTAATGTGGGTGTGACACTATAGGGCGTCGTGTGACCAGCATGATAGTGGCTAGGACCGGCATAGAGCCGCCTTCTAGTCACTAGTAAGTGATATACATACCGCGCCTCCAAGTGTTCGTAATGTGTGTGACACTATAGGGCGTCGTGTGACCAGCATGATAGTGGCTAGGACCGGCATAGAGCCGCCTTCTAGTCGCTAGTAAGTGATATACATACCGCGCCTCCAAGTGTTCGTAATGTGGGTGTGACACTATAGGGCGACGTGTGACCAGCATGATAGTGGCTAGGACCGGCATAGAGCCGCCTTCTAGTCGCTAGTAAGTGATATACATACCGCGCCTCCAAGTGTTCGTAATGTGTGTGACACTATAGGGCGTCGTGTGACCAGCATGATAGTGGCTAGGACCGGCATAGAGCCGCCTTCTAGTCGCTAGTAAGTGATATACATACCGCGCCTCCAAGTGTTCGTAATGTGGGTGTGACACTATAGGGCGACGTGTGACCAACATGATAGTGGCTAGGACCGGCATAGAGCCGCCTTCTAGTCGCTAGTAAGTGATATTAAGGTACATACCGCGCCTCCAAGTGTTCGTAATGTGGGTGTGACACTATAGGGCGTCGTGTGACCAGCATGATAGTGGCTAGGACCGGCATAGAGCCGCCTTCTAGTCGCTAGTAAGTGATATACATACCGCGCCTCCAAGTGTTCGTAATGTGGGTGTGACACTATAGGGCGTCGTGTGACCAGCATGATAGTGGCTAGGACCGGCATAGAGCCGCCTTCTAGTCGCTAGTAAGTGATATAAATACCGCGCCTCCAAGTGTTCGTAATGTGGGTGTGACACTATAGGGCGTCGTGTGACCAGCATGATAGTGGCTAGGACCGAGCCGCCTTCTAGTCGCTAGTAAGTGATATACATACCGCGCCTCCAAGTGTTCGTAATGTGGGTGTGACACTATAGGGCGTCGTGTGACCAGCATGATAGTGGCTAGGACCGGCATAGAGCCGCCTTCTAGTCGCTAGTAAGTGATATACATACCGCGCCTCCAAGTGTTCGTAATGTGGGTGTGACACTATAGGGCGTCGTGTGACCAGCATGATAGTGGCTAGGACCGGCATAGAGCCGGCGAATGCTGCCCCCACCGGAGTGTCGGTTCGAATCCATTCCAGTAACTGTTCCTGGTTGATGTCACTGAATTCGCCTGGATAAGTAAAGGTTTTAGGTATTTAGTTTCTACCTACTCTCATGGGTAAAAAGTGTGTTCAAGGCGAAAGCGCCAAAATTGCGCGCGAATTTTTTTTTATACGTTTTTTGCAATTTGCTGGTCGGTAGCAAATATGTATTTACAGAATTATAATCATTAAAGTCATCAAAACGACTCTCTAAGACCAGGTAATCCCACTGAATGACTATTTCATGAAATCTTGACAGTTAACAATTATACTAACTTAACAAGTTGTATTACTGGTCCTAATGATTATAATTCTATAAATACATATTTGTTACGGCCGGGAATCATATTTTAATCAACGTACAACTTAATACTGACCAGCAAATTGCAAAAAACGCAAGAAGTTTTGAATTTCGCGGGCTGGTTGGAGCATTCCCCTTAAGCAAAACTGTACAAATTTTCATGCCTAATAATTTTAGAATAAATATATTATTAATGCTACTCACCAATATGTGACATTTCATGTGACATGCTCTGAAACAGATCGTGGACCAACGGACACATGCACACGACCCAGAAGACTGGCAGAAATCGCTTGTACGACCGCGGCAATCTGGAAACAGACGGTGAGAGTTTATGAACAGGCATCACCAATAAGGCTACGAAGGCAAATTCTTGTAATTTAAGAGTAAACTAGTCTTGAGCTCGAACACACTGGTGGTCATGGCTAAAAGCACGCTGTCTCGCCTGGCATCGTGTCTGACAGAGCTAGTATCAGTGATGAGCAGTTAGACGCTAGTCTACACGAAAAACGTCTAGTTCTCACACACAGAAACACCGTTGCGAACTGTTAGGGCGTAAAAAAAATCGAAAAGTGCTTCATTCATTCATAAAAAACAAAAAGCCAGGCTTCAAAATCAGTAAAATTTGCGAAATGAGTACATACTAATGTTATCAACAACGTGAACAATTTCTATACAAATAGTCTGAGGTCTAGAAGCCTGATTTGAAGCCAGCAAGTGCGAGCGAGATGGGACGATTTTTGTCTTTGCGTTCTCGCGAAGCGGTATTAGAGATGTTTGGCAACGATGCGCGTGATGAAAACTGCGCGGAATTGAAATATTATTCTTTGAGCATGTAAACCTGGCAACCTGGTTTTTTTTATTATTCTTATCAATTCTTGCGACATGATAGAGTTGGTTAATTTACAAGTTTACTTGTGTAGTTTTTTTTATTTTATTTTTTTATTGTTAGGCTCACGTTTGATTGAAAGCCGGGCTTTTCGGCTTTAGTAAAAGGCACGCCCCTGGTCTCGGTACGTAAAGATGGTCACCCATCCATGAACTAATCTCGGCAAGCGGAGCTTAACCTGATCGATCGACTAGAGCGGCTGTTATTGCTTAGCCACGAGACCCTTTTTTTTTTTTTTTTTTATTGATGGGAAATCATCAAATGACTCCTCCCGCTCTGGGTGGAGCGGAAGGGAGTGTCAGACTCTTACTGACTAAAACCCACCCGTGTTCCTTCCTTAGCCCTTTATGTTCCGGGCCAGCGGTAACCCTTTCGGACAATCCCGCTGACCCGGCAGGTTTCGGCCCTAAGGGGCCCCTTCTTGGATGCTGACATCTCTTCGAGGCGCGCGTGGAACACGTACGGGCCGTCCGGCACGGGCCTGGGCCTGATCGGACGGTGAGCTCCCCATTACTCTTCATCCGCAGGCCCACAAGAAGCCTTGAGTGCTATTTTTGAGACCCTTGCTTTATGAACTCATTAAAATCAAAATTTTGCCACCAGATTCTGTCTAGTATAAATAAAGAATGACTATGGTTTATATACGATTTTTTTGTACTTTTGGGTGACTATGGTTTCCTTTTGTGTTTGTTTTTATTAGCTGTAAGTCCTTTATGTACTAAAATAAATAAATAAATACAATATACTTACGCATAGTAACTGGTATTCATCATTAGCGACGAGACAACACACAACTGCGTCGTAAATAAAAACTTAAGTCTCATAATTAACGCCGCCATGACACCAAACACAGCCATTTGAGAAATATTATAAAATATTGCAGGCTCCGCTTTTATACGGCGCAAAAACATCAAGAAAACATCCCCATCTTCATTATCCTCGCATTCAAATTTAGACTTTATCTCTTTGTCTATAACGTCCAAATCCGTAACCGGCTTCCGCTGACGAAGTTTGCTGTCAGAATTTTCCACGCCAGAGTCGGACTCGTCAGAAGTGTTGCTGTCCTTTTCTATCGTTCGCGTGCGATCGTCTATCTCTTTTCTACAGTCGTCTACCGCGTCGGTAATCCAGCGGTTGCACACGTTTAGTATGCTTAGAACAGCGAATGGGATTAAAAATGATTTGAAGAGTTTTTTGACTGCGCTCCAGGGCAAAAAATCGAAGACTACAGCGCAAGTATATATTAAAGTATGAAACGTTTTAAAATTCGTGAATTTCGAATATAAAATATCCCAGACATGACTATCTTCTTCGACTTCCAGAAAGTTACTAATCAACTTTTTCAAATAAAACGCTGCTAAAACAACTATAGCAGTCCTTAGGAAAATCAGCCATAACTCCACGCACAAATCCACTCGATTGTGAACCTTAACGCGTAAAGAGCTGAAGAACAAACAGTACGCGGAGACGATGACGAAGAAGGACGCGTATAAGGATGATTTTAGCATGTCATTGCCTTGCAATAATAGTACTGCCATGTGGAGACCGCAGAAGTGTGAATGTAAGAAGATGCAGAGAGCTTTGATGTCGATAATTCTGAATTGCTCCATAACGAAGAAAATGGCCGTTTGTGTGAGGAATATGAATTGGCTGAATTGCCAGAATAGGAGGCATAGACAATTCAATATGAATATTGACACCTGGAACAAGAGAAAATGTATTATTTATATAAATTATCACACTAATATTATAAAGGCAAAAGTTTGTGTGTTCATATGTTTGTTACTTCTTCACGCCCAAACCGCTGGACCAATTTTGATAACATTTTGTACGGAGGGAGCTGACACCCTGGATTAACAGATAGGCTACTTTTTATCCCGATATTCCCACGGAATCGACACTTATGCGGGTAAAAACGCGGGGCGCAGGTAGTAATATTATAAACGCGAAAGTTTGTGAGGATGGTTGGATGTTTGTTACTCTTTCACGCAAAAACTGCTGAACGGATTTTGATGAAACTTTACAGTGATATAGCTTGTTCATCAGAATAACACATAGGCTACTTTTTATCCCGATATTCCCTCGGGATCGTTAGTTATGCGGGTGAAACCACGGGGCGTTGCAAGTTTGTAATATAATTTTCTTCAAACCAAAATATTGTGTGAATGTGAATATTTTATTTATACACAAATGACACCAAATTGTAACACTATCCACGACTGAACGCTGTGTCCCAAAATACAAGCGATAGCTTAGTTTGGGTACCAGTATCACCAACTCTTGCGATTAAATGTACCTTTTGTTTAGAAATATTAATTTTGTGAATGCTTTTCTGGTACCTAACAATAAATATTTTTTTTTGTCATTCTCGAGTAATTACACCACATTAACCGTACCTGTAATTGAAAAGTAGTCCTCCGTGTCTTGTCCCTCAATTGCATAGAGACCAGCCATGTCTGCAGCAACAAGAGGGGGGCCGCGAAGTTCTCGCGTTCGTTAGGGGCCCACTGTACTCGAGTACATTCACAATGGTTTGCGAAGTACTGGGCTACTGCTAGCAAGCCTCCTAGAATGCTGTGACTGGAAAAAAAAGTTGAAATATCGTAAAAAAAAAACTGCTTTAAGAGCGTTTAAGCCGTACGGCATTTCATACAAACTTTCAAGCCCTTATTTTTCGAAATGAATGAACCGATTTGAATGAAACTTCATACGCATAAGCAGGATACCAAGGTTTAAAAAGTTAGGAGAACATTTTCGAAAAATAGCGTTACAGCCAAATTAGACCGATTTTAAATTTTCAATAGAACTAGAGATTTTCAGTTATCTTTTTTTAAATAAGACATTTCGAAAATGTTCTCTACTAACTTTTTAGACCTTTGTATCCTGCTTATGCGTATGAAGTTTCATTAAAATTGGTTCATTAATTTCGAAAAATAAGGGCTTGAAAGTTTGTATGAAATGCCGTACGGCGTAAACGCTCTTAACCTTTTACACTTCGAACCCAGGACCCCACGCTCAGCAGTCGCGCTTGCAACCACGAGACCAACGGGGCAGTAGTAGTAGTAACGGGGCGGGATAGGCAGGTAATCCACAGAATAAACATCATTTACCTGAGCGCAGCAGCATGTAGGAACAGAGCTGCCACCGTCAATCCCGCTAGCCACCACACGGCCTCCAAATAGAAGAATATTGGCTGTCCAAGCCCTACGCAGCTTTCCACAGGCGCTAGGCCTTCGCCCCTGTCCACCATGTGGCATTTGCGGTGAGTAGTCGTGTTTAAATAGGGCTCGAAGTAGCGGTATAGCGCTCCGATCATCACCTGTAACAGGTTTTAGATGGGATGATGAATATGCGGAAAATTAATGTTTGTTTGGTTTAACCTGCTAAAATACTGAACAGATTTTGATGTGTCCGATAATTCGAGGTGGCTTGGACTAGAAGATTGATTTTTAGGTGTGTGGTGTGGCGGCATCTACAACGCCACCTGCGAACTACGCATTACACTGACGTCACGCAAAATCCTGCATCTCGCAAGCGAAGTTTACCGAGTAACTATATACAACATTATTTTTAGTATATGCGAAACCTGAATATAGATTGTTCAGAATAAGTAACTGAATCGATTCCAATAATTTTTACCCCATGTTATATTTTGTCCCAAACATATTTAAAAAAGGTTAAAAGTTTGACACCAAGCGACACTAAGTAGGTTATCCAATCTCCGCACCGAACGGTTAGGTACCTAGGTACTATTATCAATGAGCGCAAGACGGCGCGGCGCGGGTGAGCATGTTTTTGTACGGACAAACAGGTAACTTAACAAGCTTATAACTTTGTGATTTTTCTTGATACAGTTTTGAAATTTTGTACATAGATTCTTTACATAAAAATACTAGACACGTGTTTCGGGTTTCGCATATACTACAAATAATGTTGTATATACAACATCCCGACATCAATCGTCGGGCAGTAGCCCACCAGACACGAGACCCGTCTGGTCGGATGATCCTCACTTTTCAATGGACGATGAGTGAACTTTGTACCCACATACCTTTATACACCGTGTTCTTCACGTTATCCATGAACTTTCTCAAACGCTTCTATAGCTTTTACAAATTAAATGTAACAAAGGAAGTAGTACTCAAAAAAGCTTCGTTACAAAGATAATTGTCATTTCATTTCGTCGTTTCAGCCGGTAGACGTCCACTGCTGGACATAGGCTCCCCCCCAATTTTGGGAGGGTTTGCCATAATCGCCACGCTTGGCAGGCGGGTTGGCGATCGCAGTATGGTATGATGGTGGAATACATAGAGAACGCTGCTGCGTGTCCGTTACCCAGGCCAGATGTTGTCGAAAATGGATTTGAATCTTATAGATAATTAGTTTTGCGGCTTCTGTAATTGTTGCGCACATTTTTAAATTTGTTGCGCTTATAGTTTTTTAATTATTTCACAAAAACATTTCCTGCTGGGGTAACGTTACCCCAGCCAGACCTTTTCCTTTCTAATGGGAATATTTAAATAATTACTAGCTATAAAATTAGTTGTCTAGATGAAGTAAATGTTGTGCCTTATTTTGTATTTGTTCTTTCATCGGTTGCGAAGTTATTCGAGATTTTGCTGGGGTAACGTTTTTGGTTTTGCTAGATCTTTTAAAAGGTTAAGCGGATTCTTATCATATTTTGTACATGGCTTCTTAGGAATTAGTTTAAATTTGTTCTGCAATAAAAAAACCAAAATAATACATAGCTTAAAGGTTATTTCATTAAATAGAAAAACACTTCAATTGGTCCCAGCACTCTCAATAAGAGCTCTAAAGACCTACTTTAAACGTTATTTTAAAGCTTGTAACTGCCTTCAAATGTACGTGAAGTTTCATTAGTATCCTGTAAGTATTTAACAAGTTATGATGATATTGAGTTCTTCATGAGCACGGTCTTGATGCGCGCAGTGTTATTTGGCCACTGGATTGGATATATGAACTGAATGTTATGTCAATTATTAGTTTTTTAGTTCAGTTGTATATCAGTAAAATTTCAGCTCAGTACATTGGATAATTAATGAGATAATACGATTAAAGTCATCAGGAAGTGAATGACCGTGGTAACCCGACCAAGTTTAGGTGGTTACGAAAAAGCGAAAACGCAGAACATTGTACTATCTTTTGAAATGTTTAGTATAATACACCTTACAATTTCGGTACAGACGCGTACACTGTTAAATACATTAATAATATAATAATATCTGTACTATGAAAACATTATTATTATCTTCCAGTTGCACAAACTTATCAAAAATCACTGATATAACATGTCGTTCGGTGGGACGCGGAAGGGGTGGGGTGAAGGGGCGCATTGTTTGCATATCGCACTAAACATGCTCCGTAATCACCAGGGGGAGTTAGCTTTCATAGCTGCCAATGCCAACAGTGGCAAATTTTACAAAAACGAGATAGCGCTCTACAAAAGAAAGTGACAGCAACATTAGTGATGTCACATGCCCGATTAAATAGATACCCATCTTTTCAGTAGCTGCGATGATTTTAATGTTCATTAAAATATTTTATAATAACGATTGAAACTAGTTAAAACGGTCAGTGGGTCGTTTATTGTCTGTGATCATTACACAGTCCAATATGTGTATATTTAAATAAAAACTGTAACTGTGTACCTACTGTGTATACTGAAATCTATAGGTAATTTAATTAAAAAATAATAGAAAATTTCAAAAAAGTACAATTACTATCTGTAATTTTAATCTGTGATTGTTTTTAAGTATAAGTTTAATTATACTTTAAATGTTCAATTGAAATGATTATATTACCTGTCAATAAAAATTATTTAATAATCACGTAGTTTTTTTTTAAACTTGTGTACATGTCTGTACTAAATTTGTAACACTATCCTACATATTTTAGAAGGTACCATAATGTTTTGCGTTTTCGCTTTTTCGTAACCACCTAAACTTGGTCGGGTTACCACGGTCATTCACTTCGTAATGACTTTAATCGTATTATCTCATTAATTATCCAATTTACTGAGCTGAAATTTTACTAATATACAAATGAACTAAAAAACTAATAATTGACATAACATTCAGTTCATATATCCAATCCAGTGGCCAAATAACACCGCGCGCATCAAGACCGTGCTCGTGAAGAACTCAATATCATCATAACTTGTTAAATACTTACAGGATACTAATGAAACTTCACGTACATTTGAAGGCAGTTACAAGCTTTAAAATAACGTTTAAAGTAAGTCTTTAGAGCTCTTATTGAGAGTGCTGGGACCAATTGAAGTGTTTTTCTATTTAATGAAATAACCTTTAAGCTATGTATTATTTTGGTTGTTTTATTGCAGAACAAATTTAAACTAATTCCCAAGAAGCCATGTACAAAATATGATAAGAATCCGCTTAACCATTTCAAAGATCTAGCAAAATCAAAAACGTTACCCCAGCAAAATCTCGAATAACTTCGCAACCGATGAAAGAACAAATACAAAATAAGGCACAACATTTACTTCATCTAGACAACTAATTTTATAGCTAGTAATTATTTAAATATTCCCATTAGAAAGAAAAAGGTCTGGCTGGGGTAACGTTACCCCAGCAGGAAATGTTTTTGTGAAATAATTAAAAAACTATAAGCGCAACAAATTTAAAAATGTGCGCAACAATTACAGAAGCCGCAAAACTAATTATCTATAAGATTCAAATGACCATTTTCGACAACATCTGGCCTGGGTAACGCACACCGCTGCTGCCCATTCTCCGGTACGATCCTTAGTCGCCTTTTATGACACCCACGGGAAGTAAGGGGTGGTGGTATTCTTTAAGTCCGGCACCACACAGACAATTTCATTTCATTTAGTGAAATTTAATTGAGCTATGCAGTAAGAAAGGGTCTTAACTTAGTTTTGACAAGTTTCAGCCCGCCAAATCTTAGGCTGAGGGCAAACGAGCGTAATTTTTTGAGCTGTGAGTCGCGTAAAATGAGTCGCAGAATTTACGCTGCATTCGGTTTCATACTAAAGTCCTGTTCGACGCAAAATGAGTTGTCTGCTGACTCACGCGCGTTATTTCAACCGAATTGCGCTCGGGGTGAGGGAGGGGAGTGAGGCAACCGTCAGTTAAGCTACAGAGTGCGACTGAAGTTACGTCCGTCCGTCTGGCAGTCTAACCGAATTTCAGTTGAACGTAAATTGCGATACTCAAAATGCGCGACTCACAGCTCAAAAAATTACGCTCGTTTGGCCTCAGCCTTATGAATGCAAAATACGTCGTTGCCAATTCGAATAAAGAGGCATGCATATCGGGTGATTTACGTCAAGGTGATTAGTTTGTATGAAAATTATAATAACACTTTATATTATAATAACACTTGTCTGTAAGTAGATTTCGCATCCTATTTTTAAATTGATTTGTTGTCATGGCTTTATGTGACTGTGGGCATTTTGTTGTATATTTTCGGGGCCATACAAAAAAAAGCTTTTCCCCATGAGGGCAGTTTTTGCCGAGTATTATCATCTACCTAGCCTTTTCCCAACTATGTTGGGGTCAGCTTGCAGTCTAACCGGATGCAGTTGAACACCAGTATTTTACATGAAGCGACTGCCTATGTGACCTCCACAACCCAGTTACTAGGTAATGCGATACCCCTTGGTAAGACTGGCTGGTTTTAGTTTTTGCCGAGTATATCTTAAGAAAATTCCAAACTCACCTCTGGATGAATATTAAACCGATTAAACGCGTTCACATCCTTCGGATACTCCACCAGTTTATCGTACATCAACTTGGAGATCCCAGCTACAAACGGCCTCTCTTCCACCACAGTCTTAAAGTACGAGTAATAAAAGCCCATCTCTGTGCGAAGAGACATCTCTCTCTCTAACTCGGACAGGTAGGAGAAGTTGCGGTCATTCTCAAAGAGGGTAGACACGTAGCGGTAGTGGGCGTAACCGAGAGTCAGCGCTGGAAAAAAAATTTAACAGCTTTTTTTAAATAACAGTTTAAAATTTTCTATTACTTAAGTATAACATTTTTAGCATAATTTTAAGTATATTCAAGATTCACGCAGCGCTGTACAGTTCTATACAGGTCGGATTTTTAAGATTCACAGATTTAAAAAAAAAAAATAGAGACAACAAGAAAATAGGCAGTTTTCATAAAAACTTTTTTTGATGCCAATGAAGTTTCTTATAAGGATAAATAAAACTGTAAGGGACCAACTGAAGGTCAGTTGGTCCCATAATCCACTATCCAGATTTTTGATCCTGAGTAATAGAAAAAAAAAGTTCAGAAATTGCAAAAAAACTTTTCCCATTTCGTAGGAAATGAGACTCCAAACTAAAATAAACTAAAAGTAGTCCCATTCCAAACCATAATCGGTACCATCGTGGAAACTTATATCTATACACACTATTCTTGCTCACAGCGCTCGGCCGCTATAGTAACGCTTGCTAACAGATGTGGTCTTTGCAGGATTTTGTTTTCAAATTGGGAGGATGTAAGTTTCGAAACTTACATCTACTTATACACCGTAAGGGCTATTCTTGCTTGCAGTGCTCGGCCGCTATAGTAACCTTTGAGGTAGGTATGCTAGTGTGCAAGCTACTGGCATGTGTATCCCCGGCTATAGAGAATACATTATTAGCAGATGTCGTGAGTAGCTAAGGAATTGACGTGGTTTCGAAGTAAGGAATCATTAATGAATAAGGGCCCTGCTGAGCATGAGTGGTTTCGGGTTCGATAGAGCTATGATAAGTCAGTTATTAATAATTTTCATAACATAATGAAACAATGGAGTTCAACACTGATCCTTATCAAAAACATGTCTGTGATGAAATTATTTGATTCCGTGGAAAGTTAATATGCGTAGCCAATCCATTTAGTGACTTTTTAATGAAATTTTTACACCATTCTAGCAAAAAAAGACGATTTAGAATTTTTGACAAATGGTTTTTACGTGCTTGTTAGAATGTGTTTTCTAATCTCAATGATCGAATTTGCACAGTTAACGGATTTGAAGAGTCCATAACATTATGATATCCTATTTATTAAGCTCAAAGCGTAGTAAAAACAGGAAAAATGCTAAAAACTTACCGATTGCAGCGATGAGACAGAATCTGGCGATTTTTCTCGTGGGGAACTTGCGCTCATTCGCAACATTCGTTTCTACTTTATTTTCCTCCATTTCTCTTTTATAATTTTCACATTTCCATTCCAAAACAATATTTTTCAAATGGAATTTCTCAACTTACAGTCGGCTGTTGACATTATCTGACACCGATTGACATATTGTCAATTGTCATTTTTTTGACAGCACGAAACTAGCGATAGTGATGTGTGATTATTACTAATTTCAATAAAGGTAATTATAATTTCGAGCCGTTTGGGATTAAAACCCTCGCGCCGCGCCGTGGGGTCCGGGTGCTCATGGCTTGATCGATAAACTCTCCAAACGGCTGGGTGACATTTCCCGTGACCCAAGGGCTGGTTTTCACCTTTGCCAGATTATTAGTTAGGTTCATCGTCATCATCATCATCATTTCAGCCGAAAGACGTCCACTGCTGGACATAGGCCTCCCCCAAGCACCTCCACTTCGACCGGTCCTGTGCTTCCCGCATCGAACGGGTTCCTGCGGCCTTCACAAGGTCATCGGTCCACCTTGTGGGAGGCCTTCCAACGCTACGTCTTCCGGTACGCGGTCGCCACTCCAGAACTTTTCGGCCCCATCGGCCATCTGTTCTGCGAGCAATGTGCCCTGCCCACTGCCACTTAAGTTTGGCAATTCTTCGGGCTATGTCGGTTACCTTGGTTCTCCTGCGGATCTCCTCATTCCTGATTCGATCACGCAGGGAAACTCCAAGCATAGCCCTCTCCATTGCCCTTTGGGTGACTTTTAGCCTTCTTATAAGGCCCATTGTGAGCGACCACGTTTCCGTTCCATAAGTCATCACTGGCAACACACACTGGTCAAAGACTTTCGTCTTGAGACACTGCGGTATGTGGGACGAGAAGATATTGCGTAGCTTCCCGAACGCTGCCCAGCCGAGTCGGATTCGTCGATTTACCTCTTTCTCGAAGTTAGACCTACCTAACTGGACGGTTTGTCCTAGGTAAACGTACTCGTCCACGACTTCGAGTGTAGCGTCTTCGATTTTTATGAGAGTGGGTGTTACATGGGCATTTGACATGACCTTCGTTTTGTCCATGTTCATTTTAAGACCCACTCTTTCGGAGGCTCTACTGAGGTCATCGAGCATTGTACTGAGGTCCTCCATAGTCTCAGCCATGACTACGATGTCGTCGGCAAACCGAAGGTGAGTTATGTACTCGCCATTGATGTTGATGCCAGCCCCTTTCCAGTCCAGAACCTTGAAGACATCCAGTGCAGCGGTGAACAGTTTCGGAGAGATAACGTCTCCCTGTCTCACACCTCGCTGCAGAAGGATAGGTTTCGAGGCCTGATCCTGGAGTCTGACTGACATAGTGGCGTTTTCGTACAGACACTTCAGCACTTCGATGTACCGATAGTCGATCTGGCACCGTTGAAGAGACTGCAGCACAGCCCATGTCTCGATCGAATCAAAGGCTTTCTCGTAGTCCACAAACGCTAAGCAGAGAGGCAGGTTATACTCTTCGGTCTTCTGTATAACCTGCCGCAGCGTATGTATGTGGTCTACGGTGCTAAAGCCTTTACGGAATCCGGCTTGTTCGGGAGGCTGGAAGTCATCAAACCTGCGCGCGAGACGGTTCGTGATGACTCTCGAAAACAGCTTGTAGACATGGCTCATTAGTGAGATGGGCCTATAATTCTTAAGGAGGGCATTATCGCCCTTCTTCTTTAGTTAGGTTACGATATTATATTTTAATAGTTTGTTAGTGTATGTAGTCTAAGAACTTTGTCCATATAATAAAAATAAAAATTTCATTAATACTAAACTTGACTAACAAAAATTGGGTATTTTGTATATTCTTATCCTCCTTCTCAATTTGTTAACCTGCAATTATTATCAGTTTTTTTTTAAATCAGGCATCTTCTGGGCACGCTCGTTCCGTCATAGCCTCATCTATCGCTTTCCATGGGTGATTGAGGTCAAGAGCAGACCCATTTAGCAATAATAAAAAAAATCTCGTTTTATCGCGTAATTTTCTGTAGTAACTTTTAGTAGCTATTTTGTATAATGAAATGTTAGATTTCACGAATATATTTGTTTCGTATATGTACAGCGATGGCAAGGTAAGAATTTTTAGACGTATAAAGAACGGTTGACAACTGTCTGTACTTTTAAGGCCACACATTGCTCTGACACATCTTTTTTGTGCTCTAATTACGAGTTCTCTATCAACTGAATTGCCCTAATATATTACGCCATATCTGGGAAAAGGGATAGACTATGGTTATTGCCTTGTAGTGGCAAGAGAATGATGACTCGCTAAGTTCTGTCCGTACTGATATTTAGTTAATGCTGCTAGTCACGTGAGCGATGTTTAGAAGACTCTTCAGTGCTTTAGCACTATTGATCTATGATAGTAGTGCGTGTAAAAAGGCTATAAGCAAAGTCATTTGACTTTTGAAGTTTCGAAGAAGTCTAAGAAGTAATTTGTTGTAAAAAGTTACTTGCAATTTACATCGCTTGTCATGTGATATAGTAAGTTTTAGAACATCACTCAAGTCACGTTTCTGTCAATCAAAAATCTTTTCTGTCAATAATCAGCTGACTGGCTGACAGTAAGTAAAATACTTGTCATACTCTTATTTGATTTTCCCCTTTTTTTGGGAAACATGAATTCTTGAGATATATAGTTGGGAAAAGGCTTGGAGGATGATGAAGTCATCAAGGTATCATCACGCCAGCATATTCACCGAAGGGTTAGGCAAAGATCTATCTACACCCACATTTAGCCAGTCCTATTATATATCCTAGCTACTAAATAAATATCTTCTATCCTAACTAATATAAATGCGAAAGTAATTTTGTTTGTTTGTTTGTTACCTTTTCACGACTAAATCACTGAACCGATCATCCTGAAATTTTGCTTAAACGTAGTCAGGTGTATTCATCCCGAAAAAAGTGCTGTTCCCGAGGAAACAACAATAACGTTATTATGATAATAGATGGCGCCACGTGTCTTTCGTTTCATGATTGAATTATATTAGAAATCACGGGATCGAGATTTATGCGGGTGAAACCGCGGGGCACAGTTAGTCGGCGAAAATTTGTGAGTGTGTATGTGTTTATATGTTTGTTACTTCTTCACGGTCAAACGGCTGGACCAATTTTGATAAAATTTTGTATGGAGGTAGCTGATACCCTGAATTAACAAAAGGAGCTAGTAGACTTACATCTGCTGTACCTCAATGTTGTCGAGAAACGGGATCAACTAAGGGTTGTCACAGATGGCTTCAACAACTACAGTAATTTGTATGAGGACCCGAAGTGCGTAAGACTTTCTTTACCAAATTTCAAAAGTAGTAATTGTGTAAAATAAAATTGTTTTCCTGGGGATCACGCTCGACTTAGGCTTCAATGGGGTCCTCATTTAACATCCCTTGCAGGACGGCTAAGTTCAGCAGCATATGCTGTGAGAAAAATCCGTCAATTTACTGATGTTGATACCGCGAGACTGGTCTATTTTAGTTACTTTCAGAGTATCATGTCGTACGGTATTATACTATGGGGACGGGCTGCAGACATCGAGTCTCATTTTATTCTGCTGAAAAGAGCCATCAGAGGCATATACAGCCTCCGCAGGCGTGACTCTCTAAGAGAACTGTTTAAAGATATTAACATCATGACGGTACCTTGTCAATATATCTATGAAAATATCATGTACGTAAGGAAAAATCTACATCTTTTTAGTAAAAGAGGTGAAAGACACCAATGGAATCTTATATCAGTCGACATAGGGACCAATTAGTTCAACCAGGTTTCAGCCTGGCTAAAGTAGACTCGTCTTTCCTGGGCTACTGTTTAAAATGTTACAATAAAATACCTAACCACATACTTCAACTGAATGAAACGAAATTTAAATCTTGTATAAAACGCACATTATGCAGCCAGGCATTATAAATTGGGGGATTACGTCGCTGATAAAAATGCTTGGCTAAATGCTGGCCCTGCTCCATAAGGACGCACAAATAAATTGATTAGCATTGGAAAATACTGTTGGAGCTGCTGAAGATTTTAAAATACTATTTTTGCATTATATAAATTCAATCTCCTGGTATTGTATAGTTGCATAGCACATGTGTGAGTACTACGTACATATTATAAAACTTCCATTTATTGGGTACCTACGCCTTTCATTGAATTGAATGTGCCCTGGCGGCTGAGAGTATGTCATGCTCACTCGAATGTCTCGCTGATGGTGGCGCATTATTTAATTTAATATTTGAATTATTTTTTTTTTTTTTTGCGTCTTTTAATTACGGACGCTTTTAACGTTCTGCATCGTTCTCACATGCATAATTTTTAACATGAATGATGTAAACAAGACTTTGTAACCATATTATTTTGATTTAAAATAATTCTCCAGGTAGGTACCTACGCTTTGGAATGGGCAACTACTAAAATGGGCTTCATCTTTCTGACTGACCGACCTCTTGACAATTCAAAAGTGCCTGTAATTGGTTTAATTGAAATAAATGCTTTGAGTTTGAGTTTGAAACATAATAATAAAGTATTTGTATCACTTTCAAAGCAAAAAAAATACATCATAATAAAAAAAACACTTCTTTATTACTTACATCAGTATGTGTTTTACAGTTAGCGATTAGACTAACAATATTATTATACTTAGAATAGAATATTCTATAATATTATGTACACCATAAATATTATTACAGATATAAAGTGTAGAAAACAAGGGATGACACAATGGGCGGTCTTATCACTAAAAGCGATCTTTCAAAGACAATCTTTGGAATGAGAAAAGGAGAGACAATACAGCAGGTACTTATAAATACATACATCAACAAACACCAAACAACAACACACAAACACAAAACGAACTATAATTTTATTCAATTATAGTTCGAGTTTTAATCCCAAAGACTAATCTGACAGGTGTAATATCAAACTTCTATACTAAAAAACCTTAGAGTAAGAAAGCTATAGAGCATCGGGCAGCGTGGCCACACGAGACAAAAAACTAACTTAACTAACATGAGCTACATAAGTAGCTGCCTTGAAAAAACTGGCACGCACTGAGAGACGGAAATAGTACTTATAGCTTTATCCTTTTCTGTTACTTATAATAACACACTACTTTATCCCTTTCTTGTGGAAATGAAATGGGGCTACCCGCCGTCTATACTTTTCTTTGTCTAAGAAAAAAAACACAAACACAAAAGACGTAAGGCCTCATTTACGGAGACGCGGGGCGTCGCGCGTTGCGTTGAGCGGCGCGGCCCGCACTGAATTCAAATATATGGCGTTGTATGAGTGCGTTTACGGAGAAGCGATTTTAGACGCGTTTGTTTGAATTAGGGCGTTTTTTGCGGCCAAGCCCGCGGATGGCACCGACGCGTCCCACGCGGCGTTTATCGCGGCGGCGCACGCAGCGGCAATTCTCGATGAAGCTATGTCCGAGGCGGAATCTTCTGTCAGTCTTATTTAGATCTTATTTAGTCTTATTCCACACATTCAGCAACATTTACGATTGTATCTTAATGATAATCAACACGGTTTTGTGTCATCTAGGTCTACAGCTACAAATTTAGTTTCATTCACAGAGTCCCTAATACAGGCTGTAGATGGAGGCAAACAATTTGACGTAGTATATACCGACTTTAGTAAGGCATTTGATAAAATGCCCCATTCTATACTGCTATATAAACTAGCAGCCTATGGTATAACAGGGCATTTATTAAGCTGGTTCAAGTCCTATCTCACTGAACGCGAATTCTTTGTCGTTGTAAACGGTTTTCGATCGGCTGCATATAAAATAACATCGGGCGCCCCCCAAGGATCCCACTTAGCTCCAATACTATTTATTATGTTCATTAATGACCTTCCTGAGTGTTTTCGTTTTTCCGAACCTTTTCTGTATGCTGATGACTTAAAATTTGCACGAGTTATAGAGTCAAAAAGAGACTGCGAACTTCTGCAGCACGATCTTAACCAAGTTATAAAATGGTGCCATGATAATAAAATGCAACTAAATCCGAAGAAATGTTATCATGTTAAATATACGCGAAAACTGAGTTGTATTGATACAGAGTACTTCATAGACCAGGAGCGAGTCCAAGAAGTCGAAACAATAAGGGATCTTGGAGTACACTTTGACAAAAAGGTCACTTTTTTGCCTCATATTGATAACATTATTAAAAAGTCATCAAAAATATTAGGGTTCCTACTTCGTAACACCAAAGGCTTTCGTAAAAGTAGCACCAAGATAATGTTATATAACAGTTTCGTACGCAGTGTTATGGAGTATTGTAGTGTTGTGTGGAGACCTCACTATGCCACTCATATGTTGCGTCTGGAAAGGGTCCAGAAACGTTTTGTGTGGCATTTAGCCTTTAGTGAGGGGAAATCTAAGCGTCTGCCCTCTTACAAAGTCCGACTGTGCCATTTCAAGATGCAATCTTTGTCTATGCGTAGAGATATAACCGATGCTTTGTTTCTTTACAAACTATTGCGCAATAAGATCGACTGCCCCGGTTTATTGAAGCTTATTACATTCCGTGCGCCTTCTAGATATCCTAGGAATAAGATAACGCCCCTGTGTCCGCCACACCGAAAGTCAGTGCTTGGTGCGAATTCGCCTAGATTGTGCAGAATCCTTAATGGCCGCAGTGACTTAGTAGATGTACACCACGACAATATAAATAAATTCCTACGAGCTTTTGTAAATAATCATATGGCAATTTAATTTTAATTAATTATTTAAAATCTTAACATATAAGTTCTCAATTTTTTTTAATGTATTCAGTTTATTCTTTGTATTCTAATTGTATTATTTATTTTTCTTTTTTTTTCTTTATCAATTTATAATCATGATATATTCATAATTTAAATTTAATAAATCATAATTTAATCAAATATAATTGTAATCAGTAATTTAAATGATCTGATAATTTTCTTTATTATTTGTTTTTGATTGTTATTTTTTTATGTATAAATTCTAATTTAAATAATATGTTATGTGAATCCGTTTTTTTGTGCATGTGGTGTTAACCTGTTATTAGTTGTTGCACTTGTAAATGTAACTCTAGTCAATAAATCAGAAATGTATAGTGTAAACAATTGTTGGTTAACCTAAATAAATAAATAAAAATTATTTAGGTCTTATTTTGATCGAGGCGAGCGTGCGCCGCCGCGATGCCCGCCGCGTGCTTCGCTACACGCTAGAGGATTCGCCGCGGGCGCCGCGGCGGGCACCGCCACGCTTCCCGTCTCGCTTCTCTATGAACATGGTCGTATCTATAATAAATCTGTAGAAGGGTCAATTCTGTACATTGAAAATATTGAAAAAATAAATAGCGGGGGGTGTTGCTGGATCGATACCAAACCCAAATATCTGATTTAAAAAAATTTTGTCTGTCTGTCTGTCTGTCTGTCTGTATATGCAGGCATCACGTGAAAACTAACGGCTCGATTTCGATGAAACTTGGTATAATTATACCTTATTATCCTGGGCATAAAATAGGATACTTTTTATCCTGGAAAAATACGTAGAAAAAAAAATCTTATTTTTCGGTTTTATTCATAGACGTTGTTCTGTAGAACCGCGAACACACGTTGCATTACCCGTAGTGGATAATTTTCCATTTCAATTTAAGAGAATACAGTTTCCTGTAGCTTTGTGTTACGCCATGACAACAAATAAGGCTCAAGGTCAGACCCTAGGAGTTGCTGGCGTAGATCTTACCGCGAGTTGTTTTTCACACGGGCAACTTTACGTAGCTCTTTCCCGTGTGAGCAGTCCAAGAAATCTTCATGTTCATATTCCGGACGAGCTCACTAACAATGTTGTGTATGCTGAAGCTCTCAATTAACTTTCTGTCGCATTGTCACGATCACTTTTTTATTATTGCAAACTTTTCGTCACTGTCAGTAATTTACTGCTACATGCTACTTATCAAGGTCGGAATTACTATGAAAAAAATACTTACTACAGAACGCGAGCTCAACAGCAGTAGCTCAATAGAGGGATCTCCTTAATTATTATAGGCTTAGCCGTATTTGGGTCCAATAGATATTTATAAGATGTCATTGTCAGAGTTACTCAAAATGGAGAAATAAACCATCCACGCGAAGACCGACATCCGCGCGGACGGAGTCGCGGGCGGAAGCTAGTATTGCTATAAGTTTGTGTTTACGCGTGCGATGATGCGTGCCGCTTCACGCGCCGCCCCACCGTAAACAGAAAAAACGTCCGACGCGCCGCGAGACGCCACGCCACACGCGACGCGAGACGCCCCGCGTCTCCGTAAATGAGGCCTAAATGTCAGATAAGTCTCTGGGATAAAAAAACGTACTAAGTATAGTTAAGAAAATGCCAAATAAAGACTTTTTATTTTGTATCACAGGTACCTAATCATCTAATTTATGGCTTGATGATGATGATTGATCATTCTAAGCATATTTACAATGTTCCGTTTGTCCACAAAGTTGAAGAACTGGGGACCTAAAAAGGCCACTTTGGCAGAATCATAAAAGGATAACATAATGGATAGTTAACTGTTAGTTAATCGTATCAAATCCCATTGGTGAAGCATTTTTCAGTTATTTTTTTTTTTGTCTATGCTAAAATACCAATCAATCCAATCCAAATCCAATCCCAATCTCTTTGATTGTACCTACGTAGTGCAACGAAAAAGAAAAACACGGACTGTCTTCGCCCTATTATAATTCATAATGTTATCCTTTTATGATTCTCCAAAGTGACCTTTTTAGGCCCCGTGAATTTTTATTTCCCGATTGTCAACAGTGTGGACGACAAGATTTGAGACTGATCGGGAAAATTTGGAGACAACTTACGATATCGCTAAAATAAAATGACACAACCTAAAAAATAAATAAAAACAAATAAAACTTTATTCAGTTCAGAAAAAAAACACGGTAGGTACAGACGCCAGCACATCAAGCTACTCGAAACTGTAAAATTTTCCCCATCAACTTTGGACCTTATGCTTTTGCAATAAAGTTGAAAATCTATTTAATGTTATTATCATGTAAAAGGAATACCTACTATTACCTACACGATTCAATGAATTTTTCTCGATACAAAAAATTGCAAAGTTTTATCTATTTTTTTACTTTTTTCGACATCACGGCGTAACGCTTAAGAGTTATTCAATGGAATTTACATTAAAAATAGAAAATTATGATATCAAAGTTTACTTAAAGTAGTTTTAAGTTTATTTAATTTATTTTGTTAAAAAAGGAGTAAATTCGTTTTAGCACATACGTCGTTTTATTCCGAACGCACGCACATTATATACTTAGGCTTCTGCCTCGAATCTTGCGGGCAGCGGGGCGGCGCGGCGGCGGCGGCGGCGGCGGCGGCGGCGGCGGTGGCGCGGGCAACGCAGACCCGTTCTCGAAACCAGCGGGCAGATCGCGCGGCACTATAATAGCGGCGTAGTGTTGTGTTCGTGGTTATGTCGTCGAGATATTTGTTTTTATTCGCGAACGAAATGTCTGAACAACGGCGACAACATCTTTTTGATTCAAATTTACATTCGACATTTCGACACGTCATAAAAATGAATTGCACAACACTGCAATACAGACGCGCGGGCGGTCACAGCTTGACTGGAGTGCACCGCTCGTTCGCAGTCCATTTTGATTTTACGCATTAGATCCTGCAGCTCCCGCGCCGCCGCCGCCCCCGCCCCGCTGCCCGCAAGATTCGAGGCAGAGGCCTTACGCTTGCTTAATACAACATCAGTCGCTTCTTGCTACGATTTATTTTAGAGGTAGCGCCTTAAGGCCGTAGCAACTTGTAACACCCGACGCCATCCCACGCTTACTTATTGGCCAAATGATGAAAATAACTCAACGAGATGAAAAATGTGGCCAATGAGTAAGCTTCACTGATGTCGCGTAACGTGATGTGTTATAAGTCTGTTTCCGCCTTTATTCATTCGTCACTGTGCCTTTTATTTAGGATGACGCAGCATTACCGTTCAGGCCTCGCAAGGCACCGGCAAACCATCGTGTGGCCTCGCTCTCGGCCCTGGCTTGGCCTTACTCTAAAAGAAACTGCATAATAAAGTGTGCATGATAAAGTACTTGTGTGAACGTAGTAACCGAGTAGCTATTACAAAACTTGTCATTCCTCGGAGCTGTGGAAACAACTCCTCTAAGGTAGTAGCGGTCCGCGCCTCCTTCTGACTCAGGGAACACCAGCCCGCCACCGCTGTCGCCTCTGCATAGCGTTGTACCTGGAAAAAGGTCAAAAGTTAGGATCATCTGTCTAGCCCTTCCCCAACTCGGTACATCACTACAAGGTCCTTTTAGCGCGTGGCACAAAGCGGAACTAAAACCGCCATCTTGTTTTGTCACAAATGTTTACCCTGTGAAAGTCACTCCGGCGCAAAAAGATCCTTGTAGCACTCTTTGTTAGGGTTGGCTATCAGTCCAACCAGATGCAGCTGAACACCAATATTTTAAAGGAGCGACTGCTTGTCTGACATCGACAACCAAGTTACTGGATAACATAATACCCCCTTATAAGACCTGGTCGTTGCACTGTCGGACTTCTGCCCGTAACGACTGATAAAGACGATCTACCAATGACAACCGGGAATGACGACGCGAGAAGGAGTCTCAAAGTATCATACGCCTCAAATATGGCTACGTTCCTTTCTCAGTAATTTACCTCTGATTTTGCATCATTGCCTAATCATAGTAATCTTTAATCTCGTTACAAGAAAGTAGCTTGATGGTTGCTGCCACCGCCCACCCCAGGGCGGCGGAATTCCATGAGGATTTTCCAACCAGGAAACAGGAAAAAAAAACTGGTAAGTGCGGGTCAGACTCGCACACGAAGGGTTCCGTACCACAAGGCAAAAACGCCGAAAAAAACACGTTTGTTGTATGGGAGCCCCCCTTAAATATTTATTTTATTTTGTTTTTAGTATTTGTTGTTATAGCGGCAACAGAAATACATAAATTGTGAAAATTTCAACTGTCTAGCTAGCTATCGCGGTTCTTGAGATACAGCCTGGTGACAGACAGACGGACGGACGGACTTAGTAATAGGGTCCCGTTTTTACCCTTTGGGTACGGAACCCTAAAAAGGGATGCTGCCTCCGACAAGCCTGTCAAAATCACAGTGATCTTTATGTTTGTTGCTGTCAGAGTTATTTATAATTTTCTATTAAGGTGCCACTAGTCGATATTTTTTTCCATACAAATTTCGGGAGAGTCCACTGTTTGACATTGTGCATCTAAAGTTAAACATGATATCGTTTTGTCTTATTATTAATTTTGTCTGTACGGAAACAGTATAGTAAAATAAAAAGCCATCAAAAAGTTATGAGCCAACAAAGATTCGTTTTTCTTGCTATTTTTAACGTAACTTTGGGTGTAAATCGGTACCGACAAAGCTCAGTTATCGAAGAGTTCAGTAAACTTTATTTGTAATTGATGTAAGCAGTGGTTTTTTCCTAAAACTCGGTTTACCAAAGCACTTGTCGAATTTTGTTACGCGCCTTTCAGTTTGGAACGGTGCGGTGTTTCTGTGCATGAGAACTGGACGTTATGCGTGTAGACTAGCGTCTATCTGCTCATCGCTGTACTATCTCTGTCGGACACGATGTCAGGTGAGATAGCATGATTTTTGGCCTTGACCACCAATGAGCTCGAGCTCGCGACTAGTGTCACCTTAACTCACCATTCCCATTGCCAGCGCAAATCTTATCGCTCGTGAGGTACTGTACTGTACTAGGTACTCTGTCGTCCCGTGACATTGTTTCGATGCATTGCTCAATGCCCACGTAGGGCAGTTCGACGACCTGGAGGGCTTGTGAGGCTTTACCGTCTTCTGCTGTGGGGCCCCAGACTGCCACCTGGAAGGAAATTACTTAAATGACTGGATAGATCCACTCAAAAAGTTTAAATGTGTAAAAATTTAAATGTCGATTAATAGAGCATTACCTTTCCTCTATACTGTGAGTATATGTGTAATATATTATGTTAATATATTTTAGCATTATGTATTTATTTAAGTATGCTTATGTTTTTTTTTTTTTGCATTATTTGTGTAGGTTTATTTAATATTCTAGTTTTAGACTTCACACGTTCATACTTTCTCTCCTTGTTCTCACACACTAATGTCTACATTTCTTTTTTTACTTCTCCTTTCGCAGGTCTGCTGGAAGAAATTTCTTAAGAAATAAGCAGTATCTTTTTGCTCAAATTATAATTATGTCATATCACTATGTATTTTACTGTGTGTACATAAATTATAAAATAAATAAAAAAATAAAAGTTCAATACCAAAATGTATGAAACAGCAGATTTTTTTTTCATCGAAAATAAATATTCTTAACTCCTCGCTGATGCTGTCCAGAAATAATATAAGTGTATTTAAGCGTCACTAACCTTCCCCTTCTTCTCAGGCTGCAGCTGCCTCGTTTCAAAATTAACGTCAAAATCTAAGCAGACTGGTCTGAGGAACGGTGTGTATTCGAAAGGTGTCTCCAGGATCAGCACTGCTATATCATCTTGGAAGTTCGTTACATTGCCTTGGAAGTAGTCCGAGATGTTGATTTCTTTTACCTGTTGATCATAATGTAACTTCCTTTACTTGTCCCTAAAGGTTTGTAGCGGTATCTACAACGCCACATGCGAACAACGCGTCATTCTGACGTCACGCAAAATTCTGCATCTCGCAAGCAGAGTTTACCGCGCAACTAGCATATACAGCGGCCCGACATGAATCATCGGGCAGTTGCCCGCCAGACACAACACCCGTCTGGTCGGAGGATCCTACCTTTTCTATATAGAAAAGGTAGGATCCTCCGACCATGCAAGGATCCATGCAAGGATCGTAATGAATGGCTTCCCCTTGAACAGGGTTACAATTTTATTTTGATCCGAATGTTCGCAAATTTAGCTTACAAATCAGAAAAATCCAGTTTACTTTGCTTAACCTTGAGACCCATATCGAAGGTACTTAGATACCTACTGTGATACTGATTGGGAAAGAAAAGTATAAAAAGTTAATTATGTACAAAGACATTGCCTTTACAAGCAACTTTGTTAATTCGTTCATGAAAATCTTGTACAGCTAAAAAATGTAATGTTACCTAACCTACAATACGATCACATTATCTCTAGACCTGGCGTCGATGACTTCATATCGCAATAAATATCCTAAAATAACGAGACGCGTTTGAGCAACGAAGAGGCTAAGGTCAAGAGCATTGGTTGGGCCGAGGTTTGAACCTAGTTTGATAGAGAGACGTCCACGGCTGTGCGCGGCGCGGCAGACCTGTGAGTGTGACCATAAGGCTCAATTTAAACCGCCGCGGAACGGAATGGAAGCGAACTTTTTTTGTACAACCGCCAGCACATCAACCTACCCGAAACTGTCAATTTTTTCCAATCAACTTTGAACCTTATGCTTTAGCGATAAAGTTGAAAATCCATTAAAGAAACTTGACAGATTGAAGTAGCTTGATGTGCTGGCGTCTGTACAAAGCATTATGAACTTTATGTCAATAGTGTAACGCACAAATTAGATACACCCAAAGAGATTTAAGATAGGTACAATAGAGGGGCCATGCAAAGAAATGTCTTAGAAAAACTGTGATCCCATGTCTCAGTGCCGCCATCTGGTAAGATATAGCATAATTAGAGCGGCAATTTATTCAATTAGGTTCAGCTATCGCCCGGTAGATGGCCAGTGTGGCCAGTGTTGCCAGATACGATTTTCAATTCATCGATTAAAAATCGGATCGGTGGTGCCTGAAAAATCTAATACAAATCAAATCAGTTAGATAAATATCGAAAACTAAACAAATTAGGCAAAAATTGACTCAGGCAGAAAAAATATTCTAAGTACAATATTATTCGCTACTATTCATTGTCCGTGTCACCGTCTATGACAACGTATCAGTTTCAGTGTGTGTTTTTAAGTAAATAGTTATTTACATTTTAAAACAAAATAATTTTAGATGCGCCTGCTTTGCCGCCGAACTATTATGCTTTTGTGTTTTATATTGCTTTTTGTGTAAAGTAGACCTTTTTTGCAATTGTCGGTTGCGTTTCGTTTTTTGCAAAATTATTTTTTTACACTTTTGTTTGCAAATATTTGTAAATCTTATATCGATATACGTATATCCGAGGCGAGGTCCAAAGTCCGTAGATCTATGGATAAATCCGTAGGTCTGGCAATGCGGGGTGACACTAAGTACAAACTATAAAACCTGTAGTAGGGATTTTACCATATAGATTCAATCGTATCGATAATATTGAAAAAAGTTAGTAAGACAATTTTTTCGCATTTGAATAGATTGAAATAAGTGCCAAAAAATTAGGAAAGCATTAAAATTATCCATAGTTTCAATGTTTACAAATGATTTATTTAAAAAAAATATTTTTTCATACAAATTACTAAATTATCGTTATTATCTTTATATGTGTGTGGTATAGTTAATTCTTCAAAAGACCATTTCAGTATGAGACCATACTGAAATGGTCTTTTGAAGAATTAACTACTTGACATGATCTGACCAAGATTATATCTGGACCTCTTGAGTTTGTTTTGGCCTTTCTTCTCTGATTAGTCAGATAGGAAACGCCGACCTCATCTAGTTTTTAAAATATGATTGACGTATAAAAGTGTCTGTACAGACACCAGCACATCAAGCTTAGTTTTTAATTCTTCTAATATTATTACCCTCTTTTATAAAATCAATTAAACATGGATCGATTTTAAACTGAATGTTACTTGAATGAATCGATTATTTTGTCACA
Source organism: Mesoligia furuncula (assembly GCA_916614155.1). NCBI lineage: Eukaryota > Metazoa > Arthropoda > Insecta > Lepidoptera > Noctuidae > Mesoligia > Mesoligia furuncula. The sequence goes on along the minus strand of OU744820.1, from coordinate 4,430,620 downwards.
CCACTATATTAATTTCGTTAAAAAGTGGTAACACTTAAGCTGTCATTTAACCCAACTATAGTAAAGTTACTCAGCAATAGATGGCGTTTAATACAAAATAAACAAATTTTCTAGATCTTTTTTTGAAAATTATTTAATTCTAATTACTGAGTAAATATAGATAATACATACGAAAATAAACTGAATTTAGGTCCAGTTGTTTTACCATAACGAGACTTGCAGTAACGTAATGCGCAACTCGGCATATTTCCATACAAAATATTTTTCTTTTGTTGGACACGAATGCGTCAATGCGACTTGACGCGCAGGCGTACCATACTAGACTGAGAGACTTGTTACGCCTAGGTCACAAGTACCGGGACACTGTTTTGTTCGCAATGTCCCGTCTATTGTAAATACTTTAAATGTCTTTGGATACACCCATACGCACGGGTCGTCCATCTTCTGGTGAATTATCGCGCATTCTCGGTAATTCCCGCAGTAACAAGCTCGTATCTAGTTTGTACTAGACATGGGTCGTACTTGTAAAATCGTGTACCAGGGCTTCCAAGTACATCCACCTTAAGAAACCAGGGCCTAAAACTAGGGCTAGAGATAATTTCAAGTATTTTCTATCTGCATCGAAAATTGATCCATGACTTCATACAAATAAGAAGTACAACCCCGTATTCAAAAGCCCTGTTGGAAGTAAAAATACTTGCATAGGAAATTGACCCGTGACTTCCTATAAATAAGGAGCAAAATCGCGTTTACAAATAAATACTTGAACTATTTGGGTATGTTGTACTTACACACGCAAACGTCGAGCACGACGAAGAGAGATACTTTGGTTTGTAAGTCACGGGTCAATTTCCTATGCAAGTATTTTTTACTAAATACTTGCATAGGAAATTGATCCTTGACATCCTATAAATAAGGAGCACAATCGCGTTTACAAATAAATACTTACAAACCATTACTTGAAACTTTGTACGTTAGACAATTGACATAAAGTTCATTTTGCTATTACGAAAACTCGATTCCACTTCGTTCCGCGGCGGTGCAAATTGAGCCTAACCATCCTTTGTAAAGCACCGCCAAAATAAATAAGAAGAAACATTACAGAGGCGTCAACAGTTTTAAATTGATGCCCTGTGTCGTGTATTTAACACATTGAAGGACACTGAACGAGACACAATAGAAGTTTTATTGTTATTACGTCTATAGGCGTTCAGTGTCCTTCAATGTGTTAATAACAGTTTTGTATGTAAGTCGATAATCGATAGTGAATGAAATAAAGTAAAAGATCGCGTCTAAAGTTTGAAGCAACTAGCGCGCGTGATTCAATTGAATTTTAATTAGTCACACGACGCGCGCTTGTTTATTACAATAACGTTACTGTATCCTTCATTTAGTAAGTAAACCGAAGAATTTGCACATCAAAAGACACCGCTATCTGACTCCGCGTCGCCACGTGTCGGCGGCGTCCGCGGCCGACAAACGTTGCCCCCCGCGCCGCGCGGACCCGGCGCGGCGGCAACGTTTGTCGGCCGGCCATCACATGCAGGCGGCATGTTTGATCTTCATAGTACTTCTTTAGTAATCTAGTATTCTAGTTAGTTCCTTTCCGACTCGGTTCGTGAGCAAACGTGCGTTAATCGATCGATAGAATCCATTGAATCGTATTTGTTACTGTTTTGTTAGTTTTAAGTTTAGTTATTATTGTTACGTTTTTAGTACTGTTTATTGTTTTTTAGTTATTATTTTTTGTTGTTTTTAATAATGCCTGATGCATACGTGTACAGTGCTCGTGAATACGGCAACATGTTGATGTGTTTAGGAGAAGCCTGTGGCAATGCTTCTCTAGCGTTGAGAATTTACCGAGACAGATTTCCGAACGTCCGACACCCGTCTGATTCTCGCATGATAACGGCTGCTTTTCAGAGAGTCTTAGAAAATCGACCAATTGCTCCGATGGCGGCCGGTGGTGGACAACAAGTGAATGTTCAGACCGAGGAGCGTGTTTTAAATGTGATTCGCCAAAATCCACGGCTGGGCACACGAAGTGCGGCGAAATTATTGTGGCGCCGGGGCATATCAACAGTCTCTCACTGGACAGTTCACAAAATCTTGCGCCGGAACAGAATGCGGCCCTACAAAATACACAAAGTACAAGGTTTGCTACCTAATGATCACGTTCGTCGTCGTGTGTACTGTCGTTGGCTGCTAGATCAACAACAACGTGCGCCTGGCTTCATTGAGCACATTATCTGGACGGACGAGTCCACATTCACGAGAAACGGGATGTGGAACAGGCGGAATGCCCATTTATGGTCAGACAGGAACCCGTTCGCCACTCAAGAAACCGGCCATCAGACCAGGTGGTCCGTCAACGTATGGGCTGGTGTTTTTAATGGACGAATTCTAGGACCAGTGTTTCTACCGCAGCGCCTGAATGGACCAGCATATCTTAATTTTATAAATGGACATTTAAATGATATGCTAGATAATGTATCGCTGGCTGAATTTCGTCGAGCATGGTTCCAGCACGATGGCGCTCCACCGCATGTTACGCGCCCCGTCCGCGAGCGTCTCACTGAGCTTTTTGACGACCGCTGGATCGGAAGGCTGGGGCCGCACGCCTGGCCAGCTCGTTCACCCGACTTAACCCCTTTGGACTTCTTTTTGTGGGGGTATGTGAAAGAAAGAGTGTTTGATCGGGAATGTGACAGTGCTGATGAAATGCGGGGCAGAATAGTGAGCGTGTTTAATAAACTACGTGCAGACTGTGTTGAGGATCCTACACTAATGCCTCGTGTTCACGGGTCGACACAGCGACGGGCCCGGCTATGTATTGAAATGGATGGAGCGCAGTTCGAGCCAAACCTCATAAGGTCGCAAAGGATTTAGACAGGTACGTAAAATGCCTCTTAAAAATGTAAAATGTCAACTTTAATGTTTAATAGTGGGCTACGAATGCGATTAAAATTCAAAAGTGTTGTAGGGGTAGGCATTTTGAAAGTGGTGTTTGTAAATTCCGTATAAATCCCGTGACTCGGACGTAGGTACGTAGCGCTCAGCGCCCGCGACGCGCGACGCGCGGTGGCGAGACGTTGCCTTGCGTGTCAGTGACCTCACATTTTGTACGGTTTCCATTGCGTGTTTAAGAAATATGAAGTTTTGAAAATGATCAATTTAAAGCGAAAGGTTAGTGGTATCCGTTTGCATATAGGGTGTATATAATCTACGTTCTGGCTTCGGAAGCGTTCTCCTTACACCCTGTATAGTATGAGTGAACTTGACACCCTGCCATGTTCCTCATACCTCTACAAAACCAGCGTCAGACAGCAGCTGGTTTTGTACTGTCAATAAATAAATTGTTTTATTTTTTGTAAGAGGATCTAAACCGTTTTAATGAAAGAGAAACAAAGAAATAAATAGTTATGGGACTGAGAGGTTAAAATTCTTCCGTCTAAGGTTACTTACATCAGACTTCTGCGCATGCACATCTCTGTGGTTATTCCAGCCGCGGTAGATCTTGCCGGCTGCCACCGCAAATCTGGAGGCAGGCAATTGTTTGATGACATCGTCCCAGAAGCAGTGAGCAGCTGGAAACAATAAAAAAAAAGTTAATTGATATTATTAAAATTTAAACTATTTCTTTCTTTGCTGGATAAGTTAGCTATTTTAAACGTTGACAGTGTCGTTCCAATATAACCTGCAGAGGTAGCAAGCTGACGTGGCATTGAGCCCACCAAGTCTGTCGGAGGACCGAGAGCTATTATAGCGTACGACTCCTCAAATGCTGCGCATCGGCAAACGTAGCGTGGGTCATCGCCTCCCAGCTAGATAGACAGACGATCTTGAAACAGCGACTGGATGTGGAAGGCACAGAGTATTGTGGCCTTGTTACGTAATTTGGAAAAGGCCTATGTCCAGCCATGGACTGCAAATCTGAGATCTAAGGCTGAGTAGATTGGCTTATCGTGACAAAAGCAGGGACCAAAAAAGGCCTTCATAATATGTACAAGGACCTGGAACCCTGTAAAGAAAAATCACTTACCAGAAATAACAAGGCCGTTGGTAATGAGGGACCCGCCACAGATCTGCATGTAAGGTTTAGTAGTCTTCCGGTAGATGCCAACATGCCACGGCAGCACTATTTGCTTAGCTGGTTCGTCGCAATTCATGAAGTCCACGTCAACGTCATTTGAAGTAACTCGGCCACACTCAGATGCTATTTATAAGTTAATAAATGAATCAGTTACTAAAATAAATTGTAAAATAAGGGTACCTATTCATTTGGATTTAAGCGCGGCATTCGATACTTTTGACCATAAAGTACTCGTCACAAAAATGGAATCATCGGGCAGTTGCCCGCCAGACACAACACCCGTCTGGTCGGAGGATCCTCCCTTTTCTATGGAGGATGAGTGAACTTTACACCCTGTTCTTCATACCTCTATACAGCTATTGTCAAAATTGTTACATACTCAGATGACTGCTAATAGAGATGAGTGCAAGATATGGACACCAAATATATAAATAAAAATGTCATGTTAAATCTTTGGTCAAACCTGGGGAGCAGACTGGAACGTAGTCCCAGGTTCCATTGATGCATCTCATGACGGGGAGAGTGACGACCGAGTTCTTCGGGCTGTTGATACATTCGGGTTTTACGACTGTTCCCAATGGTTCGTAGGCGTTGCAGGTGCGACGGCCCACGATGGAGCCGGTGACGAGGCAGTGGTAGTGGACCGATGGGTTGTTGTCTAGCTTGCAGAATCCTGGAAGATAAGGGTGGGAATAGTTTTAGTTGAGGACACTCCAAAGTGTAAGCATTATAGTTGTATGAATTTTTGAAATTTGATTGGACCCAATATAGCTCTTTTAGAAACACCTCACAAAAAGCTTCTAAAATTACTTAATTTTTGGTAACTTTTGCAGAATCAAATAAAACACATGCGCATTTTTATAGTAGGTACATGTAATAATGTCAATTAATGTGGCAATACTTTGTATTTACTTTACTGATTACATTACACACCCTATCGAAAGCTTCGCTTAAGTCAACAAAACCGCTACGCATTCAAAGGATTGTAGACAATATTATTCTAGGAATAGAAAATATCTTTCCCTACTTACGGACGCATTTTGGAATAGAGTGAGACCAGACTCCATTGATACAGTAGACTGTTTCGGTCCCCAAGACTCCATAGTCAGGTAGACAATTGACGGTCAGTTTCAGTGACTCCAAACTATCACCGGGTTTCGCTGCTGGGGCGTTTGGTATTATGTTTATACCATACTCAGGGTTTGCAGGCACGATACATTTCCCTGATTGCTTTTTCCTGAAACCGTGGAGAGTGGACAAGTAGGTATATTGATTACATCATCTGCCTAACTTCTTCTTCTTCCGTAACATAGGCGCCACAGATAGCCCCCTTTGCAGGGGCTGTCTAGACGCCGAAGAATCAGCCGCCCACAGCATCCTGGAATGCGTGGCCGTGGCTTCTCAAAACGTGCAGAAATCCTCGGAGCAATGAGATCACTCCGCGAAGCTTGTGAAGCTCCCAGGAAGCTCGTGTGCTTTTGGGCGGAACTAGGCTGGCTCTGTTAGCCAGAATCCCCACGCACAACGGACCGAATGGCAGTCCAAGTGCGGAAAAGGGAGTCCCATCATCTGCCTAACTTCTTTACAACTGTATGGGGTTGGTTTCAGTCCAACCAGATGCAGCTGAATACAGAGGGGCAATTCTCGTAATTTTAAGAACATTCAGTCTGATCTCAGTCTCAATCTGTCAAAAATACCTCTAATTTATTTATTTATTTGGTTCACCAACAATTGTTTACACTAACATCTTGATAAAAATAACGTCTTTAAGGCCTCTGCCTCGAATCTTGCGGGCAGCGGGGCGGCGGGGCGGCGTCGGTCAGCGCGGGAGCAGCGTGGGCAACGCAGCCCCGTTCTCGAAATCAGCGGGCAGTTCGTGGTTGTGTCGTCGAGATATTTGTTTTTATTCGCAAACGAAATATCTGAACAACGGCGACAACATCTTTTTGATTCAAATTTATCCCTAACGCTCGATTTATTGTGGGCAAAAGAAGAAGTGAATCTCTAAAACCAGCCCAGGCGCGCGGGCGGTCGACTGCCTGGAGTGCACCGGTCGTTGCCCGCATCCGCGCCGCTGTTTTCAAGGGTCGGTCCATTTGATTTTACGCATTAGATCCTGCCGCTTCCGCGCCGGCGCCGCCGCCCCGCTGACCGCAAGATTCGAGGCAAAGGCCTAAAACCTTTGAACAGTGTAACAATTACTTAAAGGTGAACACCACATGAACTAAAATTATGTTAATTTGTAAGCCTAGGTACATGTACACACATCAAAAGTGTCTAGGGATCAACATATATTTTTGCAATAACTTTTCTCCTGATTGATATTAATTAAAATTTTCTTTAAGGATTCATCAAATAAAGTGTTTTCGTTTGTCACAGTAACGATAAACCAAGTCACCTTTGCATTAATAAAGAAATTTGCCATTTTCCTAATAAAGGGATTTTTGACATTTGAACCACTAACACAAAAGTTCGAAAAAAAGACTGAAATAACAGTTTTCTTTAAAATTTTATTGGGTAACTTAAACAATTAATAATCCGTGTTTCTACCGCGAACACTAACAACACAAGAACATCGGTTTGGCATACTCAAAATGAGTTCATCCAAATCACGCTGTGGAATGGCCGCCCATGTTCGTTGCAACAACAAAAAAAGGTCTTCTTGCGACTGGAGACCCTCCATATTCGGCAGAGCTCTTCTCTGTAGCATATCCCATGCATGCTCAATCGGGTTCAAGTCTGGCGACTGAGCAGGCCAGGGCAGGACATTGATGTTAGCTGCGGCGAGAGTCTGTCTTACAACTCTTGCGGTGTGCGGTCGTGCATTATCATGCATTAACTGAAATAAGGGACCGATTTGCACTTGTAGAGGAACGATGACGTCTGATACAATCGTCTCAGCATAAATTTGAGCGTTGAGGTTGCCTCTGATCCAAATCAACTCAGTTCTTCCGCCGATCCAAATACCCGCCCATACCATGATGGTTCCACCACTATAAGGATGGACTTCCTGTCAGGATTTTAATCGCTGTTGGCGTCCAGGGGTTCTCCAGTGTCGTATACGTCTTGTATCCGGTCTCATACCAAAACGAGACTCATCAGAAAAGCACACGAAACGCCATTGTTCTTCTGCCCAATTTCTGTGTTCAAGAGCCCATTGATATCGAATCCTACGATTGTGCATTGCTATAGGTGGTACCCGTAGCGGTCTTCGGGAATGAAGGTTCACTTCATGCAAGCGGTTTCTGACTGTTTGGTCGCTAATTAAGTTCCCTGAAGAGTGATGAAGCCTCACGGCTAACATCATGGCGGTTATTGTTGGAGCTCTTCGAGTTAAGATTTGAATGTATCGGTCTTGTCTCCGTGTGGTGCAGCGATACCGTCCTCCATGGCGCTCAGCCACGGTACCAGTGCTTCGGTAACGTGTCCAAAGTCGACTGATAACACTCTGACTTGTATTCAGAGCTAAAGCCACAGTACGTTGCCGGGAACCAGCTTCTATCATTCCCACGGCTCTGAGCATTTCTTCCCTGCTTAAATGACGTCGCCGCTCCATAATAACGTTGGTTTTAATCAGTAGTAGGGAAACAGTAGCACTAATAATGTCTTCAATGCGTTGTATGTTTTTATAGGGAAAATATTGACAGCTGATTTTCATCTTTTACTCGAATTTGATTCACAGTTCCTGATTCAAATTATGAAATGCACCAAAAAGGATCCATATAAATTTATAAAATCATAAATTTATTACAAAGCCACATCTCAATCTCAAGAAATCCGCATAAAAATGCTTGATCCCTAGACACTTTTGATGTGTGTAGTTCGCAAGCCAACTTAAAACTAAAGAAAAAAATATGTAGCCTATGTATAAATAAAGACTAAAGTATTGAATGTGATTGCTAAAGTTATGTAAGTAACAAAATATTGAATGCCTTACAATACCTCTGGTAAACAACTCAAGATTTTAGATTTTACTTAACCTACATCTTGACATGTTCTTGACATTGAGACTGCGACTAGGTTTTGAATGTTTTAACTTACGAGAATTGGCCTAATGGTCTTTTACACGAAGCAACCGTCTATCTGACCTCCACATTTGCACAACCCTGTAGTTAGACAAATATCAAATCAAATATTGATTGGTAATAATCCAAATAATATATTTCTTACCTGTTAATTTGTTCTACTGGTATTTGCAGCTGTAATTCACTTGGCCTTCTCTGTTCAACAAAGCAACTTTTATTTATTTATCACATGACATGTTTCCTTTGTCATTACAGACAATAATAAATCTAATGCGACAAAGTAACTTAAAATATACTAAACTATACCTTACATACTACACAGTACATGGCCCTTCTGATCTCACCCAGTGTACCTACAGGTGAATATGTCTATGGCATCCGCCACCGTGTTGAGATTCCGCAGCGCACGAGTCACCGGTGCGTGCTTAACTTATATTATTACACCAAGCATACAGTAATTCGTTTGTATTTGACAGCATCTGTCTAAAGTAAAAGTGCGTAGTGCTGCACACGTCTAGGGTTATTTCAAGTTAAATAAAAAATAAAGTCAAATGATGATGAAGTTGATTTCAGAGTGACTAGCACTATTGACAAAGTTATAAAAATGTTTAAAGTTGTAATGTAAACAACTTTGTTGTGTAGGAATTAAAGTTTTTGTTCCAGCAATTTATATTTGTTTACATTTATGGCAAATATATCGCGAATGCACGGTAGTCTTGTTCGTAACGGAGCACCACGGTCTCCATTATCAGGTCAGTGATACAGCACAATACTACAAATTTCTGCCGCTACGTAAAAGCTGCTCAGGACCTAAGTGTTCCAGCTGGTCTGAGAGCAGAGTGTGAATGCAGAGTTTCTGTCTTCCAGTTTAAAGGGTATTACGGCTGCAGAACCTGTAGCCATTTCTAAATGACTTATGGAGACAAAAAGAGGCGTTTGTTCTCTGATATTAACAACTTACCAAGATGATAAGCATGTACAACAACATCAATAGAAACAGCATCAGTCCAACCAACACTGTTATACTCAGAATCTTGAATAACGTATTCATAGTCGCGATGGAAACGGTGGAACGGTATGTAGGAACGCCTTGTTTTCGGAATAAAATCGTCTTCCCCGGATGACTTGGTGGCGGAGACAAGGCCATCATCAGGGTCTCTGTATCTGTGAGTTTCGGTAACTGAGAAGGCACCAGCCAATTTTCAAACTTCCTCATCGACAATTCGGCCGCTGAAAAGGAAGAAAACCACTATTACTAAGTGTTAAGGACAGACGAGACGAACAACTACTTGCTAGTGACGCATCGACGTTGATTCGCTTACAGAGCATGTAACCTTATATCGCTTACGAACTTAACGGTCGGTAGGCACACGAACACATACTCAAAATTCCTTCCCTTAGATTAAAAATAGAATTCAAACAAATAAGCTTCAAAAATAATTGCTTTATCTCATCATACTTTCTATTATAAATTGAATGTTGTTATTTTCTGTCATCTGCCAGTGTCGAGAATTTGAGACACAGAACCGTTAGAGAGTAGTATGTTCCTAGTACAGAACAATAATGAACCAATCCAAACACAGTTGACTCCCTCTGCACCATTGACATAGAAAAGTATTCAGTAATGCATTCAATACTGTCGATTTCGATATTCTGCTTAGCATGCTTCGCTCGCTTAACATATCTCCAACGGTGATTGACTGGTTTCGTAGTTACCTGTGTGGGCGCCGGAAACGTATATGCATAGAAGAGTCTTGCTCTTCTTGGTGTTATACTTATGCCAGTGTACCTCAGGGTGGCGTTTTAACTCCGTTACTCTTCGCAATTTTTATAAATTCTATTTCCAAATAAATTCTTTCTTTCTTTAAACCTTTATGCAAATGATTTGCCATTTAACTAACAAGCTGTATAATAATATTCAGATTTGGCTGATGCAATTGACGTATTCAATAAGGATATGGCTTCAATTTGCGAGTGGAGTGAGGCACATGGGTTACAGGTTAATCAGTCTAAGACTCAAGTCATTGTTGTTGGTAGCTCAAGATGAAATGGTAGCAGCTTCCCCAGGTTAAATTTAGCGGAACTGCTATTCCGGCAAACAAGAAAGGTAAAAATCTTGGAGTTGGATCGACAAGCATCTTTCTTGGGGTCCCCAGCTGCAGGACATAAGTCGCAAAATTTTTGATGAGACGACTGCGGAACTTAATTCCAACTGCCACTAAAACTGCACTTGCACAATCAACATCCTTGACTACGCTGATGTCAGTTATCTCGATGTCACTGAGGCAAAACTAGACAAACTTGAGCGACTTCGAAACTTTTGCATGAGATTTATATTTCGCTTAGGCAAATATAATCACATTTCTGAATTTGGTACAAAGCACAAGTGGCTTTCCATACGTCTTCGCCGGAATTTTCATATCTTGTTTCAGCTCTACAGTATTCTGTTCAATCCTACAACCACCTCTTATCTTAAAGAACGTTTCAAGTTCCTTCATGACACACTTAGATATCTGAGGGCATCGGAAAACTTGAGACTAGAGATGCCGATGCATTCCACCAGTTTCTATGATAAATCTTTTGAAGTTGAAGCAGACAGCAGTACTGTTGTGGAATCCATTGCCCGTGTTGATAAGGCGTGCTGAATTTAAAATTGTGATAAAAACATAATCTCTCTCTCCTTAACCTTTTGACCGCCACACGCAATATGATATTATAAGTAAAAATGTTTGACACTTATACTATCATTGGCCACACGTCAAAAAATCAAAAACGTGCCTTCGGCGTCAAAGTCTGTGTCGAACCGTGGCATGCTGCACGCGTAGCATGAACACTTCTATCTCTACGAAGAGTAGACACATTGCTTTCTATACAAAGTGACATTTCTTTTCTTCATTCATACCGCCTAGAAATCTTTCTACAATTTGTCATTTTGTCTTTTGTTTCTAACGATCTTTGTCTAGGTCCTTTTCTATGTAGACTATTTCAAAAGAAAGTTTTCTATCCCAAATGTCAAAATCACACTGACAACTGTCAGTTGTCTAAGGTAGTGAAGAGATTTTGTAATCGCTAAAGACAGTAGAAAACTTTGTACTCGACGGCCACAAAGTATATACGGTTATCTACACTACAAAATCCCACGAAAAAAAAAACAAAATTCCCAAAATTCCACTGTCAAAGACCCACGAATGACAGCCGGATTTCATATGATACCCCACATCCCCCACATGCCCTAGTAGCCTCACTTCGAATTTTTCAGACCCCCTTTCAGTCCCGGTGTTTTCTTTCTTATTTGCAAAATAGTTGGGCTAACGTCATCTAAAACTATTCCAAATTTCAAGTTGATAGCATTAGTAGTTCTTGAGATATCCAGCTGTGACAGACAGACAGAATGAGTCTCACCATAAGGGTTCCGTTTTACCATTTTGGTACGGAACCCTTAAAAGGGATCTAAATACGAGCGCACTATACATACTCCCTGCGTACTTTACTCAAGCGCAGCAGCACAAAATACAGAGAGTACAGAAGGCACAAGGCAATCTACATACAAACAACGAGCGCTCGAGCAACGCACACATAGACACCGCATACGGACACGTTATCTCGACTGATTGGGACTAGTGCGAGCGCGAGTGCCATTCGCTTGAGACAGTGAAGTGCAAAAATGGATCAACAAAAAATGGCTATCTAAGCTCGATTTATATAATATTATTATTTATTATTTTTATTCATCAATCAAGTAACATAGACTCATACAATTATTAGGGAATAATTACACTTAAAAACAAAAAAAAAAAAAATAGAAAAATTAAATCAAAGAAAAAAAAAAAAAATTAAATCACATTGCAAGGTCATAAATTAAAAAATAAAAACAAAATAAATAGTTAAATAAGACAGAATAGTTATAATTTTCTGACCTGCATTCGAACAGCAACATGCCAGTCACAACCATGCCGGATATAAGGGCAGTCCAGCCTGTCGGCAATCATTGCCAGGATGGCATTGGGGCTGGCCCGCACCTGGCGCACCAGAGACGCACACTTTTGAATCAGTATAGACGAAGTAACTTTTTTGTAAGGTAAATTCACGCCACCAACTACATACCTACCTACTTAAGTTGAAAACATGATTTTTGTTTGTGTAGATACTGTGTTGTTTTTAGTGTAATTTGATAGGTTTAGGTCTAAAACGGATAGGGCAAAATAAATGGTGTAAATAGGGATTTTCGGTCGTTTTGTAGTTATTAGGGATTTTCGGTAGTGAAAATTGACAAATGTAAAATTTTATATGTTTTTGTTCTGTAAACTTTTTGTATTGTAATACTATGTTTATTGTTTTGTTTTAATATTGTAGAATAAGCTGAACAATAAATCAAACGAACGTTATAAGATAAGGTGTGATTGAAGTTGTATTACAGGTCAAATAGGGTATCGTAATTGTCATAATTATACTGGCCACCTAAAATATTGACGACATGTGACATAGATAACTCATTATCTATCTAATTAAAATATATATATTTCTACATATTATAATGAAAATGTGTATTTAATAAATTGGCGACGAAGATGTCGATTAACGATATCAAGAAAATGAAGAGAACCCTCGTATCATTGCGAGGTTTAATCACAAAGCTTGAAAACTACGTAAATACACCCAAGAAACTACCATTCGAAGAAACAGCAAAGGGAAGGGGCCCCTTATGGCCGAAGCCTGCCGGGTCAGCGGGATTTCGGAAAGGGTTACCGCTGGCCCAGAACATAAAGGGCTAAGGAAGGAACACGGGTGGGCTTTAGTTTGTAAGAGTGACACTCCCTTCCACTCCACCCAGAGCGGGAGGGGTCATAAATACAACATGAAATACAATCAGAAACACCAGACGAACAACTAGACCAAGAGATAGAAACCAGGTACGATTTTGAAGAGAAATGTGTCATCATAGAGACGAAACTTCTCATATTACAAAACAGAGAAAGTCGACAAGTCACACCGCCAAACATCGGCATCACACATGAGTACGAATACACAATTAGAACGAGAGCCAAAAATTAATTTCCAGCCTTTTCATGAAAAAGAGATCTTCGCAAATTTTACTAAACGACTAACTGTATTTTATCTACGACTACTAGGACTAGGCAAAATACCCAACTACGAAGCTCATCATATTAATCTCAAAGAAAATATTAGACCAATCAGACTGAGGCACACCAATAGTACCGATTGTGAAACCAAACGGGAGCATTCGACAATGTGCAGACTACAAGGTCACCCTTAGCGAAGTCATCAGTGATGATAAATACCCAAATCCTATAATTGAGGATATATTTGCGTAAATGAACGAAGGCAAATACTTTTGTACTTTAGACATTACCCAAGCCTATCTTAATATGGTCATGGATGGAGAAAGCGCCTTTTTACAAACGTCAAGTACACACAAAGGTATTTACAAAGTCAATCGCTTGATGTTTGGAGTCAAAGTGGTACCAAGACTTTGGCAGAAATTTATGGATCAGTTACTTCAAGGACTAGACGGAATCTGATTGAGCTCATTTTTGCGACTGGGCTAAATGTTTTCTCATAATCAACGCCTTTCTTTTGAGAATAACCAACAGCTACTAAGTAATCTGGCTTTGTACTTCTTGATATTTCCATTCGAGTTTCGTTTAATCTTGTAAACCCGTTTAGTTGAAATGGCTTTGCGTCCTTTGGGCAATCGTTTCATTATCTTTCAGGGAACTTATTTCATCATACATAGCATTGCGCCATTCATTTTTATCAACATATTTCATTGCGTCTTTGAACGTCTTTGGTTCTTCTTCATGACCTTTTCAACAAAATTAAAAACAAATTCATCAAATCTACCAGGTGGTTTGGTTGTTGAACGATCTCTTAAAGTCATTCTATGTGAAACTTGGTCTCGACGTTGATCAAAATGAACGTCTTCTTGAAATGCTTCTTGAGTTTGAACATTTTCTCTTAATATGTCATCTCTAGACTCATTTTGTAGATCAGTATCACGATGCGGTAAAATACTTCCAGTTGATGAAGTGTCATCAACATCAGATTCAGCAGTATCAAAAACAGAGTCATTAATTGGATCAATCGGTACATTTGATTCAAAATTTTCTTGATCGTGTGCCTTCTGTGAATATTCTTGTGGTGTGATAGGGTGTTTCTCTGGTTCAACAGAGGGTATTGGTATCTCAAAGCTGTTTTTGTCTTCCTTAGGTGCCTCTACTGCTGTCTGATCGGATTTTCCTATGAGAGAGCGTTCATCAAAAATTACGTCTCTCGATCTGATAAGCCTATAATTTTCTTTAGACCATATACGATAGCCATCATCTCCATCATATCCTATAAGTATGCCTTTTACTGCTTTCTTACAAAGTTTCTTTCGCCTTTGTTTTGGTACATGTTCATAACACTGTGCCGCAATGCCTGGTTTGGTTTCAAGACGGTGTCTTTGGTTCCGCATTTTCGGTTATTGACACCGACTTCCGAAATTAAAGTTATTTTTCAATTTGTAGTGTTTTTTTTGGAAGTCGGTTGTTTTTTTTTTGTAAAATGTTTTTATTTTTTACTTTCTAGTAGGTTCGTTTGTAATTTATCTTAGTTACAATAGCCTAATGTCAACTGCTCATCACTTGGTACAAAATATTGCTTGTCCTTTTTTATTATTTTTATGTTGGGACGTTAATTGTTGAGGAGGTTGGTAAGAACCAGGAGAACTCCTCAACAACCACTCACCATAGGTATTGTGACGAGCATAAATTGCTTAGCAACCATATTAAAGTAATCGAATCGCAACCCGTGAAATATTTGTCATTGAGTAGTTCCAATGGCCATCTGTGGTTTTCTTCATCAGCTCCACTTACCCAAATGATAATTTCCGAGAGCAAATGCTCAAGTTATTTAAAAACATACCCAAATCGTTTTAGCTTTGCCTATAAAATTTGAGGGTTTCCCTTGATCCTCTCATCTGATTCCAACTTGAAGATAATGGCACCACCTCGAGAGTATACCCTTTCAAACAAAAAATAATTTTGAAAATCGGTCCACAATTGGCGGAGTAACCGCGTAACAAACACACAAAAAAAAAAAACATACCGTCGAATTGAGAACCTCCTCCTTTTTTGAAGTCGGTTAAAAAGAACACTTAATGCTGCGTCGAAAACAAATAAAAAATTAGGATAAGGCGAGGAGAATAATGATGATTCGTATTCTTTAGATAGTTACTTACAGTGTAATGGCATATTTTAACTTGTTACACTTCACTTGTCGGTCTTCGAAGTTCAAACCATCGAATGAATTCGGCATCATTAAAATTATTAAAATTATCATTCTTTCACTTCATTCCATTCAAAACTAACTTCGAATGGAATGAATTGAAAGAAACTAACTTCTTTCCATGAATGGAATGAAGTTAGTCCTGAGTCAGACTGAAGTCGTTCGGACGTACAACGTTACGGTGCGTTTCCACTGTGCGAGTCAGTGCGAGTCACAGACGAGACGAGAGTCGCGATGTCGATATTTCAATCGATGCTCGTTACTAAATAATAACAGTTGCACGGGTCGATCGATGGTTAAGCTACGTTTGCCGAGGTTGGTCCGTAAATGGGTGACCATCCATTACATAGCGGGACCCCTCCGTGCTTCGGAAAGCTTGTATCGGCTGACATTTGTAGATCTTTAAAAGTCGTTACGGGTCGTCAGATGCCCGAAAATCTGACAACCAGTCTTATCAAGGGGTATCGTATAATACCAAACAAGTGACTGGGTCGTGGAGGTCAGATAGGTAATCGCTCTATGTAAAATACTGGTTCTCAGCTGCATCCGGTTAGGCTGGAAGCTGACCCCAGCATAATTGGGATAAGAATTGGCCTCGGCAGATTGAATTTTTTTTTCGGAATGGCATCTCACAGTTCAACCTATGAGGTTGTCGTCTGCTTCACCGGGCTTGGCTGTGGATGCCTCAATAAATGAAGGCCTCCTGCCAGGGCTTAAAAAATTTAAAAACTAAGCGACTAGATGCTATGGGCAGCCCCTGTGGGGCTGTGGGTTACGAACCTCGCCTTAGGGCGTCGCTGGGAGAGGGCAGCGAGGGACCCTGGGCCAACCAACGATTATCCCTGCTATGCAAGTGCACCCAAGGGCCCGTGGCTAAATAATAACAGCCACACAGGTCGATCGATCAGGTTAAGCTACGCTTGCCGCGGTTGGTCTGTGGATGGGTGACCATCTTTACATACCGAGACCCCTCCGTGCCTCGGAAAGCACGTTAAGCCGTTGGTCCCGGCTGTCATTTGTGGATCTTTGACAGTCGTTACGGGTAGTCAGAAGCCCGAAAGTCTGACAACCAGTCTTACCAAGGGGTATCGTATTACCCAGTAACTGGGTTGTGGAGGTCAGATAGGCAGTCGCTCCATGTAAAATACTGGTATTCAGCTGCATCCGGTTAGACTGGAAGCCGACCCCAACATAGTTGGGAAAAGGCTAGGCAGATGATGATGCAAGTGCACCCAAGGATAACCCCCGGTTGGTGTAAAATTATTGCAGGATATGGAAAAATAAAAAGTTGGATTATGGGTTTGGGTGGCTAAAGTGGATTAATTACCAAGAACTAAGGAAGAACTATGACCCCTGCCTGATCAATGTTTTATATATACACGGTCCACGGATAAAATGGCAGGGGGTGACTTGCATACTATACTCAATAATGGGCCCCCGGAAACGGTCGCTAGCACATAGTGATAACGGCAAGGGGGCAACATGTCCTGAGGTGCTTATGAGGAGTGGAGAGGTATTCCACGGCTATCAGGACAATCCCGGAAGGAGGTGGGAGCTGTGTTTCTCGTCATTGTTCACTCCAGCCGGCCAATAAAGGCAAGCCAGAGGTGAGGAACAAGACTTCTCCCGAGAGATCGGTCCGCGGAGTCGCTACTGCCCAACAGCTCGCCACATGCTGCCCTGCGGGTTTCTGTATCTCTCTTGATCTGGTCTGTACCTTAGACCTGTTCCGGCAAAGGAAACTCTTCCAGCACAGGCACAGAGTTCGGAGCGCGCAAGCCCCACCACGACGTCAACGTAGAGATACGGCGGTGGGGTTATTATTATTATAATTGTGTTTATGTTATGGTATTTATGTATGGGCCTGCGTTGCCTAAAATAAATGAATTATTATTATTTTGGTTTTTAAATTTAATTTTCTCAGGTCAAGGTGAGATTCTAGTTATTATTTAAAGAAGGTAAATTGCTCTGTACTGCAGTGAAATTATTATCCAAGTCTAGTTGTAAAAAAATTCCTATACTGTTACGAGCTTCGATGTATTCGCTTGTATCGCTTTATCCAATCTGAATCTATCGTGGCCCATCCCGGCCTTATATGTATAGTTCCGCAGATAGTACTAGAACCTTCTATTGTAGAAACATCTAGAATGTTCGAGTACATACCGGCCCCGACTGACCAGATGCGACTGTCCAGGTCCAGTCCTTTTATTATGCGCGCTGCCAAAGTGTGGAACTCCAGAGAGTTCCACACTTTGGCAGCGCGCATAAACGCAGACGGGTTAAATGTGGGAGGGAACACAGATGATGATGATGCAGACATCATCATCATCTGTGTTCCCTCCCACATTTAACCCGTCTGCCTTCAAAGCAAGAGTGAACAGGCATCTCGTTCATCATAGACCTCATCTATCGCTTTCCATCAGGCGTGATCGGGGTCAAGAGCGGGCCCTTTTAGTAATAAAAAAAAAGATGTCGATAGTTCTAGAAAGTTCTAGCATCGAAATTTCTGGAAGGATCTTGACTCTACTACTTCTGCTAATCGATACTAGATTGCGTTAGTGGTGACATTAGTTACCACTAACGCAATCTAGTATCTCAAATTTCTTTAATAGATTTTCAACTTTATTGCCAAAGCTTAAGGTTCAAAGTTGATTGGGAAAATTTGCCAGTTTCGGGTAGCTTGATGTGCTGGCGTCTGTACCAGGTATTAATAGGCATGACGAATGATTTTCAAATCCTCTTCCGTAATGTACAGACGCCAGCACATCAAGCTACTCGAAACTGTCAAATTTTCCCAATCAACTTTGAGCCTTATTCTTTAGCGATAAAGTTGAAAATCTATTAAAGAAATTTGACAGATTGTAGTAGCTTGATGTGCTGGCGTCTGTACGTACACATTTACTATTTACGAAAACACCTATATTTCGGTAATAAACTAAAGTTTAACGAAGTTTGAAGCCATTTTTCTAATATTTTTTCAATAGGGCGCGAAAACAGCTCACAGTGTCATGGCGTCGGATCCGACGTCACGCCTAGGTAAACATCAAATGTTGTCAGTATACTATCTATAGTGTACTCTGTGAACCACAGTGATGTTTACATAGGCGTGACGTCATGCGCTGTGATTGGTGTTTCAGTCAAAATGGCCGACTGCAGTATTTTAATCTTTTATTTTAGTGAAAATCCGATTAATCTCAAGTTTTTAAATTAAACTAAATCACTGTTTTAAATCCTTTTAATATGTATTTTCCCCTAACATCATTAAATTTTTGATTATTTGAAACTGTCGTCACGCCTATTGTGGCGCGCAACATTACTATGTGGCAAATGGCAGGCAGCTTTTATTATTATAAGTCCAACAAAGGGGTTTCAAGATTTTTATATGGAGCCTGGCATCGCGCCATTTTGAAAATAGCCGCCACGCATGATACCTTTATACATCGATAGCTGACAGTTGATCACTTGACTCAATCATCAACTTTAAACGTTAATATCTCGGAAACGTGATACTTTACGGGACAAGATATTACATGTTTTCTGTTTGCATTGTTTTTTTTTTAATGGCATCTTGTAGTTGACCGTGAGAGGTCGTGCCTACTTAACCGGACTATCCTGTGGTTGCCTTATGTAAACTCAAAGCCTCTAGCCAGAGGTGAATATCTAGTACACTAAGCGATTACACGCTAAGGGCACCCCCTGTGGGATTCCCATGTTTGCATTGATATCAGCTATCGTTATAGATGTCTCATGCGTCGCCGCCATTTTCAAAATGGCGCGACAGTAGTATTACAATGGATTTTCAAAGCCCTATAATGATGGGAGAGTATTCTTTTTTTAAAACCTTGAGATTTATGGAAGGTAGTATGTCCTGTCAATAAAATGTTTTTTACAACTCCGGTAGCTTGTGGCGTAAGATTAAATGCTTTGACTTTGGTTTTTATTCAGCTTGCCAAAAGGCTGGCAGCATTGCCACGTTGTATGACGATGCTGATTCTTTGGCCGAGAAAGAGGGCAGCCCAAAAAGGCAAGTTAAATAAAAACTTGTATTACTTAATGTTATTTTTATAGCTTTACCTTGACGACTGACTTGGAAATTAATAAAAAAAAAAACGTTTGGGGTCGGGGGACCCTCGGCAGGAACGAAGTTTAAAATGAAAAACGAAGATTGCGGCTGCAAAAATTGGAAAATTTTGAAAATCTTCGCAGCCGCCATCTTGCATTTAATTTTCGTTTTGATCTCACTATCTGTTTTAGCATCCTCGAAAACCATCAAAACAACACCCATGAAGAAAAATTTGGAAATATTTGCAGCCGCCATCTTGGATTTTTATTTTGACCTCAAGCCACTAGGGCTTCAACTCTCTCGAAAACCATAAAAACTATCTCTCCGACTCTTTCTATTATATGTAATCATAATTTAAAAAAATTAAAACCATTTCAAAAACAAATTAACTCAAAATTATGAAATAACTTTAATTTCGGAAGTCTGTGTCTTGGGATCTGTATTTCAGTTTTAGTTTTTTGCCACCGACTTCCGAAATTAAAGTTATTTCATAATTTTGAGTTAAGTAATTTATTTTTGAAGTCGGTTTAATTTTATTTCGTAATTTTTAGTTTTAAGTAAAAACTGGAATATTTGTTTGTAATAAGTAGGCTATAGTTTTGTTGTAAATATTACACTAGAATTTGACCAAGGTTTTGAGATGTTTTCCCTTTGACAGTACACCCATAGCTTGCATCAATAAGAAAGGCCGTCACACTTAGACGTATTACGAAAATTACTGACTTGATTTTGACGAAACTTGCACTGTTCCCTAAGTTGAAGTAAATGTCAAGCCAATAAAAAAAAAAACCAGGCAAGAGCGAGTCGGACTCGCGCACTGAGGGTTCCCGTACCATCATATGTTTTTAAATTTTCATCGGTGAGGCCTTTATTCATTTTAACACTATGCATTGCGGCGTAGAATATTGCAGTTTTATGTCAGCGCCCTCTCTTGACCGATAGTGGAAGTAATGTAACTTTTGTTGATGATTTCTGAAAAAGTGTGCTATTTAGAGACTTTGTTGTACTTTGCCTGTAATCTTTACATAAACTTCTATCTACGAGCGATGAGCAGAAAAATACTGGTTTTGGTGTTCCTCAGGGGAGTATTCTGGGCCCCACCCTCTTTCTTATTTATATTAACGACTTGTGTAATCTAAATATTAAAGACGGCAAAATAATATCATATGCCGACGACACGGCGTTAATATTTAGCGCCAAAACCAGTAGCGAACTGTTCGAAATCGCTCAACTAGGTTTTAATACTGTGACTAATTGGCTTCATAGCAATTTACTAACATTAAATGCTGACAAAACAAAATATATTCACTTTTCCATGCGCAAGCCTCAACTTAATATAACTAACCCTTATCTATACGCACATCAATGTGGAAACCGTACAATCACCATGTGTAATTGTCCTTTTATCCACAAAACGAGCAACATAAAATACCTGGGGGTAATAATGGACGACACACTCTCTTTTAAAAAACATATTGAAAGCCTAGTTAAAAGAGTGCGCAAACTAATATATGTTTTTAAAAAATTGCGAACATTAGCAGATTCAAAATTAATCACACAAGTTTATTTGGCCCTATGTCAATCTATAATTCAATATTGTATCACTTCTTGGGGTGGCGCACCAAAACTAACTTGCTTCCTCTTGAAAGAGCTCAGAGAGCAATTTTAAAGGTAGCAAACTTCCATCCCTTCTTTTTTCCCACAGATCTGCTATATAAATCCTGCAATGTATTAACTGTTCGCCAGCTTTTCATTATGCACTTAGTATTAAAACAGCACACCATGCTTGCCTACAATGCCGACAATACTAACAAGAGACGGAATGATTTAGTATGCATATCTAATGCTACCTCAAAACATGTCTTTGTAGAAAGGTTTATAACTTTCTTAGGCCCATTCCTGTACAATAGATTAAATAGAAAACTAAGTATTTATAAACTAAATTACTATAGCTGTAAACAAATTATACTTAAATATTTATTAACCATCGACTATGCACAGACAGAGGACCTACTTATTGTCTGCAAATAGAACTGCTAACATGCTATTTTACTTTTGTAACGTTAGACATGATTGTTAATTTATTACATTAAATACTTATATGCACTTTCTAGCCTGAAGCACAGGTTCAACCTAGTTCAGGCAAATTAGCAACTGTGCGCTATTTTATTTGTTAAGCTATTCATTGTAAATGTATCCCCATTTTATAAATAAACAATTATTATTATCACATAGAATAATTTCAGATTTTTCTCTTTGCAAACTTCGGAGATAAGGGGGGGGGGGGGGCGGACGGTATTATTTTCCTTTTACATTTTTCATCAAAATTCGAAAACTACGCGGCCTAAAAAAATGGAGAATGTGCATACTGCGCTCTTTTATATGATACCCCACATGCCCTAGTAGCCCTACTTCGAATTTTTCAGACCCTCTTTCAGTCCCTGTTGCAAAAAATATACATACTTATATGTTTATTTCTTTCTTATTTGCAATACAGTTGGGCAAATGTCATCTAAAACTTTTCCAAATTTCAAATTGATAGCATTAGCACAGTATAGCATTAGCACACACAGTAGCACCGTACATAAGGCCACCGTACACAGTAGCATAAGGGTACCGTTTTTACCATTTTGGTACGGAACCCTAAAAATGGTCACGATCCGATTAATAGTTGCCGAGAAATGCGTGGACAAACATACATACATACATACATACGTCTATAAGATTTTGTATATTTGTTTGGAAGCCTTAATAGATTGTCATATTATGTGAATATAATGCAATTCCAATAATATTACATACATACGTGTCGAATTGATAACTTCCTTTTTTTTGAAGTCTGTAAAATGTCGCATGGAGGGGGGGGGATTATTTCTCCCATTTTACTCCTAACGCAAGCTCCGTAAAAGAACTTCGTTACATTGCAGCATTGTGACGAGTTATACGAACATTTAATGTAGGGAACTAATTTTTTTTTCGCGCTTTCAGGTTTGGTCCCATAGTAAAAGTTGTTCATAATGATGAGTACAATGACCTCTTATGAGGTTGTTTATGTTTTACCAATAACCCTGTATAATAAGCCATTGTGCCAGACTTTGTCGAATGCTTTCGCTAAGTCGAAGAACTAGATGTGGTCAGATCATAATAATTCTTTCTTATATCTATGGATCAAATAGACCGCAGCCTGACAGCGGCGCATACGCAACTGGCAATCTCGGTGTACACCAACACCGAGATTTTGAAGCACGTCGTTTCGGCCGATTTGTATGAAGACGTCATACCAGTGGCGGATTTACCAGCAGGCTGAGTTGGTTGGAGCCTAGGGCGGCAGATTTTAGGGGCGGCAAGGAATGT
Source organism: Mesoligia furuncula (assembly GCA_916614155.1). NCBI lineage: Eukaryota > Metazoa > Arthropoda > Insecta > Lepidoptera > Noctuidae > Mesoligia > Mesoligia furuncula. The sequence goes on along the minus strand of OU744820.1, from coordinate 4,407,798 downwards.
TCATTATTGTGTAAGTAGTAGTAGGTTCTGGAGTGGCGACCGCGTACCGGAAGACGTAGCGTTGGAAGGCCTCCCACAAGGTGGTCCGACGACCTTGTGAAGGCCGCAGGAACCCGTTGGATGCGAGAAGCGCAGAACCGGTCGAAATGGAGGTGCTTGGGGGAGGCCTGTGTCCAGCAGTGGACCTCTTTCGGCAGAAACGGTGATGATGAGTAGGTATACAGGCGCCGCCTTATTTAAGACTTACATAATTCGAGCTTTTATGAGCTCAGAAATATAGACAGGTACCCAAAAACTATTTCTTGTGCAATCTTAACTAAACGTTGGGTTATAAATATTATCTAGAAACTGACACATTATTGTAGAGGTCGGCAGGGGCGGCAAAATTTAAATAGCTTACTGGCGGCACATGTGTAAATTAAATCCACTACTGCATCATACTGCTTAGTAGCGGTGGCAATAAAATTTTTTTTTGGTGGTGCACAATCTTAAAGTGGCGCCCCTCTATTGTACCATGTTCCTTTGGTGATATATGCATAGGATGCAAGAGCGAGCGAAGGGCACCCCGAGGTTTGGTTTGATTAGGTTAATCTAAACCCTTTACACAGAAATAGGAGCCCCGCGAAGCGGGGCTAGGTCGACATAGGATTCAAGAGCGAGCGAAGGGCACCCCGAGGTTAGGTTTGGTTAGGTTACTTTAAACCCTTTACACAGAAATCGGAGCCCCGCGAAGCTGGGCGACGTCGACATAGGATGCAAGAGCGAGCGAAGGGCACCCCGAGGTTCGGTTTGGTTAGGTTACTTTTAACCCTTTACACAGAAATAGGAGCCGCTTCGCTGGGCTCCGTCGACAGAATGCAGGAGCGAGCGTATGAGAATACAAATATCTTTACCTAGGTATATAAATTAATTAGATTAATTGATTATTAATTGGTTATTAATATTGATTAGAGACTCATAGTTTTCAGTACAACATAATTTAAGCTGGTAGAAAAGTAATATAGATCTCATTCGTCATTTTTATTCGGACAAAAGTAGTCGGAAAATTAGTATTTTAGGCAGTAGATTTAATATTTCAACTAAGGACAATTCTTATTTTTTTGTCGGAGCTTTTATTACTACCCTTAGACTAAATAGGTTTTATGTCTTTTGAGTGGTATATCAAACGATTTTATATTCTTCATTTCAGCCGAAAGACGGCCACTGCTGGACATAGGCCTCCCCCAAAAGGGGGGGGGGGGGGTTGCCATAATCGCCACGCTTGGCAGGTGGGTCGGCGATCGCAGTATGGTATGGTGGTGGAATGCATAGAGAACGCTGCTGCCCATTCTCCGGTACGCCCCTTAGTCGCCTTTTACGACACCCACGGCAAGTATGGGGATTTCATATTAATTGTCTGATAATTATGCTTAGAGAAATTAGGTACTTTAAAACTATATCAATCGTTTATTATATTAACTGATCATTATATCAAATAAAATTATAGGTTCAGTTGTTATATCTTGTAAATATTAGAGGTTTTGTAATTATATCATATTATTATATTACTTACCCTTTCGTGGTAATAATCATTTTTTTTTATTGTTATCAGAATCCTAAAATATACGTAAAAGTAGTATTTTTTATAAAATAGGCACATCTGAGAGCGATATACTTACAGAGATAATTGATGTTAAAAAAATAGTAGCCACGCTAATCACAAAACACTCCACGAAAATGAAAAAATGTTAACTTAACTTTCTCAAATGAGTTTTTATTGTTACTAAGTTCTTTTATTACAAGGTAAAGAAAATAGGTAGGTTACTAAGGCAGAAAACGTTTTTTAGTAGAATCAGTCCAACATTATTTATTATTTGAGAATGAAATTACAAAAATATAACACTAACTTAATTATTTCAAAAAAATAACACTTTCTCTTATTAACCAGTCATTTGTCAAAAAATATTATCATGTCAGTCAAAAAATATTTTAATTCATAACTAGTACAAAGTAGATATGAGCGCCGCGCCGGCGCGCCGCCGTCGCCGTGAGTCCATGTCGACGCGCCGTCGCCGAGTGCAGCACGCGGCGCGCCGTCACGACGAGTTGCAAATTGCTTTCTCGCTCGCACGCGCGGCTCGACCGCATTAGTTCGCCTAGTCGCTTCGCAACACTCGTCGCTCACGCAGACGAGTCGAATATTTTACCGAGTAAACGTGTATTGTTCAGCATTATATAGAGATGATAAAAAAACTCTAGACTCTCTTCAACTCAAAATACTGAAATGATTATTTTTCAGTAAACGTGATCTCCAATTATTATTTAGAATACTGTAAAATTGTAATTAACAAATACGTTCCTTTTTAACGTGTTTTTTGGCAAGACCATATTGGTTTTCTTTATTTATTTTTAAGAAATTCCTCCCTGAAAAAAAAACTAAGGCCCACGGCCGACCATGCCGCGCCGCCGCGACGCCGCCGCCGCCGTGGAAATTTTCAGTCCACGCCGCCGCCGTGGAATTGGCCATCGGCGCTCATATCTAGTACAAAGCTCAAAGTTATTTCATTTGCATGGTCAAAAATTGATATCCGTGGGTCAAAACTACCACGTAAACCACGCAAATCACGACCACGCAAATCAAAATAAATCCTTTATGCAAAAAATATACAAAAACCTTTTAGGCAAATAAACTGTGTGTTTTGATTATAAGTTACGTTAATTAAGATAATTGTACCACGCAAATCAAAGTTTTGAGAAACCAAACATCACGCAACGAAGTTCTTACTATCTATTTTTTGAAAACTCGACGTACCATCACACAAGCACTCAGCCTGGCCGTCGGAGCGCGACGAGTTGTAAACGTCATTAGGATGACGCATCATCGGGCCGCGAATTTAGAGATGTGCTAGTGAAATTATAATAATCCACGCAAATGAGCAATTACCTCGGGACGGTTACATTTTTTTTGTTGTAGGAAATTTAGTTGTTTTAGAACTATGGTCTAGTTTTTCATAGCATTTTAAACTTCTTAGGACTTAGTGTTTTTTTTTGGTAAGCACATAGCGTTTAGTTTAAAATATATAATTTACTAAGTGACCAGATCGGGGCTTGGGACACTCCACGAAAATCAAAGAATGGCGGTATTTTATTTTTTAATGATAGGTATTTAATTATAAAGATAATTGAATAATAATCAGTAACCCAGTTAAGAGAGGATTTAAGGTTTGCGCGAAAAAAAACATGGCTTGCTGACTTTTCGATTTCTATTATTTTTAAGTAAATTCAAATTCAAAATTATTTATTTTGGGACAACTAGATCCAACGGTTAGTGTACAAAAACTTAGAAACTATTGTTAGTACCTACTTAAACACAATAACAAAGGACAACACTCACATAAACATCACAAATGCCCCTGTGCTGAGGCACCACGTCAAGACAACCAACAGGGAGATACCTCCCTAAAAGATCACCAGACGAACGAAATGCCTCAACACAGGCGCACGCACATGCACATCTTCAGCTATAGTTTTCAGGATGCTGTTGTGACTCCCCCGCACCCTCCTCTTAAGTGACATGACTTTTTTCCGTATAACGGCATGAAAACCGTCAGTATGAGCCTGCGCAAACATCTCGGAGGCACTGCAGAAAAGCCGCTTGAAAAACCTGTCCAAAAGAATGACCCTAAAACTCCACGGGGACACCGTGGAGTATTCCTCTTCCGCTTATGGCGGGAAGACGGGCACGCGTTAGCACTCATCCGTGAACCCGCCGCGGCTGTCCGTCACCGGACCCTCCTCTGGGGAGTACTCCCCATCACCGGCGCACCCGAACACATAGCACGCCCTGACCACCCCAGGGACCAAACCAGCACATGGGCACCCTTGGTCCTCCTCCGATGGTTCAGGTCATTGGCCCCGCCGCCTGCCAATTTTCGGCCGCAGAGGATAGGGAGAGCGACCATCATCATACCAACACTCCTCCTCCCCTGCAGCCCCACCGCGTCCGCCATCAGACGGTGGTGACCCCGTCAATGCCGCGGAAGGTAGGGAGAGCGGCGCACCGCAATACCGGCACTCCTCTCCCATCGCGGCCTTCAACCCTCAACCGCGATGCCTCCCATACGATATCGCGGCCCGCCTCAGTTGCAATGTCACCCAAGCGGCACCGCAACCTACTTGTTAGCCACTACGTCATTGGCTTACAGGCAAAAGCCCTGACGAGCGGCCCCTCCTCGGGTTCCTCTTCGCTTCACCGTGGGTGACCAAGCCACGGTTACTGAGCCCCCCCGCCTCGACAATGTGGGAACCCACCGGGGAATCACAGTTCTAACCTAACTTAACCCATTTGGTCGGGGTGCCCTTTTTTTTTGGGTGGGCTATTTATCAAATAACTTCTCCCGCTCTGGGCGGAGCTCAGGGCGTATCAGACTTTTACTGACACCCGTGTTCCTTCAGTTGCCTGTGCCAGGGGACACCCGGTATCTCTTTCGAGCAACCCGCGACTCTTTCGAACAACCCGCGACTTTCGAACAATCCGCGACTGGTCGGGGTGTCCTGGCTTAGTTACTGCGACCAATTCGGCTCGCGCGTGATTAGTTACAGTACCAATCTAAACTATAATTAAATATCATTCTGGCCTTTAGTTGAACGGCCGCCGTTTAGTTAAAAGACTAAGCGGTTAACTAAACGGCTAATTAAACCAGTTGGCTGCGACATCTACATCGTCACATGCAAACCACGCATCAGACTGACGTCACGCAAAATCCTGCATCTCGCAAGCAGAATTTACCGCGCAACTAGCATATAAACAACGGCCCGATATGAATCATCGGGTAGTTGCCCACCAGACATGACACCCGTCTGGTCAGAACATCCTCCGTTTTCTATGGAGGATGAGTGAATTTACACCCTGTTCCTCATACCTCTATAAAATCCACATCCATTTGGTATTTAGCTAAATGGCTAGTTAGTACATTTTTCTACTTTGGATATACAGGTAACCCATGCAGTACCTGGTGTGTGGAGGTTAGATGGCAGTCCCTCCATGTAAAATACTGGCATCCAGCTGCATCCTGTTAAACTGGAAGCCGACCCAATCATAGTTGGGAAAGGACCAGGCGTGTGATGATGATTTTCTCTTAAAGACGAGTACCTAAAGAAGCATTTATCTTCCTTAGTGAAGACATCACATTTGTATTCAGAGTCAAATTAAATTAACTAGCGAAACTGTGCCGGACGGGCGTGATCGCTGGACGCGAAGTGTGCAAGGAGGGTGATGCCTATCCAGGTTTATACCAGTGTGAGGGTAGGTATTTCTCAGTTCAGGCGGCGCTGACGTCCTGCACCAATAGGTTCCGCGTATCTTCTATACTGGCGGGTATGTCGTGAAGACTCGACGGGAAGGGGTTTCTTGTCGTAGAAATAATAACACCGATACTGTAAGTCTTCTGAAGTATTTAGGAAGCGCTTGCGGGTCTCTTCAGGGCTTCAATTTGATTTGAAGCCGATGATGACTACGAATTCATCAAAGCATACGCGCTTAAGTATCTACTGACCACCTTTACCTTATCGAGAACCTGTGAATTGCTTCATGTTTTAAAGTTTTATTTGTGATATTAATAATTATCTTTACATACTTTCTTACAGCTAAGCATCGTTAAATATACAGGTACCTACACAAAGCGTGTTACATATCATTTATTCCTTATAGATTGAAGTAGAATAGAATGTATATTTGATTTAAACAAACACACTTGGACATTAAGGTCTTATATACATATAGAATTATAATCCTAAATGTTTCGCCAAGGACTGGCATACAAATATTCACATGTTATGAGAACCTCGTGAAAGCCATCATCATCTGCCTAGCCTTTTTCCAACTATGTTGGGGTCGGCTTCCAGTCTAACCGGATTCAGCTGAATACCAGTATTTTACATGGAGCGACTGCCTATCTGACCTCCACAACCCAGTTACTGGGTAATACGATACCCCTTGGTAACTAGTTGTCAGACTTTAGGCTTCTGACTACCCGTAACGACTGTCAAAGTTCCACAAATGACAGCCGGGACCAACGGCTTAACGTGTTTTCCGAGGCACGGAGGGGTCACGGAATGTAAAGATGGTCACCCATCCACAGACCAGCCGCGGCAAGCGTAGCTTAACCTGATCGATCAACCTGTGCGGCTGTTATTATTTAGCCACGGGCCCCTCAACCTCGTGAAAGCCAAGACATATAAACAAATCAAGTATCCTGCCGGTCGATTCTGTAAAAATCTCACCGTGAAAACTTAGGTGATGTGAGTTTGTTTTTGCTAGGAATTGACACTATTGACAGCTCACTCCATGCTCACTTCACCTAAGTTTTCACGGTGAGATGGTTACAGAATCACACTGCTGATTTGCCTCGCGATGTTTTCGACATGTGGGATGTGGACTCAGCGATCATTTTTTTAATAATAATAATAATCTTATTTTTCTCTCTTCACAAAGATTCTCATTCACATTATAGTTATAAGGCGGACTAAATGCCATGGGCATTTTCTACCAGTCTACCTTGGGGTGAAATTTAATAAATCAACCAAAAAAAATAGAATAATAAAAAATAGGTATCTATATTGTAATGTGATTATGTGAGTGCAGTGTGCAGGTGAAGTGTGTGGAGATGTAGAATGATGGTGTGATTATGGCTGTGTAGGGCTCCTATACACTATGCCAGCAGCCCAGCCGGCTGTGCCGCCGGCATAGTGTGTAGGAGCCTTTACTCAAGTACCCGAATTTATTAAATACTATCTGCGCCCCGCGGTTTCAGCCGCATAAGTGTCGATCCCGTGGGAATGTCGGGATAAAAAGTATCCTATGTCCTTTCCCGGGACTCAAACTATCTCTATACCCATATAAATTGGTTCATCGGTTTAAGCGTGAAGAGGTCACAGACAGACAGACCCACTTTCGAATTTATAAGATTACCTAGTTCATCTAAATCGGTTCAGCGGTTTAAGCGTGAAATAAAAAGACATTATTTAGAAAGAAATAGACTTTGTCATAACTACATTGAGAGCGAGTCTATTATTAGCTAGCCATAGCAACACCAAGTTCAACCCCATCTGTGCACAACTGTAAACTTCGGGCCAGGTGTCGGCGTCAAACAAAAGCGCTGTGTCATCAGGGAAAGTTATGATCCTTCCGCTGGGCATCTTGAGCTCAAAGAGGCTAAAAATAAAAGAAACCTAGAAATATAGGGGGACCGAGGATACTGCCCTGTGGGACGCCGTGCACAACAGGAAGATCACTACTGGTCCACTCGTCTACTTTAACTCTCTGGAATCGGTTGGTGAGGTAGTCGGAAAAAAGCTTTAGTTGTGCATCCCTTACACCCATGTTCTCCAACTTTCTCACCAACAGTGGAACGGAGACTGTGTCAAAGGCCTTGGCAAGGTCCATAAGGATTACTATAACCTTTTTGTTTTCGTAGATCATTGTGCCGATAGTCGTGACTACCAATGGGTTAGAAGCCAAGAGCCTCGACCAACATCTGAGGAGACTCTCGTTGGGCAGCTGGATCAAGGGCTTGACTCAGAAAGCGGGACTTCTGGACACGGCTCGCATTGTCAGCGGGTTCCTCTCTCTGGAGCCCTGATAGCCGCGGTGCCGGTAGCATGGACCTTATTCCCGATGCAGGTGGGCTACTATTTTTATATTTTTTAATGTTTTTTTTATAATGTTTTATAAAAAATATTTAAAAATGTATTTAATAAGTTAGTAAATGAATAAACGAGATAATAATCAATTAGGTAAGTAAGAAAACTCAGTAACTATTTTTAATCAATAAATTCTTTAATTTTAAGGGGGCTACGGGTATATTTTGAATGCAATCGCGTGCTATAAAAATGTTTGAATACACCAGCTTGCATTATGAAATTCTCATAATTTTAAGAACGTTCACAGTCTGATCTCAGTCTCGATCTGTCAAAAATACCTCACTTACCTGCATTTTGACAAGTTTTTGACATTTGTTTGTCGCCGAGACGACATTGCGACTAGATTTTGAACGTTGTAAGTTGTAAGCTTTCTGTTAGTGATAAAAGTTTTAATTTTTTAAATAGATGTCAAGATGAGAACAATTAAGGCTTCATTTACGTTCGTCGAGTTGCCCCAGAGCAGGAGCCCATACCTGAGAAAAGAAGAATCATACCCGTAGTACGCAGTAAGTGCAACTGCTTCACTCGCGGTACGTCTTAAATGTTTAAGAGCAAATACAAACGTTTAATTTCTTGCAGACGTGCTCTTTATGTAATTTCCAGATAAAATGCTCAAATTATAATTATGTTATATCCCTATTTATTTTACTGTGTGTATGTACATAAAAGTAGTTTTTCTAAAATATTTTTGAAAAATGGAATACCCGCGTCACCGCCACATGAGTAGATTCTGTGTCACCGCCGCGGACCGTCCCGCTTACTTGAAGTATTTTTTTTTATTATTTACACTGGCTGTTCATAAACTCAGAAAACCATTGCAATTTTCTTAATTCTTAAAAATAAATGTAACTGACTACCTAACCAAATTTAGTTCTCTATTTAAAATTCATTCCCGCTCTAGAGGGAGAAGCATTTAGGTGCTATGAGTATTTCCCACCCTAAGGTGGGAAGCAGCGTCTTCCACCCGCTATTCGGATCAAACAAACACTACTTCCCGAGTATGAGAAATGAAAAATAAATAAATAAATGCTGGTCCGGAATTTGTATTCACTAACCTCGTTAATTTGTTGTCCTAGCTAGACAATTAACTTTTTATGATTTTTGCTTAAAATTGTAATTTGAAAATCTAACTATGTTTTATTATAATATATTTGCACAGAGATAATTGTTGTTGAGCCATTTTAACACTTGCTTTACTGTTTCAATAAGGTTTTTTTTCGTTACTGGTTTCTGATTTACTAACATTTGTTACAGTTACTGATTATGCCGCCAGCAAAAAGTATGCACTGTTACTATACCTGTTGGTAAATCGTTAATGTAAATGAGGAAAAGAAATGGACCAAGTATCCTTGAAGCACTCCTGATTTAGTTTGACTATAATCAGAACTATGTATATGGTGTGGACTCGTGTGGTAGTGGTTTCTTGAGCTTATTTCTAATTTTTGTTGACGGTTGGTTATGTAACTAGTAATCCAATCAATAACTATTCCTCTAATTCTGTAGTTATTGCATTTTTGTATTAGTAATTCGTGATTGACAGAGTTGAAAGCTTTACTCATGTCAAAGAAGATGACAAATACTGTAATGCGTTTATCTAAATTATTAATTACATTTTTATCAGTTTAAATGCTGCTAATTGCAGCATTAGTAAATACTGCCTTACAATTTTTTTTTAATCATCCTTCTTTGAAAAAATATAAAATATATATAATCAACTAATTACACTCATCAAAAGCGTCTAGGGATCAAGTACATTTAAAATTTAATTTTTCCATTTTCATTTTTTTTTCTTTTTAAAGAAATTTCGAAACGGCTGGTTGACACTTCCCGTGACCCAAGGGCTGTCTTTTACCTTGGCCAGAGGCTAAGCATCGCCATACAACGTGGTAATGCCGCAAGTCTCTTGGGTACATTACCAGTCGACAGCGATGCGGATGAGTTTTTCGACGCAATTTACTAGTTTCTGTATAGTTTTAGTTAAGTTAGAATTTAATTTTGTTATTTTTACCATGTTCTTAATAATTAAGTACATTTTTAACTATAAAAAATTATCCAATTAATATTTACGAAATCTAGTCTTCCAGACTGGCTTCTTACTTTAATTCTTATGTTTAAGTTAACAACTTATCCCTATATTTTTTACAATTAATTAAGAAAAATGGAAATTTTTGCAAATTGTGAGAAATTCTAAGTTAATGTCGTCAAATAAATGGCAAAAAAGGCAAAAACGAGGATTCTTATAAATTTTATTGTAAACATAAAAAAATGTATAATCTGTGTTTCCACTTCCACAATTGACACGAAATACACAAAGTTCATCAAAATCACTTTGAGGAATGGCCGCCCCACGTTCTTTATAACAAGTCAAAAAGTTGTTGTGGGGTATGCACGGCATCCATACTCGGCAGAGCTCTTCTTTGAAGCATATCCCATGCGTGCACAATTGGGTTGAGGTCTGGCGATTGAGCAGGCTACGGCAGAACGTTGATGCGAGCATCGGCAAGAGTGCGTGTTACAACTCTAGCCGTGCATTGTGCAACCAACTTGCAACATTCCGACGGCCCTCATCATCTCTTCTCGTGTCAAATGATGTCGTCGCTCCATATCGATGCAATTTTTTCAGTTCCGATGCAGAAATTGTAATGGTTTTGTCAAAACGCTATTACACACTTCTAGTCTAACCGGATGTAGCTGAATATCATTATTTTACATGGAGCAACTACCTATCTGAACTCCACAACTCAGTTACTGGGTAATATACGATACCCCTTGGTAAGACTGGTTGTCAGACTTTCAGGCTTCTGACTACCCGTAACGACTTTCAAAGACCTACAAACGACAGGCGGAACCAACGGCTCAATGTGTTTTCCGAGGCAAGGAGGGGTCTCGATATTTAATGGATGGTAACCCATCCACGGACACCCTCGGCAAGCGTAGCTTAACCTTTGATCGACACGTGCGGTTGTAATTGATTGAAATATCGATATCTCGGCTCTCGTATCGTCTGTAACTCGCTCAGTGGAAACGAGCCGGACGATCCATTGCAATGAATATAGTCACAGTCGCTGTCAATAACTTCATTCCATTCTAAATTCAACCCCTACTGGAAAGTACCGTCTACGGATTTATTAAAAACCTAATTATCCAAAAAAAACTCAATTGAGAATACAGTAAATAAGGATAATACACAACTGGCTATAGACAAAGATGAACAAACCTGAAGTGTAAGAAAAAAGAAAAGTGTAAGTAAGTTTATTGGTAAAAATATACAGCCCCACGCCATCCATGTCGCGAATTCATAGCCATCATTTTATCTTCATTTTATCGTTCCCTTTCACGTTAAATAATGATAATAATCAGCCTGTAATGTCCCACTGCGGGGCAAAAAAAGTAATTAACGAGGCCCTCTTTCAGAGAGAAAGTTTTCTTGGTTTTCGAAATTGCTGAAGCCGATAGAGGTTATAACGAAAATTCAAGATGGCGGTTGTGTTCAACGTGGATTTCCCCCATAACTATTTTTATGTCTGTAAAGCTGATACAGCAACATTTGGGAATAAGTAGGACTTTGATTTTAATATTTCATTCATTCATTTCTGTTTCCACAATTAAAAAAGCATTTATAAGTCAGGCATAATTAATCAATGTTTAGACAGCGGTACGTTTCCTGACATAATGAAACATGACACACTGATGGAAGCGATGGATGAGGTCTATAATGGAAAGTGCGAGGTTTGATTGAACAATAAACATCTTCAGAAACTTAGACTTATTATTACTTGTGAGATTACTATCATTATTGTTTGTATATTCTACAGAATCCAAAACCTAATAATGGGGGACATACAACGCGAAACCGATGTTAGGGACCGCCTGATAGCGTCTAGCGATGCCCAGCATCTGCCCAGTACCACAGGGTTTGGTAAGTACCTATCTAATGTTATACTTACAGAATTGGTAATGAATGTTGAAGTGATTTTAATGCTTTGTGGATGAAGTCTGCCTTAGCATATCAGCCTTCGTGTATAATGTTCTCACTTCCCTCTGCTGGGACTCAGCTTAGGTCTCTCTCTGTGAGAGGGAGTGGGCTGTAATCCACCACGCGAGCCCAGTGCGGGTTGGTAGATGTCACATGTCTTCGAATTTGATATCTGCCTTATTAGTGTTACTACATATTTAGAAAAACCCTAATTGTTAACAACAACATGGAAATCACTAAGATTTTACAAGTTCAGGACGTTTTCGTTTACCGTTTTGAGAGCAGTGGTGATGAAATAATTTACACAAAGTACAGCGCCTGTCTGAATTCGAACCAAGAACTAGTAAGTCACGGCTGCTTCCACTGGCCATCACTGCTCTCTAGCCAGATTAATAAAAGAAAACTTGCTAATTACTCTATTAAGTAATTATTTCAAAGAATTGTAAAACTCACTCAAATACCTAGCACAAAACAACTCCACAATAAATACTGTAGATAATAAATGCAATGATAAATAATAATAGCTGCACATGTCGATTGATCAGGTCAAGCTACGCTTGTCGCGGTTGGTTGTAGATGGGTGACCATCTTTATATACCGAGACTCCTCCGTGCCTCAGAAAGCATCTTCAACCGTTGGTCCCGGCTGTCATTCGTGGATCTTTGACAGTCGTTACGGGTAGTCAGAAGCCCGAAACTCTGACCAAGGGGTATCGTATTAAGCATTGACTCGGTTGTGGAGATTAGATAGGCAGTCGCTCCATGTCAAATAATGATATTCAGTTGCATCCGGTTAGACTGGAAGCCGACCCCAACATAGTTGGGACAAGGCTAGGCAGATGATGAATAAATGCAAAGCTACTTGGAAAATAATAAAAAACTCAAAATTCAACATTACGAAAAACTGTGTTCACAAAACTTGTGTGAACTATGATAAAATTGTCACTGATCCAAAGAACATTGAGATAGTGCCGCATGTGTTGGATCATTTACCTCCCTTCAAAGTGGTTGGATCGCCCGGAGGACACGGTGGAGCATGTGGTGGAGGTCTGCCCAGCTTGGGCGGAGCACCGTCGCGTCCTCTAGGCGGCGATCTCTCGCGTCCGGCCCTGGTGGAGGCGGAGAGGTGGTGCCTGGAGGCCGACGTACGGAGCGAGAGTGCATGGGAAGCCGTCACCTCCTTCTGCGAAGCAGTAATGCTCGCGAAGGAGGAGGCGGAGCCCGTGAGGAAGAGGCAATCTTTCCGCCCTCACGCAACAGGAGATACCCTGGGCGTCGTGAATCGAGTATTCGATAATTTTCCAAGCCGTCTTTATTTTATTGTCTGCTGATTTAACCTTTTTGCTGCCTTACAAGCGTTCTTAAAAGTTCTAGAGTAAGTAGCAACATACTTATTAAAAGTTTCAGTGTTAATACAAGGCTTATGGCCGTACAGTTTGAAAAGTCTTTCCCTACTTTTCCTAAGTCCTTTAGTTGCCCAGTCACAAAATAAAAACTGAGGGCTGATACTTTTAGTGTTCTTCTTAAAAGAATTATTGAACTCGGTTTGGACTAACGAAAATAATTATTTATAGAAAATATTAGCATTGGTCACTGTAAGGTTCTGATTACTTAATTTACAAATTAAAGTGCTATTAAATTTATTAAAATTAACAGATGTTATTGATCTGGATTGGATTTGCACTTTTTGTATTGGCACGTTGGACTCAAAAGTTACGGTTTGACCGCTCGCTGTAATCAGGGGGCCTAAAAAGTCCAATTTGTAGAATCATAAAAGGATAACATTATGAATCGTAATATGGCGAAGACAGTTCGTGTTTTTCTTTTTTCGCCGCACTACGTAGGTGTAATCAAAGAGATTGGGATTGGAATTGGATCGGATTGATTGGTATTTTAGCACAGACAAAAAAAATAACTGAAAAATGCTTCACCAATGGGATTTGATACGATTAACTAACGGCTAACTGTCCATTATGCTATCCTTTTATGATTCTGCCAAAGTGGCCTTTTTAGGCCCCCAGAAGGGAGATAATTAGCCAAAACATTATCAATACATGTAGCAGTAGTCATAGTTGTGGGTTCCAAGGAGCGACTGCCTATCTGACCTCCACAACCTAGTCATTGAGTAACACTATATCTCGTTAAGAAGTCTTCTACAATATTATGCAATAAGCAGTGGCGTATTTATCCTAGGGCCAAAAGGGTCATGGTCCGGAGCGAGCAGCCTGCGTGTGGCGATGCAAACCGCACCTCGCACTCAACTGTGTCAGAATCATCATCATCATCATTTCAGCCGAAAGACGTCCACTGCTGGACATAGGCCTCCCCCAAGGAGGGGGAGGGTTTGCCATAAACGTCACGCTTGGCAGGCGGGTCGGCGACCGCAGTATAGTATGGTGGTGGAATGCATAAAGAACGCTGCTGCCCATTCTCCGGTATGACCCTTAGTCGCCTTTTACGACACCCACGGGAAGTATGGGGTGGTGCTATTCTTTAAGTCCGGCACCACACAGACAAGTCAGAATACTAGCCCATAATATATTGACAATACCCAAAGCTGTAGGCCATATTTTGTTAAATTGAAACTCCTAACTTTACCTTCTATATGTAATATACATGACCTCTGCATATTTGTATTTAAAAATAGCAACATTTTTCCAAAAACAAAAGATATTCCTAAGGTAAACACACGCCATAAAAACAGATTACATCTTTCACCCTCATCATCTGCCTAGCCTTTTCCCAACTATGTTGAGGTAGGCTTCCAATCTAACTGGATGCAGCTGAATACCAGTATTTTACATGGAGCGACTGCCTATTTGACGTCCACAACCCAGCTACTGGGTAAGACTGGCTGTCAGACTTTCCGGCTTCTGACTACCCGTAACGATGGTCAAAAATCCACGACAGACAGCCGGGACCAACAATTACATCTTCCACCCTCTCGGATCAAAATGCTTTACCATTTTTATTACCTACATGGCAATAAAAATGTTCAACAAATTACCGGAACAAATAAAAGAAGAAACCAAATTTAATCAATTTAACAGAAAATATGTAACACAAAAATGCTTTTACTCGGTCGCAGAATACCTAGAAAAAAAAAATTTATTAGTAGGTACTTAGTTATAATTAAATAATTAGTAAAACTTCGTATTGCCAATTAAAGTTGTCTTTACTACTTTCATTGCAATTTCTGTATATTTTTCTCACCTTTTAAATCTTCCTTGTACTTCAACAAATATTACAAGACCAAAACTACGCAAATCGGTTCAGGTTCAAACAGGTTCTCGAGTTTTTGTGAGACTAACAAACGCCAATACATTTTTATATACAATAGATAGATAGATTATGTTAAAATTAAAAATTGAGGGGCCTGTGGCTAAATAATAACAGCTGCACAGGTCGATCGATCGGTTAAGCTCGTGGATCTTTGACAGTCGTTACGTGCAGTCAGAAGCCCGAAAGTCTGACAACCAGTCTTACCAAGGGGTATCGTATTACCCAGTAGGTAATTGGGTAGTGTAGGTCAGATAGGCAGTCGCTCCATGTAAAATACTGGTATTCAGCTGCATCCGGTTAGACTGGAAGCCGACCCCAACATAGTTGGGAAAAGGCAGGCAGATGATGATGAGATTATGTTAAAATTATTATTATGTTGCCGTGCCCTCACCGGGTTTCATGTTGGAACTTACTTATATTGTAACAACGAAATGTACACATGAATGCAATAAAGAGTTTGAGTTTGAGCTTTGTGCGCCTTTCTTTTTGACTTTCTAGGCATGAAGAAATAAAAAAAAAAAATCCGTACATATAAAAAAATAATATCACAACGTTTAAACAGTTTAGCTATTCTGAATATAGAAGCTGCCTTGACTTGACTTGATAAACTCCGTTAATTCTGTTTATCGGAAAAAAATGTAAATATTGTAATATGTATATAAGCACACAAAGTTAATTGTAGCATTATGAAATAAGTTGATCTTTATTACTCTCATGGAGTAGTTTTATTAATCTTAAGACAGGATGTCTAAATTCACCTGGAGAAAAAAGTTATATGAGGAAATTATTAAATTGAGGCAATATTTAACTTATCCTTTCAAAACTTATTGACCTGCTAATGATGGGCACTTTTTAAAACTTTTTGCGCTTCTAATGATGCACTTTTTTAAATAATGGAGCCTCTTTTTTTAAATTTTCTGTAATAATTTGAGGTTCACAAAAGAAAGCATGTATTTACTCAAACCTTTAATAATTCTTATTTTGCGCTGCTAAAAATATTATTAAATAGGTACTCTAATATAATGATTGCGCTTATTTTTGTGAACCTCAAATAATTCCTATTTTGGGGTCCTAAAAGTACTGAATAGCTCAGTAACTGCGACCAACTTGGATGCAGAGTACAACCAGCTGCTGTGTATGGCATTTGTGAACTACGAGAAAGCCTTCGACTCCATCGTAATATGAGCCGTTCTGGCCTAATGGCAACGATGACGAATTGACTGGCTCCATCGAAGTGTTGAGGTGTTTGTATGACGCTGCCACGATGACTGTCCAGATCCAGGATATGAAAACCAGCCCCATCCAACTACTCAAGGGAGTGAGACAGGGGAACGTGATATCCTCGAAACTGTTCACGAATGCGTTAGAGGAAGTTTTGAAGACGCTGGACTGGACTAGACATGGTATCAACGTGAACGTGGAGTACATCTCATACCTTCGTTTTGCCGATGAAATCGTCATGACTGCAGAAACGCTGGAACAGTTAAACCAGATACAGAATCATAGCCTAAATGGAGCGAATTGGAACAAGAGGAGAGGAGAGGAAGGAGAGAATTTGGACAAGACGAAAGTCATGTATAATTCGCACGCCTTGCCGAGTCCAAACCACAGGTTCGTTTCTCTAAGTTGTGAAGGAGTGTGCCACTCCAGCTTGCAGAGTAAGCAAGCTGGAGTGGCAGTGGACTGGCCATGTTTGTCGAAGGACCGATGGCCGGTGGAGCAGACGAGTTCTGGAGTGGAGACCGCGAATCAGTCAGTGTAGTTTGGGATGCCCCCCAGCTAGATGGACAGACGACCTCAAAAAGGTAGCTGGGACGTCCTGGATGCGGAATGCAGAGGATAGGGTGTTGTGCAGGGAGAGGCCTATGTCCAGCTTTGGACTGCATCAGGCTGACTTTATTGACCCTAGCTTAGTTACTACCACCAACTGTGACAAAAGGCCAGAAAGTCAAAAAGAGAGTCAATTTTTTTTTTTAAAGTGCATCATTGGAACCTCAAAAAGTTTTTGGAGGTTCATTAATTGCAAAAAGGGTCAATAAATTAAATATTTCTCGTTATAAAATCAATCTTACTTCCTCAAATAACTTTTTTCTCAAAGTGAATTCAGACATGCTTTCTTAGGATTCATTAAACTACTCCCTGAGGGCATAAAAGATAGACATAGTTGATATTGCTAGAGTCATTTTTTTTTTGGGTACGGGGCCCATACTGATTTGAGACCCATTGTCCTTTAGAGATTTTTTTTTGCAGAATAGGTTTAAGATTCTCATAGCCAAAAGTAAGGAATTTTAGTGATAGTTTAGTTCGGTGTACAAGAGAATCGGCGCCATACCGAGAGACTAGATAAATTATGTTAGTACCTAAAATAAAGGTAACCATATCGGCGTGGAGCACACGGTGGAGGTCTGCCCCGCTTTGGCAGAGCACCGCCGTGTCCTCGTAGAGGCGATCGGCAGCGGCGGCGACCTCTCGCGTCCGGCCCTGGTGCAAGCCATGCTCCTTCTGCGAAGCAGTCATGCTAGGGAAGGAGGTGGCGGGACGGATGAGGGAGAGAGCCTCCCGTCCCAGCCGCCGCGGGAGACGCTCCGGGCGTCGGGAGCCGCGTGACGACTCCCGACCACCGTAGGCGCGGGCCTGCGCACGGAGAGTAATGGGTAGCTCACCGTCCGATCAGGACCGAAGCCTGCCGGGTCAGCGGGATTGTCCGAAAGGGTCACCGCTGGCTCGGAACATAAAGGGCTAAGGAAGGAACACGGGTGGGTTTTAGTCAGTAAGAGTCTGACACTCCCTTCCGCTCCACCCAGAGCGGGAAAGGGTCATTTGATGATTTCCCAACGAAAATAAAAAAAAAAATCATATCGGCGTATATGGTTTATTTTACTAACATAATTCCAAGGAACGTTTGTAATGCACCCAGCCCAGTGCTACTCATGCAAAGTGAATAATAGTAAGTATTCTGTTTTTGAAAAATAAATGTCTTAAGCCATCTTTGAGTATTAAACCAACTGGAGGCGCCATTGTCAGGCGATCCCCGCTGCCAAAGGTACGAGACCGCTGGTCATAGCGGTTCTAAACATGTGTGCGTATAGTTTATGCTTGTGTTTGTTTTTTGTTTTGTGTGCGTGCGTAATAACGCGATCGAATTGCATTAGTGTATTATTGCGTTCCCTCGTCCCCCGCGATAAGTGACAGACTTATTGGCATAGATATTAGTACTCGTGGCGTCTCCGGTTGGTTTAATACTCAAAGTAAGCCATAGATAGCACGAAGTTAACCAACTTTTCGTCCACAGATGCCAACCAAAACGTTTCAAATGCAGCTCTTACAGAGATGGAACCGCCGATGAATGTGGAGCCACCGAATGTGGAGCCGGCATGGCCGTCAAACTTCTGGATAAAAATATACATGGTGTCGATGACTGTGATCGTAATTATTGTCGTGGTGTTGGGGAACCTGGTAAGTCAATACCAGCGAACCAGCGATGGTTTATACTGCTGTATATAAAGGTGACACATATGAATTTTGTGATAGAAGGAAACAGGCAAAGAACAGGGAATGTCACATTTTGTTTTTATTGGTTAACACATCTATGTCTATGGTAATTTCATTCCCATTAGCAGCCAGGGGGTTAAGTAGACTTTCGTTTTAATATTAGACATGCTTAAGATGTTAGATTCCCATAAGAAAAAGTAACTATTCTTTATTTCTGGCCGGCGCTTTATGAAGTGAAAATTTATTTAGCCACGATGGGCATTTTTTGAACTCGCGACACTGTTACCGTAACCGACACCGCGCGTGTTTTGTTTATAAGACGATTAAAATAATACACACGTAATTGTTTCCATTTTTTTTTCAAAAGTTTTCACTTCGATCGGCACTCCCGGCGGTTTTTTTTGTGTTTTTTTTTTGTGTAGGTACGCTATGAATGACGTCCTTTGTACAATGGTGTCATATTAGCGTATCTAATAAATAAAAAGGGAGACGGTGGTGCTCCAATGGGAACAAGACTAGAGAGATGCTGTCAAATACGAACGAATGGAGCTGCATACTTGGTCTAATAATATAAATTGCATGGTTTAGGCGGGGATGCATGCAGATGAATCAGATCAGCCGTTAATCAAACCGCAGCAACCAGAGTCAGTACATATAACGAACAGGTAAGAAATATAATATTACTAGCAAAAAATCATCGAAATAAAAAGTCATCCATCCATTCATCCTCTTAAACTTTCGCGTTTAACTCATAATATTACTAGCTGACCGGCGAACTTAAAAGCGTGTATTCGATTCGCGACGAAAACATCGCGTTTTCGAGCTTTTTCCAGGGCAATATCGTAATGATGTGAGCAGATTATTTGAAGAACATTACGGTTTTAGAAAGACTAAGTCTTGATTTAGTGCACTACAGAGTAAAAGTGTAATTTTTAATGACGGTTTTTGAAAGCTAAGACAATCCCTGCATGTTGTTTTAAGAAAATAGACGTCAGAGTTATCTTTCAGGACGAATAGAACCATTATAATGTGCCAAAATATTTTATTTTATTATGCGTTTTTCCAACAGGACATATAGTCTCAAAGTGCAACATAGAGCTAAAATTACGAAAATATTGCTATTAGATATTAAAAAACAATATTTAAAAATTACAAAATCGATTCACTTTAACAATTTTTTTTCACCAGTAGTTGAATAGAAACATAACTAATATACACACATCAAAAGTGTCTAGGGATCATCATATATTTTTGCAATAACTTTTCTCCTGATTGATATTAATTAAAATTTTCTTTAAGGATTCATCAAATAAAGTGTTTTCGTTTGTCACAGTAACGATAAACCAAGTCACCTTTGCATTAATAAAGAAATTTGCCATTTTCCTAATAAAGGGATTTTTGACATTTGAACCACTAACACAAAAGTTCGAAAAAAAGACTGAAATAACAGTTTTCTTTAAAATTTTATTGGGTAACTTAAACAATTAATAATCCGTGTTTCTACCGCGAACACTAACAACACAAGAACATCGGTTTGGCATACTCAAAATGAGTTCATCCAAATCACGCTGTGGAATGGCCGCCCATGTTCGTTGCAACAACAAAAAAAGGTCTTCTTGCGACTGGATACCCTCCATATTCGGCAGAGCTCTTCTCTGTAGCATATCCCATGCATGCTCAATCGGGTTCAAGTCTGGCGACTGAGCAGGCCAGGGCAGGACATTGATGTTAGCTGCGGCGAGAGTCTGTCTTACAACTCTTGCGGTGTGCGGTCGTGCATTATCATGCATTAACTGAAATAAGGGACCGATTTGCACTTGTAGAGGAACGATGACGTCTGATACAATCGTCTCAGCATAAATTTGAGCGTTGAGGTTGCCTCTGATCCAAATCAACTCAGTTCTTCCGCCGATCCAAATACCCGCCCATACCATGATGGTTCCACCACTATAAGGATGGACTTCCTGGTAGGATTTTAATCGCTGTTGGCGTCCAGGGGTTCTCCAGTGTCGTATACGTCTTGTATCCGGTCTCATACCAAAACGAGACTCATCAGAAAAGCACACGAAACGCCTGTTCTTCTGCCCAATTTCTGTGTTCAAGAGCCCATTGATATCGAATCCTACGATTGTGCATTGCTATAGGTGGTACCCGTAGCGGTCTTCGGGAATGAAGGTTCACTTCATGCAAGCGGTTTCTGACTGTTTGGTCGCTAATTAAGTTCCCTGAAGAGTGATGAAGCCTCACGGCTAACATCATGGCGGTTATTGTTGGAGCTCTTCGAGTTAAGATTTGAATGTATCGGTCTTGTCTCCGTGTGGTCACGGTACCAGTGCTTCGGTAACGTCTCCAAAGTCGACTGATAACACTCTGACTTGTATTCAGAGCTAAAGCCACAGTACGTTGCCGGGAACCAGCTTCTATCATTCCCACGGCTCTGAGCATTTCTTCCCTGCTTAAATGACGTCGCCGCTCCATAATAACGTTGGTTTTAATCAGTAGTAGGGAAACAGTAGCACTAATAATGTCTTCAATGCGTTGTATGTTTTTATAGGGAAAATATTGACAGCTGATTTTCATCTTTTACTCGAATTTGATTCACAGTTCCTGATTCAAATTATGAAATGCACCAAAAAGGATCCATATAAATTTATAAAATCATAAATTTATTACAAAGCCACATCTCAATCTCAAGAAATCCGCATAAAAATGCTTGATCCCTAGACACTTTTGATGTGTGTATTTATTTTATGAAAATAAAGGCTAATGCTAAATATTCTGAATTTTTTTCAGACCATTATTTAACCTCATTTATTTTAGACGATTATTTAAAAAACACTATAAATCATCGCGCGCCATCCTTTACCGATCAGTGTAGGTATCAAAATATCAAAATGGATCGTGCTTTAGTTTCGCGCTCACACACACAGACAGATCATTGTAGTGTGGGTGAAAGTTACGTCGTTCTAGCAATCGTGTAGATTTTGTCTTGCGCTAAATCGAATACGCGCTCTTAAATATGTTTGTGAGATAAGCGAAAAGCCTGTGGTGCCATCTATTATCAAAATAACTTAATTGTTGTTTTCCTGGGTGCGTCCCATATCGTATAAAGTTATTTGGTATATTTTCATTTCAATAACGATCACAAGATATAATAAACGTGAGATATACCAACTGTTTATATAATTTCTTTACATATTATAACATTTATTATACTCTAAAACTTATTTCGTATAACGTTAATGACATAACATTTATTTAATCGAAAATATATAATTCCGACTCAGATAGGTTAGGTTAGATGGCCTTCGTGGCTTCGTGGATTAAATTTGTCTTAAAAAGTCAATAATTATGTTGTGCTACAAAAGTTCGTGACAGAAACGAATCGCTTGTCTGCCCTACCCCTAGAGTGTAATTAAAAGCCGCGTAGGCGCGGAGGGGCGAGACGGGCCGCGAGCTGAGGAGCAGGTGGGTGTAACCCTCGCCACCGCGGCTGAGGTAGGCCGTCGAAGCCGGCCAGCAAGCCGAAGCTGCGGTGGTGAGCGTTAAAACTATGTGCGACGATAAGCTCGCGTAGGACCGCCGGAGCCCCGCAGCGCCGGAGCCGTGACAGAAACCATGCCTGCTGCATGTTGCATGCCTGCTGCATGTTGCATGCCTGCTGCATGTTGCATGCGGAATGCTTGCTTGCACGCATTGTGTATGGTGTCATTACGGTTAACACCCTGATTCCGTTTCCGAAAACATAAATGAATGAATGAAATGAAATGAAAATGAAAAAAAAAAGATTAACGAGCGAAGGGCACCCCGAGGTTAGGTTTGGTAAGGTTACTTTAAACCCTTCACACAGAATTCGCAGGGCTACGTTGACGTAGGATGCAAGAGCGAGCGAAGGGCACCCCGAGGTCCGGTTTGGTTAGGTTACTTTAAACCCTTCACACAGAATTCGCGGGGCTACGTTGACGTAGGATGCAAGAGCGAGCGAAGGGCACCCCGAGGTCCGGTTTGGTTAGGTTACTTATAACCCTTCACACAGAATTCGCGGGGCTACGTTGACGTAGGATGCAAGAGCGAGCGAAGGGCACCCCGAGGTTTGGTTTGGTTAGGTTACTTTAAGCCCTTTACACAGAAATAGGAGCCCCGTGAAGCGGGGCTACGTCGACATAGGATGCAAGAGCGAGCGAAGGGCACCCCGAGGTTCGGTTTGGTTAGGTGACTTTAAGCCCTTTACACAGAAATAGAATGCAAGAGCGAGCGTATGAGAATACAAATACCTTTACCTAGGTATATATTAATTGATAGTGATTAATAAGAGACTCATAGTTTTCAGTAGAACGTAATTTACGCTGGTAGAAAAGTATTATAGCAATAAACAGTCATGTTTATTTTTCGAAGATTTCAGTATCTCATTCGGTAGTTTCGTCATTTTTATTCGGACAAAAGTAGTCCGATTTGTATTTTAGGCAGTAAGTAGTAGGTACATTTAATATTTTAAGTAAGGACAATTCTTATTTTTTGTCTGAGCTTTTATTACTGCCCTTAGACTAAATAGGTTTTATGTCTTTTGAATGCTTATAGAAATTAGTTACTTTAAAATTATATCAATCGTTTATTATATTAACTGATCATTATATCAAATAAAATTATAGGTTCAGTTGTTATATCTTGCAAATATTAGAGGTTTTGTAATTATATCATATATTACTTACCCTGTTTTCCTCGGCAACAGCGCTTTTTTTTGGGATGATAGGTACTCTATGTGCGTTTCTGTACACCTGACAACGTATATGCAAAAACTCAGGATGATCGGTTTAGTGGTTTAGGCGTGAAAAGGTAACGAAAAGACAAACAAACTTACTTTCGCATTTATAATATTAAGTTAGTATAATTAATTATTTGGATTATTAAAAATCGATATTTGATTTGATATTTATATCTAACTTTTTTGGGATGCATGAAGGAGCCTCCTCCTCCTCGTGTAGCGCAGTTTGTTCCGCCAGTTACTCAACTGAACCGAGTGCTCGGCGCATCCTGGACAGTCACACCCAACACCTTAATTGACTGGCCAATTCTTCTCTTGCGGTGGTAGAGCTAATGCCCGCCTGGTTTGCGACCACCCTCCCACCGGAGTCCGGCGTCAAGCAGCCTGTGTTTCGTCGATGCGTGGGAGTTCCAGTGCCTTAGGCATCTTCTGGGCACGCTCGTTCCATCATAGACCTCATCCATCGCTTTCCATAAGGCGTGATCGATGTCAAGAGCGCCCCATTCAGCAATAATAAAAAAAAAATTATACCTAACAGATTTTTGGGAATGTGGAGGTCAGATAGGCAGTCGCTCCATGACAAATACCGGTATTTAGCTGTATCTGGTTAAACTGATAGCTGATCTCAACATAGTTCGGAACAAGCTTGCAAGACGATGAAATTAATATAGTTAGGTACTAGATCAATAAAGATTGAATTGAATTGAATTGAATCCACAATTTCAGGCTAAAACAATCGGCGAGCTGTGTCGTGCCTGCGAACCCTGAGCATGGTGAATACATAATATTGAACGCTCCATCCGCGAAACCCGGTGAGAGCTTCGAGTCACTGAAGCTGACCGTCAATTGTCTACCTGACTACATACCACAGAACACATATGCTCCTAGCGGATACTTAGTCTCGGGGACAGATCCAGTCTACTGTTTCAATGAAATTTGGTCTCATCCTCTTCCTAATTGCGTTCGTAAGTATTAATAATAATAATAATAATTTATTTCATAAAAAAGTGGTACAGTCTGTTACAAAGTAGATGACAACTTAGGAATAGTTTAAATCTGAGATGAGTAGGTAACAATACAATTTTACGATCTGATGTCCTAGCTAGGTTACTTAGTAGCCTGTATTAAGGACAAACAGCCCTCAGTTCCCGAAAATAGGACAAGAGTATTTGTTAGACTGTTACTTAATTATTATTAACAACATTTTGAACAAATTTTGAACAAATAAAATAATAGTCCAGTACAAGAATTACTGAGTGCGAGCGTGCGTGTGTGTGTGTTTGTTTGCATGTGTGTGTATGTGAGAGTGAGTGTGTGTGTTCCTGTATTATAAAGATAAGTCCTATTACTAATACCGTATTATTCAAAACGACTTCTGTCTTTAGACCTACTCTTAAATTTCTAACACATTCTTAACAGAGTTCTCGTGAGGAGAGTTTTGAGTATGGATGTCGATGGCTATAAGAGTAGGGGAAGACCAAAGAAACGATGGATGGAATGTGTGAATGATGATATGGTTAGAAAGGGGGTGACTACCGAGATGACGACTAATAGAGAAGTATGGAAGAAAAAGACATGTTGCGCCGACCCCAAATAAATTGGGATAAGGGCAGGAGAATGATGATTCTTAACAGAGTTCATTTTTTACCCGACTGTGGAGGATATGATTTTAACCGGTATATATGCATATATGTTCATCTGTTCCCTGATAACTTTAAAAGTAGTTATAATAATTTGACAAATAGGCTATCGTTAGAAGCGTCTTGACCGTCCGCTGGTTATAGGTTATGTGACGTTACACTAAAATCAATATGGCGCCCTCTAGAGGACACAAAGTAATGAACTGAAAAAATAATATTTTGGGATGGTTTCTTGTCGTGTATCAAATGAAAGGGCTTAATTAGCACATATTACTAAAATAAACCCCAAAATAATTAAATAAAAAATAAGTTTAAAAACTAAAACCCGACTACTGAAAAGGATCAAACAAGAAAGTACCTTCCCGTGGTCGCATGCTACAATAGCTCATAAGTATGTTAGTACAGCGGCTGTAATATGATTTTGGGCATTTTCATTCTCAAATAGCAGCTGATGATAGACTTTCATTGTAATAGTAAATAATAGTCAAGAGGTAATTTCTCATAAGACAGCACTCCTTTTTTTTCTTTCGCACTTTATATTTTAGCTACGAAATGAATGATTGACCTGTAAAAAAAACAAAATAAAAATTTTTGAAAACACCCCCGACTTGAAGAATTTATGTAACGAGACTAAAACAGATAAATTCATATGGCAGTCGGGGGTCCTCTTAGAATAGAAGGTGTTCCACAGAACGGATGAATTTATCTGTTTTAGTCCGTGGATTTTCAAATTATTTTATCCTTTTCCAATTACATTTAAGCGTTCCTGGCTTTTTTCAAAATTTTAAATTTCGCTTTTTATTTCAAACTTTTTAAAGAGCACGGGTTCATTAAACACATAAAAAGAAGAGAAGATATGAAAATCGCATCAAAATCGCACTAGTAGTTTTGGAGATATATGGCAACATTGGTTTGCACAAACCTCACACCCCAAACGCATATACAGTCTCCGTACCGTCGTGGGTAAAAATGGCTCGACGGTTTAAGCCTGAGTCTAAAGATAAACCTAGTTTTGTAATAATTCGAAAATTTAGCGGTATTGCTGACTTACGTGAAGCTTTTGATAGAGTGTGTAATGTTTAATAATATCTGTAAAGTAAATTCAAATTATTGGATTACAATTATGTACATCATTGATGATATTACATGTACGCTAACAATGCACGTGTACCTATGTTGTATTTGATTCTGCGAAAGTTATCAAAAATAAAGTAATTATAAAAGATTTTCGTAAGGTGTTTAAAATAAGAGCTAATTGGGACCTACCTAACTTACCTCACGCTTTTTACCAGATATGTCATTTTGTTTTTACAAAATGACATATCTGGTAAAAAGCGTATAATTCTTACACCTTGGAGTGCCCTCTACTAAAACTTCCCACCCTATGTTCCAGGATTCTGCAAGCTGGACAACAACAAATCGGTCCACTACCGTTGCTTCGTCAATGGCTCCATCGAGGGTTACCGCACCTGCAACGCTTTCGAACCATCGGGCACAGTCGTATCATACGAATGTAGCAGACCAAACTACCCATTCATCACCCACCCCGCCATGACATGCAACAACGGAATCTGGGACCACTTCCCGGATTGCTCCCAAGGTTTGACCAAAGATCGTCAATATATTATTGTTATGTATAATTTATCATTATTGTATTGCTTATCCCAATGTATCTATTTGCGATCCATGTAGCGTCGCGTCGTAGCATATATCGATACCTCTGGGCTCAAAGGGCGTATAGCGCAAAACACAGGTTTTCAGGAGAAGCAAAAAACAAAAAAATAAAAATTGTTTTCGTTATATCTCTCTCATTTTTAGAGCTACATAAAAGTATCCAAGGGATAAAGTTCTTAGATTTTTGATGTGCTTAAGAAGGTTTTTTCAAAAATAGGCCTGGTTTTGTATTGGCTGAGATAGCATGTGCTTTACGACCAAAAAAATTTAATATATGTCCTATACACCCCATAAAAATACGCCCTGAGCAGGTACACAGGGGCGTAAGCCCAACTTTTCATAAATGATGCAAAGACACAGGGGTGTATAAATTACTTGAATTGTTGTATAACGTGCTAAAGGACAATATTTTTACAATTATTTTTCTAATTGATATTTTATTTATTGAGTAGGCATCTATTCTTCGATAATTATTTAGATTTTTTTTGCCGTTATGCTGCTGGACAAAGATCTCCTTAGTCCCTACTCTCTTTCCACATCCCTCTGTCCAGAGCAGCTCTCTGGCAAACCTTGAGCGTGGACCTCTGCTGAATTATCAAAGACCATGTTTGAGAACCATACGTGAGGATGGGAAGAATACACACGTTGATGAGTCTTCACTTGAAGTGATAGTGGAAGATCGCCCTTCGTTTGATATTTCATGGCCCAATGGCTCTTCCAGGCATTTTCGGCGCGTCTTGCAACTTCTTTGTTTAGTCTTGCCTGAAAGAGGCTATTTGACCAAGATAGAGCTACTCATCGACATATTTAACCTCCCCACCCGCCACGGTGATCCTGCGATGCACGCTATTCATCATCAACTTGGTCTTTGACATTCGCTATTACATCGTTTTCGACATATTTATTTGAAGTTCGACCTCTAGGCTTGCCGTACTGAGATCTAGCATCTGAGTCAGCTCGGAGACTGAAGACGAAAAAAGAACAATATCGTCGGCAAAACGGAGTTGGATAATCTCTTTTTTTTAACCATAATGCCCCTTTCTGCCCAGCTTGCTGCTAGCTTTCTGAAGACTGCCTCCAGAACAGCCGTAAATAATTTCGGAGATAGCGGGTCTCCTTATTTAACTCCTTTATTGAACTGTAAAGACGGTTCTGTCCTGGAATTGATTTTAATAGCTGGGGTGCTGTTTCTATCAAAAGAAGTGGTGTCTATTTCTTGATTTTGTAAGGCGTTGCAAATTGAGGTATGGCTGATGCTATCAAAAGCTTTCAATCTATAAATGCAATTTAATGAGTAATCTATAAATGCAATTTAAAGTGGGAGCTGGAACTCTGTATGTTTCTCGAGAACCTTGTTGATGGAGTGGAGGTGGTCAGTAGTAGAATGGCCGCGACGAAATCCGGCCTGTTCGCGGGGCTGATGTTTGTCAAGGGGTCCGGCTATTCTGTTCTCGATTATTTTAATGAAAGCTTTGTACAGGTGTGAAACCAGACTGATAGGATGCTAATTGTCTATGTCTGTTTGGTCACCCTTTTTGTGGAAAAGAATAATCAAAGAATGGCAAAAAGTGCGTGGCAGAATTCCGGTGCTTAAAGTACTGTTAAAAAAATTGGTAACATGTGGAAGAAGGACAGGCTCTCTTATTTTTAAGGCTGCAGTGGTTACGCCATCGTCGCCTGGGCTCTTACTATACTTCATGCTCTGCAGTGCCTCTCTTCAATTAACTGCTTCGTTTGGTAACTAAATTTACTCTCTTTGTATTTGTTCGTTTTTGTTTTATTACTGACCTTTTTAGTGCTGTTTTTTATGTTAGTGTATTGCGTTTGAACGTCACCTTTGTCTGTTCTGTCTAATAAACTAAAATATTTTTTTAAATCTAAATTGAATTGCTCTTGGTTTGCTATGAGAGTAGCTTTATTTAATCTTCTAATTGAGATTTTAATAGAAATAAAAAGAGGATAATAGAAACTAAAATTATGATGAGAAATAAAAATCGTTTATTTCACTTTTCTATAAAAAAAAAACAAAAATATACTAAAGTTTTTAAATTTGTAATGAGATCAATTAATTTTTCATTTTCTTCGTCATTTCTAATTAAATTTTTTTCAGTTTTTATGCTATGTAATCAGGTGTCTTTGTTATAATCTGCTAGCTTAAAACTGATAAAGCAAATCTCTTAGGTCTCTTTATTTTATAATAAAATGTAGGTCGTATAGCACAAATATATTTTTATATTTGAAATTTTTAAAGGACGTAAAGAGCAATATTACTTTTCGAACGATCTTACACCCAAAATCTTCAACCAAATTGGTTTATACAACCTGCCAATTTTTGTGGAGGCAGCAATATGTTCCTTATGCCCCTAATTTTCAAATAAGTTGTGCACACGTAACGAAAATTACGAGGTCGTATTCGACATTTTTTTGCGAATTTCGCCACGTGGATTACACAGATCGATAGAGAATCAAAAACTGAGTGAGAAAAGTATAAAATGTCAAAAAGCCCAAAATGTGCTATACGCCCTTTGAGCCCAGAGGTATCGATATCTTCTTCTTGCACACATCTCTAATAACAGTTATTCAGTACGTAACAATAGCTGCATGATACTTATTTTCACTATTGGCGTACAAATAGTTCGACAAACGATCTGCAACAATATCCTTAATCAATAAATTGTGATATTTGTCCCGTTTGTATGTGTTAAATAAAATGAAAGATGCAAGGATTTGCGAGAGCTGACTTGGGAATTAAAAAAAGGAGTGAATTATGTGATAGTGGATAATGGAAGTGAAAAACATTTTGTTACGACTCCATGTAACATGGGACAAAGGTAGGAAGACAGTTCGAAATAACTTTTGCAGAAATAGCACTCATCATCTGCCTAGCCTTTTCCCAACTATGTTGGGGTCGGCTTCCAGCCTAACCGGATGCAGCTAAATACCAGTGTTATACATGGAGCGACTGCCTATCTGACCTCCACAGCCCAGTTATTGGGTAATACGTTACCCCTTAGTAAAACTGGTTGTCAGACTTTCGGGCTTCTGACTACCCGTAACGACTGTCAAAGAGAGACTTTTCGAGGCACGTAGGGGTCTCGGCATGTAAAGATGGTCACCCATCCACAGACCAACCGCGGCTAGCGTAGCTTTACCTGATCGATCGACCTGTGCGGCTGTTATTATTTAGCTATAGACCGGGGGCCCTTGGCGTGGCGGTTGGTCTGTAGAAATGCAGAAATAGCACTGTTGATAGGTATTATAACTTATGTAAGCACACGAACGATTCGCCCTTCACCCAGAGATGAAGGCAGACCTTGAATCAGTCTTTTAAATAAACTGTTTACCCTCAGAGTGTGGCCGAGTTACTTCAAATGACGTAGCCCTGATGACTGACGGCAGAGCAGCCGAGCGAGGAGAGGTGCCGTGGAATGTTGGCGTCTACCGGAGGCGCAACAAGTTTTCCCCTTACAAGCAGATCTGTAGCGGATCAATTGTCTCCAACAATGTTATTATTTCTGGTAGGTGATCCTTGTAAATATTATGAAGGCCGTTTAGTCCCTACTTTCGATAAAAATTACGATAAGTCAATCTACTCAGCCTTAGATCTCAGATTCGCAGTCCACGGCTGGACGTAGACCCCTCTTAAAATTACGCAACAAGGCTACAACACTCGCGGCGATAAGTCCCCTTTTCGAGGAGTGGCTGGAGAGACGCCACGGCGTCCTCACCTGACACGACTGCTTCGAGAGGTTCCTGTTCCGGATAAGGCGGGAGGAAACGCCCGCGTGCCACTATTGTGTGCATCGCCCGGAGGACACGGTGGAGCATATGGTGGAGGTCTGCCCAGCTTGGGCAGAGCACCGCCGCGTATATATAATATATCACTGCGGCGATCAGCGGCGGCGATCTCTCGCTTCCGGCCCTAGTTCAGGCCATGGTATGGAGCGAGAGTGCATGGGAGGCCGTCGCCTCCTTCTGCGAAGTAGTAATGCTCGCGAAGGAGGAGGCCGAGCGCGTCGCGGAATCGATAGCTGATTCCCGGCCACCATAGGCGTAGGCTTGCGGACGGCGAGCAATGGGCAGCTCGCCGTCCGGTAAGGACCAGGCCCGGGGCGACGGCACATTGTGTTCCACGCGCACCTCAAAGAGATGTCAGCTACTGACGGGATCCGCTGGGGCCGATGCCAGCCAGGGTCGCGGGTTGTTCGAAAGAGATACTATGGCCCCTGGCACAGGCAATTGAAGGAACAGGGGTGGGTTTTAGTCAATAAAAACCTAACACGCCCTCCCGCTCCGCCCAGAGCGGGAAAAGTTATTTGATAATTTCCCACCCAAAAAAAAAGGCCACAACCCTCGGTGCACTGCCTTCCGCATCCAGTCGCTGTTACAAGATCGTCTGTCTATCTAGCTGACGGGTGACCCATGCTACACTTGTCGATACACAGCATTTGAGGACTCGCTACAAGAGCTCTCGGTTCTCCGACATACTTGGTGGGCCCAGTGGCCCACTGCCACTTCAGCTTGCTACCCTTGCAGGTTATGTTGGAACGATACTATCAACGTTTAAAGTAGCTACCATGTGATTATGAGTTACATTATTTTTATTCACAGTACATATCCAGCAAAGAAATAAATTGTTCACATTTTCGTAGTGTCAATTAACTTCTTTTTATTGTTTCCAGCTGCTCACTGCTTCTGGAGCGATGTCATGAAAAAACTGCCTGCCTCCATGTTCGCGGTGGCAGCCGGCAAGATCTACCGCGATTGGAATGACCACAGAGATGTGCACGCGCAGAAGTCTGATGTAAACAGCAAGAGCCGACGGCGATCGGAAGGCCAATTCTTGTACTTAATAAACGTTCAAATTCAAGTCACAATCTCATCTCACAGCGACAATTATTGTCAAAAACTTGTCAAAAATGTAGGGAAATTAGAAGTAGTTTTGACAGATTGAGACTGAGACCAGACTGTGAAGGTTCTTAAAATTACGAGTATTGGCCATCAAGACCTTCGTTATTTTGTAAAAGCTGAAAGTTTATCTAAGTATTTCCCACAGATATACATACGCCAAGATAACGCAAGAGCAACTACTTCGCGTACCAAAAATTGCACCAGCTTACGTACAAAAATCGTAAGTCGCCACTTTCCCGTTCAGTTCGGTGTACTGCTGGCTGGGTGAGCGTGAGCGCTGGCGCTAGGCCCCGGGGTGAGGCTTGCGTTATCTAGGTCTATCTAATATGTGGTATTTCCCCAATACAGGTAAGAACGAACTATTAAGTTTGAATCATGGATTCATGGTGGCTTTGGCGGGTAACAAGTAGCAAAGTTGTTTAAAATTGAACCTTAAATTCGTTAAAGTAAAAAACTCAGTTTTATACATTTTATTTGGAATAATATTAGAAATCACGTCGTCCATTTTTAGACACTTACGAGTAGTAGGTTGCAACCCCCTGTGACAGGGGGTGCAACCTACTACTAAGAATATAATTATAGTAAGAATACTGAACGGCTCAAGTAGATACGGTGCCGATCCCTTTCCGGTTTGATACGTGTGCTATGACCTTAAATCGTATAAAACACCTTAAATATAGATATTACATTAATTAGTTTTTTACATTATCAAATGGATAGAACAATATTTATCTATTAAATTAACCTACATTGATATACAAGAAGCAAGAAGACTAGGAAAGAAAGGCGACAGACCACGCCCAATAGTTGTGACTTTTTCAACGCAATGCAAAAGGCAAAAACAGATACTAAAAGATACTTCCTATTACATTCAAGCGGACTACCCCAAGTACATGCTAGAAAAGAGGAAAGAATTAAAAGAACAGCTGAAAATAGAGAAGAAAAGGGAAACATGGCCACAATCAAATATGACAAACTGATTATCACCGAAAGCATGAATATGAGAATACTTTCTTTATCACCTGAAAATAGCACCATGCCAAAGCAAGATAAAACTACTCAAGCTAATAAAAAGAACAAACCACAACAACAAGGCTCGACAGCTAAAAGATAAAATAGCATTTCAGAAGGAGTAATAAAACCTGGCATGCTGAACATTTTAGTAAATAAAAATACAACTAAGATAAATAGCACCCAAAATATAAGTGATAAGAGCATATAGCAACCAAGCCCCTCCTCCTACATAGATCTCAACAAAAATGAAACTAGGACCAGAATCACGAAACATCTTCCAACCCAGCTGGTCACCGTGGAAGATTATGACCACAACCCTCCAAAAGAAACCACACAGACGGATAACAAGATAAATAAACAATTAACTCAATTGAAAATTGCAACTTATAACGTCAAGACCTTATCGTAATACGATCGCTTACTAGAACTAGTAGAAGCAATACAGAAAATTAATTACGACATAATAGGTATTTCAGAAATGAGACGACTTGGTAACAAAATTGAGGAATACGAGCACTTAATACTCTGCGACATAGGATGTATACCGGGTAAATAAGGAGTAGGCTTCATTGTAAATAAGTCTCTTAAAAACAACATAGAGAGCTTTATTGGATTAACAGATCGTGTGGCAACGCTAAACTTAGCTTCCAACGGTTTACGATATCCATTATACAAGTATATGCAACGACTGAAGTAGCGAGTGGGCAAGAAATAGAAGAATTTTACAAGACCATAGGCAAAGCGATGGAAACAACATACAAAAACATTATACTAATGGGCGACTTTAACGCGAAGGTTGGTGCTCCTAAAGAAGGCGAATACTTAACAGTGCAACAGCATGGATGTGGCGAAAGAAACGACAGAGGGCAGAGACTTGGAGTCTACGCACTTGAGCATAATCTAACCATCATCAACACATGCTCCAAGAAAAATCATAACCGAAGATGGACCTGGCGATCCCCAAATGGACAACACAAAAACGAGATCGACTATATTTTATCCAACCAACGAAAAATGTTCCAAAATTTTGAAGTCATGAATTTAAACTATCCGTCAGACCATAGACTAATTAGAGCAACAGTAAAAATGGCCAAACAAAAACAAAGCAGAGGTACATTTACAAACAAAAACGCAATTCAACTAAATAACAAAGAAGAAGTAACAAGATATAATAAAAATCTCCCTATTACTCCCTACTACTCTACCCAACGACCAACTTGCAAAACACCTCGGTACAAACCTACTATGATAAAATAACGTATGGTACCCGATAGAGCTTGAAAAAAAACGAGTGTGCTTATGACCACACGACTGAAGTGAAACTTAAAGAGAGAAAGAAAATGTGCGCGCGCACTGCTGTCTCTTGCTTATATCCCCCACTTAACTTCCGTTCGCCTTGCCCGATCACACTTTTCGTAACGCTTACGTCACGCGTTCGCCATCTTACTCCCCAAGTCAAGCGTGCGTAAAGAAGTTTCACTTCAAAAAGCTCGAGAAGAAGCGAGAAACACACATAAACATCACATAATACTATCAGATCGCACAGCTATGTTATTAAAAAGAAGAAAAGAATTACAAGAAACAAAAAATATAACTCGATCTATAAAAACGAACTCTCCGCTCTCTACAAAATAACAAATAAATACATAAAGGAATCATGTTAAATATAGATAAGATACCATAGAAAGCATTTACAACGCACAGGAAGCACAAAGCGGGTATTTAAGGAACTCAGAACAAGCAAGAACAAACGAACTGACATTATTAATGCGGCATCTGACTTCTATAGGAATATGTACAGGGATAAGACGCAAAAGACTAACATCTCAAATACTATCAATGAAAGCGAAAATGAAACAACAATTAAACCAGTCGACGAAATCGAAATTAAAGAAGGAATAAGAGTTTGAAATTAGAAAAGAGCCATGGCTCCGACAACATCACAAACGAATTATTGAAAATAGCACACACAACATTAGCCGAACCATTAGCGAAACTATTTAACTTAATATGCCAAATTCTGAAACACCCTGGCAATGGTCTGAATCAAATATCATACTTCTCTACAAAAAGGGCGACCCGAAGGATATTGGCAACTACAGACCGATAAGCTTGTTACGACCTTCTACAAACTCTTCTCCACCATTATAAACAAAAGAATCAGTAGTACCTACATTGGAAGCAAAACAACCGGTAGAGCAAGCAGGCTTCAGAAAAGGATTCTCTACAGTTGACCATATCCACACACTTGAATTAATTATAGAAGAGTATCAAGAACAACAAAGACCGCTACACTGACGCGTTTATCGACTATCAAAAAGCTTTCGATATGGTAACACACATAAGTATATGGGAAAGCTTAAAACAGCAGGGAGTAGAAGACATATATATATAAAGGCCATCAAAACCGTATATAACAACAACATGGGTAGAATTAAGTTAGAAACTCTCGGACCAAGTTTTCCTATAGAAAGAGGCGTAAGGCAGGGCGACACGTAATCTCCAAAAATATTCATAGCCATCCTGGAGGCATTAATCAGCTAATTAGATTGGAGCAGGGCAGGACTGTGTATAAAGGGCGACTACTTAAGCCACTTGAGATTCGCGGACAGCAGAGAGCCTAGTGTTGGTCGAGCTCCCAGTTACAGTTCATGATCGAAACTTTACATCTAGCTAGTGTCAAGGTGGGATTGCAAATGAATCTCACTAAAACTATGACAATGACAATTAAGGGGAGAAGTTTAATAACAATGAATGGAGAGCCACTAAAATACACAAATAAAGAAATCTATCTGGGGAAGCAAATTAGTTTTGACAGAAAAAATAACCAACTTGAAGTCGAAAGAAGAGTACAACAAACATGGAACAAATACTGGAGTTTAAAGGAAATCTTTAAAAACAACCTCCCTATAATCATCAAAACGAAAGTTATGAACTCCAGTCTCCTACCATGCTTGACGTACGGATACCAGACGTGGAAATTCAACTCAAAATTTAAAAATAAAATTACAACTTGTCTACGAGGACTAAAGCGCAGCATGCTTAAAATAAATAAATTATATAAAATAAGGTCAATAAAAAGTAAAAATAAAAGTAAAAAAAAAATAAGTAAAATAAAGTGGAGTGGTGGTGGTGGAGTGGAGTGGTGGTGGTGGTGGTGGTGGTGTGTGGAGTTGGGTGAGTGGAAGTGTGTGGTGGTGGTGGTGGTGGTGTAGTAAGTATAGTAAAGTGGAAATGGGCAGGCCATGTCGCGACGCAAGATCAGAGATGGACCATAAGAGGAAGACCGCTGATACGTTGGGAAGAAGAGATTGGAGGAGGACTTCACCCAATATAGGGTTCCTACAGGTATTGCTATATCAAACTAAATTAAGGGGCTTACATGATCCAAAGCGCGGTCAGTGTCGGACTGCAGAAAAAAGAAAGAAAATGAAGCAATTATTTAATTACAAAAAATCTATTGTTTGGACTAAAAAAATAAAAAACTAGTATTTTAGTATGTTGCTTGTAGAATAATCTGATAAAAAATCAGAATGATGGTATGTATATTAGTATGGCTTTTATTGTAAAAAGAAAGTTTTTAGAGGTATCTTCATGATTTTCTTCTCTCGTATCAAATTAGTTGCATTTTTGTTTCTACTGCATTAAATCAATTTTTGAAAAGTACAAAATTAATCTCCATTAGGTAATGGAGATAATGTTATCTATACAATGGTATATAAATTAAGTAGATTCTGTGTACAGTCAACAAAGGAGATAAGTATACAAGATCGTCGGATATAGTTGAAGTTTAGTAGGAAACCGATGGAGGTTCTTCCTGTTTAATTTGATAAATGAGCTGTTTGTTTTCTATTAATAAAATAAAATTTTATTCGAAAACATCCATCGGTTTGTAGTTAGTAAACTTCAACTATATCCGACGATCCTGTATACTTATCTCCTTTGTTGACTGATACTAGCCATGAGTATAGCAATAGAAATAGTTGCAGAAAGAAGGCAACAAATTTTCTCCGATCGTAATGCACTCTCTAATGCTTCGCAATATGAGTCGTGCAAATTATACTAACTGCAATATGCAATATAGCTACTAAGGTTGTATATCGTCTGTATAGTTACACAACGCTTTGTCTTCTTCTTTCGCAAGTCAAATTACTGACGACTGAAAGAGAGAAATCGGTGTATAAATATTCGGGTCCATACTGGCTCACCTAAAGTTCTTTACCCGAAATTGTTCTTCCTAATGATTTGTAATCCGAATGATCAGTCTTCCTAAAATTTTTCATCCTAAAGTTTTCATTCATACTATTTGTAGTGCTACCGGCGATGTTCATAATACTCATGTTTCCGAAAATTGTAATTAATAATATCATTAATGTAAATATATTTAAACTCCTACTGTTTTTTATCATAACGCTTTTATCCCTAAACATAATTACCATAATATTAGAAGATGATATTTATAGTTTTAATTTGAGCGTATGATTATTATTTGGGGGTATGCTTTACAGTTGGTTTAATACTCAAAGGCTTTACATAACGTACTGAGTTGTGTCTATGAAACCACTGTACTTCCACACCCGGCGCTTTTTGATAGTAGCTATTTTTTTTTGGATAGAATAGACTCTTTTTAGTGTAAATTTGAAAACCGCGAAGTTCGCAAAATCATAGTGGCCGAGAAAAGAAATACCAAAGTTTTTTTTTATGTACAAAAATATGTGGTTAGGCGTAGTCGAGGGAGCCCCGCTTCGCGGGGCCCCTATTTCTGTCTACAAGGTTTAAAGGAACCTAACACGAAGGGGATGACGGGGGCTCGTTCGCTCGCTTTGCTCGCTCACTCGAGCCCCCGTCATCCCCTTCGAACCTAACCTGTCCGAGTCCGGGTGCCCCAAGCTCCGAGCTCGCTTCGCTCGCTCTTGCATCCTAAGTTGTCATTACAAATGTGTTACTTTTGTAATTATATTATGTGGGTTACCGCTATAAATAAATCTAAACAAAAAAAAATCTATAAAAAGAAATTTAAACAAAAAAGATATGACTTTGAATAATAGTTTAAAAGATGGTTATGTTGAGAAAATATAGGAAAACAAATAAAAGTATAATAGATGTTTATTGCTACAGACATTATGAAGTTGAATGCTTCGGAATTATGAACATTAGAGACAGAGTAGTTAGGAATTGTGATTGTTAGGATGAAAAATTTTAGGAAGAACATTTTCGGATTTCCAATTATCGGAGTTGAAAATTTAGGTGAACTTTGGCGCACCCTAAATATTCATCTGGGGGCCTAAAAAGGCCACTTTGGCAGAATCATAAAATGATAACATAACGGACAGTTGACTGTTAAGTCGCATCAAATCCCATTGGTGAAGCATTTTCAGATTTTTTTTGTCTGTGCTAAAATACAAATCAATCCAATCCAAATCCAATCACAATC
Source organism: Mesoligia furuncula (assembly GCA_916614155.1). Taxonomy (NCBI): domain Eukaryota; kingdom Metazoa; phylum Arthropoda; class Insecta; order Lepidoptera; family Noctuidae; genus Mesoligia; species Mesoligia furuncula. Next base: position 4,369,934 of record OU744820.1, on the reverse strand, counting down.
TCTTTGATTGTAGGTAGGTACCTACGTAGTGCAGCGAAAAAAAAGAAAAACACGGACTGTCTTCGCCATATTATAATTTATAATGTTATCCTTTTACGATTCTCCAAAGTGGCTTTTTTAGGCCCCCTGATATAATACTTTTATTAGTAAGTGGGATAACTATCCTATGTGCCTCACGGCTGCGCCAAAAAGGTCCACTTTTGCAGTAATGTCAGACAGATGCTGTCTGACGCTGGTTTTGTAAAGACCCTTTAGGGACCGTGACTAACTTTACATTATGATCAACAGGTAAAAGAAATCAACATCCCGCCCCTCTTCCAAGGCGGTATATCGAACTTCCACGATGACATAGCGGTTTTGATCGTGAAGACTCCTTTCGAGTACACACCGTTCGTCGGACATGTCTGCTTGAGTTTTGACTATAAATTTGAAACGAGACAGCTGCAACATGGACGTTTGGGGAAGGTTAGTGACGCTTAATAGCCGACGCAGACATGGCAAACCGCAGCGTAGTGCTGTTTTTACTTTCAAACAAATATCATCCTTGCGCTTATTGAAATAGGTTTTCCTTAATTTTATATTATGAAGTCTCTTGTGGCTAAGTCATAAAAGCCGCACGGGTCGATCGATCAGGGTAAGCTACGCTTGCCGCGGTTGGTCCGTGGATGGGTGACCATCTTTACATAAAGAGACTCTTCCGTGGCTCGGAAAGCACGTTAAGCTGTAGGTCCCGGCTGTCATTCGTGGATCTTTGACAGCCGTTACGGTTTGTCAGACTTTGACTTTGTCTATCCGGTCTCCACAACCCAGTCAGGAGGTCAGATAGGCAGTCGCTATATGTAAAATACTGTATACTGTCATTCGTGGCTCTTTTACAGTCGTTACGGATAGTCAGAAGCCCGAAAGTCTGACAACCAGTCTTACCAAGGGGTATCGTATTACCCAGTAGGTAACTGGGCTGTGGAGGTCAGATAGGCAGTCGCTCCATGTAAAATACTGGTATTCAGCTGCGTCCGGTTAGACTGGAAGCCGACCCCAACATATTTGGGAAAAGGCTAGGCAGATGATGGTGTAAAGCACCGTCAGGTATAAAGCGCCTGAAAAATACGTTTGGCAATCTGTCGCATAAAGCGCGTAATACGGACGCCAAAGCTACAGGCGCCGTCGAAATTGAAATGAAAATTAAATACATCCGATTATTAGTCCAAGAGAGCATTAGCGTGAATATTTATTTTGACTTTATTTTAAGAGATACAGTGTTGTTTTTGTTTACCGGAACAACCGCTCTACCTACACTGCGTTATGCCACTGGTTTGTGCCGGCCCTAAAACGGTTGTGTGTGGATGCTTTTAACGTTCTGCATCGTTCTCACATGCGTAATTTTTAACATGAATGATGTAAACAAGACTTTGTAACCATATTATTTTGATTTAAAAGAGTGTCCATGGAGTTTCTTGCCCGTTCTTCTCCATAGGTACCAACGCTTTGGAATGGGCAACTAGCTTCATCTTTCTGACTGACCGACCCCTTGACAATGCAAAAGTGTCTGTAATTGGTTTAATTGAAATAAATGCTTTGAGTTTGAGTTTTGTGACTACTGACTACCCAGCTACCTTACGGAAAGAAATTCCATTACCTATCTAAGAGATGTACCTACTATACACTAATACCCCTCCAAGAAATACAGGCGAGATGATAAATGATTTTATTTCTGTAAGTGGGTTTGTAATTCAAAACTAAAGGCTAATTCAAATTTTTATTTCAAAATATTTTAAAGTTAAACAAATATTATTACTATTTAACTCCTAAAGATTCACCCAAACCCATACACTGCAGCTAGTGAGGTATGTAAGTTTTTTGCTACCATAGGCACGAACCTAGCGTCTAAATTTATCCCCACAACACAACCAGTTACTCCACCCACAACATCTCCTCTTAACTCTTTTGTTCTCCTCGCTGTTGATGACGTTGAGGTCGAGTCCACCATTATGAATTTAAGGAATGATAGTGCCACTGGTTGGGACGGTATATCCCCTATTCTTCTAAAATTATGTAGAAAAACTCTTGTGCCATTAATAACCCATGTAATCAACATATCTATAGCAAATGGAATTTTTCCTGAATCTTTCAAAAAGGCCCTGGTCCATCCGATATATAAGAGCGGGAACAAGGACTGTTCGAACAACTACAGACCAATTTCTGTTCTTTCAGCTTTGTCTAAGGTTATGGAGAGGCTAATAAATGGTCGTCTATTGAACTTCTTAGAGAAAAATAAAATTATAGCGCCCAATCAGTATGGCTTTAAAAAAGGTGTCTCTACAGAACATGCAATTACTGATCTTACAGAACTTGTCGCGAGGAAGTTAGATGACCATAAAAGATGCCTTGCCATATTCCTGGACTTAACAAAAGCCTTTGATACAGTCTCTGTTCCTACTCTTCTCTCAAAAATGGAAGTCATGGGTATTCGTGGTAAAACGCTTGATCTGTTTAAAAGTTATCTCCAACACAGAAGACTCAGTGTCAAGATTGATACGTGCGTCAGTGGTGAAGAAATTATCTCATATGGAGTGCCGCAGGGCAGTGTGCTCGGTCCTACTTTGTTTCTTGTTTATATAAATGACCTTTGCACATTGCCACTGCTTAACTCCAATATCTTCACGTATGCTGACGACACGGCTATCGTAGTTTATGGGGATACGTGGGCTGATGTGAAATATCATTCTCAACAATCGTTGCAGGTGGTTATGAGCTGGCTGCAGCATAATTTGCTTTCCCTGAACCTATCCAAAACCAATTTCATCCCATTCTGTGTTAGTCACAGAACCAAAGCCCCACCGGAATTTACCATAACCGCACACTCATGTGATGATTCCTCTTCGTGTTCTTGCATAACACTTTCTCGTGCCGGTCACACCAAATACCTGGGTGTAGTGATCGATGACGGGCTGAAGTGGTACACCCATGTCGATAGTTTGGTTTCGAAAGTTAGGAAGCTAATCTACATCTTTAAGTCGCTAAGACAGTGTGCGGATTCAATAACACTGAAGATGGTGTACCTAGCGCTTTGCGAGTCCGTTATTGGTTACTGCATCCCGGTGTGGGGTGGCACCGGCAAAACTAAACTGTTGGGTTTGGAGCGGGCACAGAGGGCTGTTCTTAAGGTGATGCTTGGCAGACCGTTTAGGTCCCCCACAACCCAATTATATGCGGACTGCAAAGTACTTACTGTACGACAGCTCTTTGTGCTTCGAGCCGCCCTCTGGAAACACAGCCAGATCCCACCCCCTGATCCTAACAAGCGGTCATATAGCACATCATGCCCATCAATACCCCACAAAACGTCCTTCGCTAGTCGTCAACTGTATGTTGTAAGTTCTCTTATCTATAGAAAGATCTGCACTAAAGTTCAATTAAATAAGTTAAATAGATTTGAGGCAAAAACAAAATTAAAAAATTGGCTGTATGACTTAGATTATACTAAAACAGAAGAGCTACTCATCTTCCCTCGCTAGTCTTGCGGTTGAATGCAGCAATCACACTCCACTACGTTTGTACTCAAACAGGATTAAACCAAAATATTTGTCTTGCTAAATTAAATCATCCCGCTCAAGCATAATATTGTGAATGTTAGTAGTTGTTTAGCAAACACACATAAATCTTACACACACCCACACCCTCACACACATAAATACACCCCCACATAAACACACACACACACACACATAAACACGTGCACTACCCCCACACACATTATACTTACACACGCAGTCATGTTAACTATATATTCATATTCCTCATTGAAATTTTTCTTTTGTTCCCTATTTTTATTAAGTTTTATCATCATAATTTTGTTCTTTTTTTTCTCTTATTAAACCTTTCATGTATTTAATTAGGTTCACTACACTCAAGGTGCGATGAAAAGGACTATTTGAGCACGAAGCAACAGTAGAACACTGTCTCCTAAGGCACAGGTTTCCCCTAGTTTAGGAGGCAGGGTTTCCACCATTCCAGACACCTTTTTACAACCAATTGTTCTTTGTTACCTACATGTACAACTCATTGTAACGAAGGTATTTAGTATCATATTATTATTATTATTTATTTATTTATATTTAGCCTATTGTGTCCCACTGCTGGGCAAAGGCCTCCCCCATATCTTTCCAGACTCTTTTTTCGTGCGCCACCTCAAACCAGCCTTCTTGATGTGCATCTAGGTCATCTCGCCATCGCTTTCTAGGCCGGCCTCGGCGACGTCGTCCGTCCTGTGGTACCCATTGCGTGGAAAGCTTTGCCCAACGGCCGTCTTGCATTCGGCTGATGTGGCCCGCCCATTTTAGCCTGGCAGCCTTTCTGCCCACGTCTATAATACCCGTTTTGGAGCGCAGCGTGGTATTCCGAACTCGGTCTATTCTTTTTACACCCAGAATACTGCGTTCCATCGCTGTTTGGCATACCCCAAGGCGGAACTTTTGTGATTCGGTGAGTGACCAGGTCTGAGCACCGTAGGTTAGGATGGGCAGGATACACATATCGATGAGTCTCCGCTTCAGGGAGATTGGGAGATCGCCCTTCATTAGCGTCTTCATGGACCAGTAGCTTTCCCAGGCGTTTTCGATACGACGATCGATTTCTCTTTCCTGCCTGTTTTCGAAAGAGACTAACTGGCCCAAGTAGATATACTCATCGACATATAATATTTCCTGCCCATCTACCTCGACCCTACGTTTAGTGCTATTTGTCATAGCTTTAGTTTTAGACCGATTCATCGCAAGTCCCACCCTGAGGCTAGCCGTGCTCAGATCTTGGAGCATGGTTTGTAGTTCCAGAGCTGTTGGGGCAAAAAGGGCTATATCGTCGGCAAATCTGAGGTTTGTTAGCCTCTTATTTCCGACTTCAATGCCTTTGGTCTTCCATGAGGCTGCCAGCGTCTGAAATATCTCCTCAAGAGTGCTAGTAAATAATTTGGGAGAGAGCGGGTCACCTTGTTTAAACAAAAATCAACTTTATTTTAATGAAAATTAAGTTGATTTCAGAGTGACAAGCACTATTGCTTGAAGTTGTAGCGTAAACTGAACTTTATGGTGCGGGATTTAAAGTTGTTTTTCCATAAACTCATATTTGTTTACATTTTTGGCGAATAAATCGCCAATGCAGATTAGATGAGGTTGGTGTTTCCTATACGAGTTCCCTAAGAAAAAACACCGAAACAAAATCAGAGGTCACAGTCTCTTAGACATAATCTTGGTCAGACCATTTGAGGACCATGTAGGTTAGTGTCTGAAATGATATTTTAGGGAAAGAAACAGAATGAGGGATTTTCTTTTTCTTTTTTTTTTAGGGTTCCGTACCCAAAGGGTAAAAACGGGACCCTATTACTAAGACTTCGCTGTCTGTCCGTCTGGCTGTCTGTCCGTCTGTCCGTCTGTCCGTCTGTCTGTCTGTCTGTCACCAGGCTGTATCTCAAGAACCGCGATAGCTAGACAGTTGAAATTTTCACAAGTTATGTATATCTGTTGCCGCTATAACAACAAATACTAAAAACAAAATAAAATAAATATTTAAGGGGGGCTCCCATACAACAAATGCGATTTTTTTGCCCTTTTTTGCTCGATATCAAAAATGGCAACAGGTAGGCACTTGAAATATTCACAAAATACTCAGTTGTATTTTAACTTTAATAATAAATAATAAAATTAAAATAAAATAAATATTTAAGGGGGGCTCCCATACAACAAACCTGTTTTTTCGGCGTTTTAGCCTTGTGGTACGGAACCCTTCGTGTGCGAGTCCGACTCGCACTTGGCCAGTTTTTTAACGCTTCCCTAGTCGCTGGATAGATGGCGCTGAACTTGGTAAGTTACTGCAAGGAACGAACGTCACATAATTTTTTTATTAATTCACTTGGATGTAATTTTGAGATCGTAAAACGAAAGCAAACGAAACTGTCACTCAACGAGCGTATATGACGTGACGCAATGTTTTTTTTTTCAAGCGTTTTGACTTTGGCAACTAGTAACGTAGTCAGTTCAACGCCATCTTCAGGGTTCTTGGAAACTATGTTTTTTTTTTAATACTCAAAAGAAAAACCTCTCATTGAGTGGACCTGTACAGTCATTTAATTTATGTTATTTCCTTCCAGGTGGCAGGTTGGGGCCTCACGGCAGAAAACGGTGATTACTCTCAGATCCTCAAGGTCCTTGAACTGCCCTACGTGGACACTATGCAATGTATCGAAGCATCACCACTGAATTTCAAAGGACACATCACCAGCGATAAGTTTTGCGCTGGCTCTGGGAATGGTGAGTTAAAAAAAAAATAAAGATACCTACAGTCATTTTAGGTACCTACTTTAGACAGCAGCAATCTGACAGACTTGTCGGTGGCAACAAGCTTAAGGCCTGCGCAGACAGGGACGGCATGACAAGGGATTTTGCCGTCAGCCAGCGCACACTAGCCGCTTATATACCGCGGCATTCCAGCGGCTTCCCCGCTTCTACCCCCGCCGCCTCACCCCGTGGTATGTCACAACGAGCTCCGGAGTCCTTGGCATGACGTTGCCTACCGCAGGACGTCACGGCATCCCGCCGCGGGAGCCCGTGGCGCGTCTTTCAATGCCGTGCAATGAAATCCCTTTCGATGCCACGGCATCATTTTAAAGCATAGCAGTTTATGTCGTATTTCTATATCGATACGTTTGAATGTCCATTAGTAAAAAAATAAATCCCTTGCTATGCCGTCCCGGTCTGCGTAGGCCTTTATTGTAACGAGAATAAAGATTACTATAATTAGGCAGTGATGCAAAGTTACTGTGAAACGACAGTAGCCCATTGAGGCGTATGATACAGTTACCGGCACGTAACTTGGCAAGAGATTTTCGTAGTGGAGGAAGTTCGCGCATATAAAAATGTATGAAATTGTGCGTGCGCAAACTTCCCCCACTACAAAAACTCTTGCCAAGTTACGTGCCGGCAACTATACTTTCTGTGCTGGACGGGCGTTACCCACGGAGGCGAGAGGTGAGAGGACGTTGTAAACACAAAATACGGATAGCACAGAAGGCAATCACATGTATGTACTTCACTTTTCATACCTACGCTCGGTGGTCGCGCTAGGGTTGTCAACTTTGGCTTATGCACAAAAAACTATCGTGGTAGTGGAACTCGTATCTAGTTGTTTGATTTATTGTTGAGCTTATTCTACAATATTAAAACAAAACAATAAACATAGTATTACAATACAAAAAGTTTCCGGAACAAAAACATGATAAAATATTACATTTGTCAATTTTCACTATCGAAAATCCCTAATAAATTCAAAATGGATTACCCTATTTACGCAATTTATTTTGCCCTATCCGTTTTAGACCTAAACCTAACAAATGACACTAAAAACAACACACTATCTACACAAACAAAACATCATGTTTTCAACTTACGTAATAGTTGGTGTTGTCCCACAAGGTGGACCGACGACCTTGTGAAGGCCGCAGGAACCCGTTGGACGCGGGAAGCATAGAACCGGTCGAAGTGGAGGTGCTTGGGGGAGACCTATGTCCAGCAGTGGAAGTCTTTCGGCTGAAATGATGATGATGAACAGTTGGTGGCGTGAATTTACCTTACAAAAAAGTTACTTCGCTTATACTGATTCAAAATAGCAAACTATTATATAAATCGAGCTTACATAGCCATTTTTTTGTTGCTCCATTTTTGCACTTCACAGACTACGCGTGTCTCAAGCGGAGTGCACCCGCGCTCGCACTACTCCCAACCACTCGGCGCGCGGTGTACTTTGAGTGCGTTGCTCGAGCGCACTTTGTATGTAGATTGCATTCTGTACTATCTGTATTTTGTGTTGTAAATCTCCCCGTCGCGTGGCGCTGACGTCCTGCACCTATAGGTCGGAGTATTTCAGGAATCCCGCGGATATGTGTTGAAGACTCGTTGAATTGTGGTTATCTTGTAGGGTTCATGCGTGGAGGGTGTCTTGAGAATGAAAGGCGATATGTTGAATCTTGACGAGTGTTCAGGTAGCGATTTCGGTATTCTTCGGGAAATATCTTGCTGACGACTAAGAAGTTTCTATTTTTCAACGGTTGTTTAAATGGCTCGAAACTTTACCGTGAAGAGGACCCGAAATTTCTTCCTGATTTTAAACTTTATTTAGTCTAAAATGATCTTAACTTAATATCATTCATTACAGGCTTCAATGTCTATAATATAGACATTTAAGCCTGTAATCCGACAACCCTAGCGCCACAGCTAGCGCGTCACTCCGCGCCAGACAGCGCCAGAGTTACGCGTTAGAAGAGAGCGGCAACGTTTAGGTGAATATCGCGTTAGGCACTGAGCGCTTATGCCTCAGACCAACAAAAAAAGAAAGACGGCGCGCCGCGAACATCAAAAGTGAAGCCGTAAAACCGTGCTCCTGCAAGTAAACATACACGCTCACGCACACACCTACACTAAAACCATGCTCATCGCTCTTAGTACGTCACGAGTCGTCGTCAAGTTAACATAGATTAAAAAAATATAATTATACCTTCCTGTGCAGTGAAAAGTTGCAAAAACAACAGTCACAAATCAGTCAGTCAGTTGCAAATCACATAAAAAGTCTCACGGAATCACTTTTCACTTGTAAGTACTTGAAATAATATCGTTTCTATAATATTAAATTTTAGATTACCTACTTGGAACAAAAAACCTCAACGAACGAAAGTAGTGACATAAGGTGCGGGGGTTGCCATAATACGATTTAAATTTTCCCCATTCGATTAATACATACATATAAATATGATTTGTTACTTCGAGTTATATTCCTATTTTCTTTTTTATGTATTGAATATTTTGGGTTTCCAATTAATACCAATACCATATTCAACAATATCTTACTCGTACAATATTATACTAGTTCCTACTCGCACAAATATCCCCAAATTATAGGGAAAACATTTAACAAATGGCAAGCCTTCGATACACACATAGATAAAAAGGTGGCTGCAGTTTTAATGTTCGTGGCGCGCTGTCTATCTTTTTTTGTAGGTCTGAGGCTTATGCGAGCTGAATTGCAATTTGTTGCTTAGTATCAAGAGTAGCTATTTCTATTAATTGTTGCGCGAAGTGCCTCTTCTGTACTTGTACTATTTATTCTGTGGTGCTACAAGGATCGTTTGCGCCTGAGTCACATTGACAGGGAGGCGCGTTGTTGGTAAACATTTGTAAAATTGTCACAGAAATGAGAGGTTTTTTTTACTATTAAAAAACATAGTTTCCAAGAACTCTGTAGATGGCGTTGAACTGACTACGTTACTAGGTGCCAAAGCCAAAACGCTTGTGAAAAAAAACATTGCGTCACGTCACATACGCTCGTTGACTAACACTTTCGTTTGCTTTCGTTTTACGATCTCAAAATTACATCCAAGTAAAATAATCAAAAAATTGTGTGACGTTCCGTTCCTTGCAGTAACTTACCAAGTTCAGCGCCATCTATCCAGCGACTAGAGAAGAGTTTAAAAAATAAATAAAAAGAAAATCTCTCATTGTCTTGACAAAACAAGATGGCGGCATTAGTTCCGATTTGAGCTACGCGCTAAAAGAACCTTGTAGTGCTGTATCGAGTTGGGGAAGGGCTACACAGATGATCCTAACTTTTGACATTCAACCTCTTGTCACAGGTACGACGCTGTGCAAGGGTGACAGCGGTGGGGGGCTCGTATTTCCCGATGCAGGCCGCTACTACCTCAGAGGAATTGTCTCCACAGCCCCGAGAAATGAAAACAGTTGTAATATCCACGCGAGTACTACGTTCACACGTATACTCAAACATGAACATTTTATTATAAAGCATCTTTAAGGTCAGGGCGAAGACCTGTCGTGGCCCAGTGGCACCGGCCCCGACTTTGTAGGTCGCGGGTTCGAACCCAGGCACTTTACTTTGTGTAAATTATTTCTGACGAGGTGGACTGTATGTTGTTGTTGAATTCAAACTTCGGGTTTCTTGTTTCCATAGGTTTTTGAATTATTTTCCAGGGCGAGTTTAAAAGGTCAGGTCCTTCCAGTAGGTAGTCGTTCAGGCACACTCCACTGTATTGATGTGCGGCGTCGAATACTAGGCGCATCTTGGTCGGGAAAGTGCGGCAGGTACGCCTTCTTACTTTTGTCTTCTGATCTGTCGCATTCCTGGGCGTGTCTGTTGATGAGCACAGCAACCTAAGTATTAATAATGATGTACTTATGTCTTGTATAACATAGTTGTTGACAAGCACAGCAACCTAAGTATTTGTTGATGAACACCGCAACCTAAGTATTAGTAAATCATAGATTTAACTTTGTATAATGTAGAAATAAAGTGAATAAAGTAAAAAACCTCTGTAAATAAGGCTCACCATGTATGTATGTACAAGCTAGAAGAAAAACGTACATAACAAAGGGTTTACCGCACCTCCCGCACCCCGCCTCTGTACCACGTCCCCCGTTCCCCTTCAACACTCCTCATCTTCAAAAACTCTGGTGCGATTGGTTAAGACCTATTTTTGTGAATGACCTGTGATTATTGTGTGAGACCTGAATATATGCATTTTATTTTACTATGAAGAAAGTCTTTCATTTGGCTAGATCCACAGCCGCAATCTACCCACGCGCCTGAATAGCGTATAACAATACTACGCCGCTATAGCATAGTGCCGCGCGATCTGCCCGCTGGTTTCGAAAACGGGTCTACGTTGCCCGCTCCCGCGCCACCGCCGCCGCCGCCCCACTGCCCGCAAGATTCGAGACAGAGGCCTTAGCGTTTGTGGACTACGAGAAAGCCTTTGATTCGATCGAGACATGGGCTGTGCTGCAGTTTATTCAACGGTGCCAGATCGACTATCGGTACATCAAGGTGCTGAAGTGTCTATACGAAAACGCCACTATGTCAGTCCGACTCCAGGATCAGACCTCGAAACCTATCCTTCTGCAGCGTGGTGTGAGACAGGGAGACGTTATCTCTCCGAAACTGTTCACCACTACACTGGAGGATCCCTTCAAGATTCTGCGGTGATATTCTGTAATAATCTCGCCGTGAAAATTTAGGTGAAGTGACCGTGGAGTGAGCTGTCAATAGTGTCAATTCCTAGCAAAAACAAACTCACTTCACCCAAGTTTTCACGGTGAGATTCTTACAGAATCGACCGGCTGGACTGGAAAGGGGCTGGCATTAACATCAATGGCGAGTACATAACTCACCTTCGGTTTGCCGACGATATCGTAGTCATGGCTGAGACTATGGAGGACCCCAGTACAATGCAAATAGACGCAATATTCTAAAGAATTTGAACCATATCGTATATTTTTGTAAAGTTAATTTTCGCACAATCACAACCAGCTATTAAAATGAATCACGGAATTTAGCTATTAACCGTAGACAATTTTAAAATGTTACTGATGAGCGATATTTTTTTTTTGTAGTCGTAAAAGTCATTAGCCTTTCAACCTTAACAACAACAATGTAAGGATTAAAATCGCATAACAACATGATTTATCGAAATACTTGCATGGAGTATTCCAAATTCGCTATCACACAAGTGGGTCAGATAATGTTGGCCACCGACTGTACATTGGATTTTCCCCTTTTTTTGGGAAACATTAATCTATAGGATATTTTTGAGAGTAAAATCTATATAATTATACTAATACTGAACCGTCTTATTACAAAACGAGATCTAATTTTAGACCTAGCCTAAACCTTCGAGCCAGTTTCTCTATTTTGAACTTTATTCCGACAAACGTAAAGTTCTTAATGCAAAATTGACAACTTAGACTCGGGTTTAACGTCAGTTTTTGTAATAAGAACTTTAGCTTCGTTGGATTATAGTTCGAAATTTAAAAATGGCTGTATGGTTTAAACCTGAGTCTAAAGATAAATCTTGTTTTGTAATAAGGCCGGAAGAGTTTGTTTGTTTGAACACGCTGATCTCTGGAACTGCCAGTCGGATTTGAAAAAGTCTTTTTGCATTTGATAGCCTGATTCTTGAGGTAGCCTATAGGTTATTTAACATCACACTTGGACCTTTAGCAGCCGACCAAAAAGAAAAAGAAATTTTATGGGGACTAAGTCGCGGGCAGAAACTAGTTCAGAATAAATGAGATGAAAAGAAAAAATCAAGATACAGACGCCAGCACTTCAAGCTACCTGAAACTGTCAAATTATCCCAATCAACTTTGAACCTTATGCTTTAGCGATAAATTTGAAAATCTATTAAAGTTTGACAGATCGTAGTAGCTTGATGTGCTGGCTTCTACACATGTAAATAAAAGTATCAAAACATTATTTTATTTCACCATAAAATTCGTTACAAATCACAACCATTTCTTAATGTCATATCACTTAGAACTAAAATTAAACATAGCTCTAACTTAGAGATACTCTTTAACAAAATGTTCATGTTTAATTATTTGCGTGAACGAAGTAAGTGTGTTGCTATTACAAAGGTTTTCATTATTCGCGGCTGTGGAGACAATTCCTCTGAGGAAGTAACGTTCCGAGCCTCGTTCTGTCTCGGGAAACGCTAGTCCGCCACCACTGTCGCCTTTGCAGAGCGCCGTACCTGGAACAACAGATTAAGAGTCAAAAGCCTGCATCATTCGGGATTCCTTCTTTTCGCGTAATGTTATTTTTCCTAAAATACTTTGGCATCACTATTTTGGTATAAAAAATAATAAATAATAATAAAATTTATTCGAAAAAATGAAGACTGACGTTAAATACAGTTTTTCTTAAATCTATGTCGAGTTCACCCAACTGTTGACTGCTGAGTTGTGTAAGTATAATTTATTTTGCTATAATAATACTTTGCCGTATTTTTTTTATCATACAGTTTATGTTGGCATAATAATCTTGAAGGCTGATTTGTTTTGGCATAAATTGAATTCGCATAATTCTAAACTCTTCTTAAAATTAAAATTAAAGTATTGTCGTAAAAATTATAATATAATATGTTGTGCTACTAGGCGACGTAGGATGCAAGAGCGAGCGAAGGGCACCACGAGGTTCGGTTTGGTTAGGTTCCTTTAAACCCTGCAGACAGAAATAGGACCTGATGCCGTTAGAAATAAAACATGCAGCATGCTAAATTTATGCTTTAGAATGTTATGCTTAATCATTATTATGATTAGAGAAATTATGCTTAAAAATACGTAAGCTATTATGCGTAAATAATATTATGCGAAAATATAATTAGGAGAAACAAAAGTATGCCAAGTTATATTAGGTCTTAAAATTTTATGCAAATGGATAGGGAACCACATCTTTCATTACAGCCGAACTATTCTGTCCGAACTAAAACTTATCCGTGAAAAGTTAAACGAAGTAAGCTTGACGTGAGCTGTCAATAGTTTCAACCCCTAGCATTCTTTTTTAATGCTGAATGGGCCTGCTCTTGACGTCGATCACGCCTGACGGAAAGCGATGGATGAGGTCTATGATGGAACGAGCGTGCCCAGAAGATGCCTGTTCACTCTTGCTTTGAACACAGATCGCCGGCAGAGAGTTTCATATTATTTACACGTCTGGTATAGTCTGCGCGGAACTATTTGGCCGCGCCTTGGGTATGTGAGCGGTGGGATGGAGGGGCGGGGGCGCTTGCTGTCATTAATCTCATGTGCGTTGCGAACACTAGGGAACCCGCCGCCTCACTCCCGCGGCCCCGTCCCCACCTAAAGCCCGGCAAACTAGTTCCGCGCGAACTATAGGGCGATCAGGTCGTGGAGCTCCTGCGCACACTGTCCGAAATATTCCAATAGGTAAAATGACAGCTCACTTTTGATGGTGGGATTAACTTTCTTTTTTTTTTAAACTTTTGAAATCTAATTTTTTCGTGTAGCATGGCAAAGAAAACCACCTGGATCTTTGCCGCTTAAGGACATCTGAGAGATAAAGATGAAAGGTCTTTCGTCTTTCACATAGACCTCTAATACTAGTAACTGGAGATGCACCAGTGGCGTAACTATACCGTTTGGGGCCCGTGGCAAATTCAAGGGATGGGCCCTCCCTCAATGTAAAGAAGCTCAACCAACGTTAGTTTTTTTTACTCGCACTTTTTTCGACTTCTTCCGCGTAGATTTGATATTTTCCGCTACAACATTTAACACCTGACTGCTTCGTTGGTCTAGTGGTTACAAACGCTACTGCTGAGCATGAGGTCCTGTCCAAAAAATTAGACAAACAATGGGGAAAAGGTACAAAATGTTCGATACCTGAATGATGTCCTTTGTTGCACATTTTCAAAAAAAAGGTAGCATTTATAAACTTATGTTAGGATCCTCCTGTGCTCATGGCCCTCTCGGGCCAGGGGCCCCCTCTGGCTGGGGGCCCGTGGCATTTTGCCCCAATGCCACCCTATATTTACGCCACTCAGATGCACAGAGGACTCCGCCCAGCATAGCTATTCACAACCACTCGATACGCTTCCGTACCGTGTTGAACATCCATCAGTGTTATCGTAGGAGTCCTTTAAACGCTGTTCACAAGTCCAAAAACCGAAAATTATGTCAGTTTAATTCAAATATGACGATGAACTTCTCCCGCTCTGTGTTCCATCAGTTGCCTGTGCCAGGGGCCACGGTATCTGTTTCGAAGAACCCGCGACCCTGTCGGGCGTCGGCCCTAGCGGACCCCGTCAGTTAGTGCTGACTTCTCTTTGAGGCGCGCATGGACCCGGGCCTAGTCCTTACCGGACGGCGAGCTGCCCATTGCTCGCCGTTCGCAAGCCCGCGCCTACGGTGGCCGGGAATTGGCTGTCGATTCCCGACGCCCAGGGCGTCTCCTGCGGCGACTAGGGGCGTGAGGGCGCAAAGATTGCCTCTCCCTCATGCGCTCCGCCTCCTCCTTGGCGAGCATTTTACTGCTTCGCAGAAGGAGGCGACGGCCTCCCATGCACTGTCATCCCTACCATGGCCTGATTCAGCCCCTCATTTTTCAATCGAAACATATCTTTTATTCGTGAAATAAAATTGACTTCTGACGGATTTTATATGAAAGAACTTTCAAAAATTCATAATTTTATTATTCCTCGGATAAAATTATCTGGCGTTGGAAAGTCAGCCCTGAAACTGACAAAATTTTCTTCCGACAGCTGTTAGCTGTCGAGGGCAAGACAGGTAGGTACCTAATCGAAATGTGTCATTTTCGATACTGTCGGATGGTTGGAATAGCTATGCTGGAGTGTAAATATGGTCCTGTTCCACATTCAATAGGACACTTAATATTGTGTCCAGTTGTCTGCATGTTACAGGAACTGATGAACGCTACGGACAGCGGCGGCCCTAGAATTTTTTTTAGGTTGTGCAAAATCTTATCATGGCGCCCCTCTATGTACCATGTTCCTATGATATATGCAAATGCAGTTGCTTGTTTGCTTTTGCTTGTGGACGAACGGCTTTATAGTAAGTTACTATCATCAAGACAAAGTAATTGATGATAAGAAGTAACTTACTTAAAGATGATCGTCGAGGCGCTGAAATCAACCGAAATGCGACCACCAGTGGTGATCGCATTTCGGTCGGTTCCACCGCTCTCCCATAACGGCGCCCGGTGTCGTCGCACCGCTCGCACCGCCCTAGGGCCGCTACTGGCTACGGAAGGTGCAACACTCGAAGCCAAACTCTGGGCGTTATCGACACGCTAAGAAGAAGTGCTTGACGGACTCACCATTCCCATAACCTGCACAAATCTTATCGCTGGTGATATACTCTCTGAAGCCAGGTGGTGATGATGTGATGCATTGCTCAATGTCCACGTAGGGCAGCTCAACGACCTTGAGGATCTGAGAGGCTTGCCCGTTTTCTGATGTGAGGCCCCAACCTGCCACCTAGGTGGGAAATAAAAAGAAATTAAATTATTACCATATCGCGTTACCCAGTAACTGGGTGGTAGAGGTCAGATTGGCAGCTGCATTCGTTTAGACTAGAAGACGACCCCAATATAGTTGGGAAAGGACTAGGAAGATGATGAAGTTATCAAGGTAACATTACACCAGTATTCACCGAAGGGTTAGTCAGAAATCTATCTATAGTACACCGTACAGCAGCAACCGGCGGTTTCACCTGCATAAGTGTCGATCCCGTTCGAAAGACACGACGCCATCTATTATCATAATAACGTTATTGTTGTTTTCCTCGGGGACAGCACTTTTTTTCAGGATGAAAGGTACCCTATGTCCGTTTCTGTACACCTGACAACTTATATGCAACATTTCGGGATGATCGGTTCAGTGGATTAGGCGTGTAAAGGTAACAAACAAACTTACTTTCGCATTTATTATATTGGTTAGGAAGTTAGGATGCGAAAGTTTGTGAGGATGGACGGATGTCTGTTACTCTTTCACGCAAAAAGTACTTGACGAATTTGGATGAAACGATTTGACGAATTTGGTGGGTCATTTTATTAATTTTATATATTTTTTTATTATTCCCTCTGTTCTGTTAGATTTTTTTTTTTGATCATTGTCTGGCAGTTTGAGTAATTTATGTGGCCTACCCAAATGTCCTTTCTTTGGTATTGCTCGTCGAATCGTTGAGCTCCTTAGGTTTTGAGTTGAGCTGCACTGCGATTTCTGACAAATGCGTGCACTGACTGGACAGGTCCTCTCAATCTGTGTGGTTCTTTCCTCAAAAGACCATCTCAGACATCGATCTACATGGTCTTCATATAACCTGACCAAGATTATGTCTGGACTTTAAAAGAGACTGTGACCTCTGAGTTTGTTTCGGCCTTTCTTCTCAGAGTAGTCAGATAGGAAACGCCGACCTCATCTAGTTTTAAAAAAAACATGATTGACGTGTAAAAGTGTTTGTAAAAACCTACTTACAAAAATAAAATCATTTATCTTTTATGAAATTTGGCACACAGATAGTTTATAACCCGGATTAACACCTGAAATACTTTTTACCCCGATATTCCCACGGGATCGAGACTTCGCAGCTAGTTATTTATACTATCGTCTCTAAGTAGTCACAATAAGTGTCAAGTGTCACTTACCTTCCCCAACTTTCCAGGCTGCAGCTGCCTCCTATCAAAGTTAATGTCAAAGTCCAAGCAGACAGGTCTGACATACGTATGGTAGACAAAAGTAGTCTCCAGGATCACCATCGCTATGTCATCTTGGAAGTTCGCTGCACTGCCTTGGAAGCGGGCCGGGAGCTTTATTTCTTTGACCTGTTCATCATAAACAAGCATGAGTATCATCCGCCTATATGCAGGCTCAAATAAAATTTGCTAACGAAACTCCGCACACGTGGTCGGTATCTGTATCATCATTTCAGCCGAAAGACGTCCACTGCTGGACATAGGCGTCCCCCAAGCACCTCCACTTCGACCGGTTCTGTGCTTCCGCATCCAACAGGTTCCTGTGGCCTTCATAAGGTCGTCGGACCACCTTGTGGGACACCTTCCAACGATACGTCTTCCGGTACGCGGTCGCCACTCCAGAACTTTTCGGCCCCATCGGCCATCCATTTGTTCTGCGAGCAATGTGCCCTGCCCACTGCCACTTAAGTTTGGCAATTCTTCGGGCTATGTCGGTTACCTTGGTTCTCCTGCGGATGTCCTCATTCCTGATTCGATCACGCAGGGAAACTCCAAGCATAGCCCTCTCCATTGCCCTTTGGGTGACTTATAGCCTTCTTATAAGGCCCATTGTGAGCGACCATGGTATCTGTATATAATATGTAAACTATTTCATCACCCCTGCTCTCAAAACGGTAAAGGCATCGTGAGGAAACCGGCATGTCCTAGAAACAAAAATGTTTTTTTTAACTTTGGGAAAATTGCAGGCTGATTAGATATGCTACGATGTCGCTCACTATGGGCCTTATTAGAAGGCTGAAAGTCACCCAAAGGGCAATGGAGAGGGCTATGCTTGGAGTTTCCGCAGGGTAACCGACATAGCCCGAAGAATTCTCGCAGAACAGATGGCCTATGGGTCCGAAAGGTTCCGGAGTGGCGACCGCGTACCGGAAGACGTAGCGTTGGAAGGCCTCCCACAAGGTGGACCGACGACCTTGTGAAGGCCGCAGGAACTCGTTGGATGCGAGAAGCACAAAACCGTTCGAAGTGGAGGTGATTGGGGGAGGCCTATGTCCAGCAGTAGACGTCTTTTGGTTGAAATAATGAAGGAGGATGACGAGAGTCAGATATGCCAAGGTCAAGAGTATTACAAGAGAAGCAGAAAAGCTTACGTCAGACTTCTGGGCGTCTACGTCTCTGTCGTTGTTCCAGGGGCGGTAGATCTTGCCGACTGCCACCGCGTACATGGAGGCAGGCTGCTGCTTGCTGACATCGTTCCAGAAGCAATGGGCAGCTGGAATCAATTAATTAACTCCTTTTTAGGGTTCCGTGTCTCAAAAGGAAAAAACGGAATTCTTATACGATCACTTTGTGGTCCGTCTGCCTGTCTGTCTGTCAAGACCCTTTATCTCGGGAACGCGTGGAGATATCGAGTTGAAATTAAAACTATATACTCAAATCTGCGGTCCCTTGAAGCTGTGAAAAAATCAAACTTTTAAGTTAGCGTAAATAAAAGATACGACCAATTATGCCGTAAAAAAACGTATATTTCGACACTCTCAAGGGAATCTAAATTTATAGAGTACTTCCCGTTGACCTAGAATCATGAAATTTGGCAAGAAGCAATGTCATGTAGCACAAATTAAGGAGTTAATCGAAAAACCATAAACCTCAAACGTAGTTACATACCTACAAATTTGTACGGAACCCTCGCTGCACGTTACAGGAGCTGATGGACGCTAGTGGTGGCGCCAAAAACGAAGTCGAATTCTGTGGCGAGTCCAGATTGCCGTCGAGACGCTAAAAGAAGAAGGATCCAAAGGCCAGCGAGGCAGATGGACTCACCTGAAATAACAACCTTGTTGGAAACGAGAGACCCGCCACAGATCTGCATGTATGGTTTCGTGGTCTTCCGGTAGATGCCGACGTGCCACGGCAGCTCTCCTCGCTTGGCTGGTCTGCCGTCAATGATGAGGTCCACGCCATCCGGAGTTACCCGGCCACACTCTGAGGAGGAGGTGCTTTGTTTACATCTTGATGCATAGATGTTTGAGTACTTTAAACTTTCAGAGCGGTTATTTCAAATATCTAAGCCACAAGATGCAGCACATCAAGCTACTACAATCTGTCATATACCTTTAATAGATTTATTAAGTTACATTAGTTCCACTATCGGTCAAGAGATGTCACTGAACTAAAACTGCAATATTCTACACCGCAGTGCGCAGTGTTAATTATTCTCTGACGAATATAGGCCTCGCCGATGAAAATTTAAAAACATATGATGGTACGGAACACTCTTGCCCGGTTTTTTTTTTATTAGCCTGACGAAATATTTCGACGAATAGGGGGTTCAGAATCATGTACTTACTGCCGGTCTGTGAAAACTTAGGTGAAGTGTTTGTTTTTGCTAGGAATTGACACTATTGACAGCTCACTCCACGCTCACTTCACCTAAGTTTTCACGGTGAGATTTTTACAGAATAGCACTTGCTTGAATTCATGGTAACTGGTTGAGCGTCATCCTTGCCCTGTATATGAACCGCGCAGCTATCGAACCTCTCCGTGCTAATCCTACGGAGCCTGTGCTGCAGAGGAATCTTATCTTTTGTTTTTTTTGTTTCGGGGGGATAATCCTCATGGACATCCTCCGCCTTGGGGAAGGCGGAGAGGCGTGCCGGACCCTTACCGGCTAAAAACTACCCCGGTGTTCCCTTCCTGTTCCTATTGCCCCCGTACGGGTATCGCTTGCGCATTCATCCGCGCCCCCGGCAGGTATTGGCCCGCCAGATGTTTGAAAGCGCAGGCCGGCCGCAGGAACTTCAACTAAGAGGCGCGCGCGGAACACTACGCCGCCGCCGCCTCGAGGCCTGTTTCTGATTGGGCGACAGACGCCCCTAGTCTGCCGCCCGCAGGCCGGAGATCGTCCGCCACCCTGCGACGCCCGGTGCGTCTGCTGCGGGCCGGGAGATAGGTAACAGCTTCTGTCTCCCTTACCGCCGCCTCCTTTCCCGACATTATGTCCTCACAAAAGGAGGCGACGGCCGTCCAGCCGCTCTCGCTGCCGACCAAGCATGAAATGACGGCCGGAAGCGAGAGGTCGCCCGCAGCATCGACTGCCGAGTGGAATCTTATCTATCTTATCGTACTATGTCGTCGTACTGTTGTCTGTCTTTGGTGCCTGGCTCTGACATCAAGCAGTGAACAAAATTGTCAACATTTTTTAAGCTTGAGTACGAGGCTTTTTACTACGTTGTGTGTATATATTTTGTCTTTATTTTTTATTTGCAATGTGCGTTTTGTTTGTGCAGAATAAACAATTTTTCTTTCTTTTCTTCTTCTTCTTTCTTTCTACTAGCTGCGCCCGCGACTTTGTTCGCGTGGATGTCGGAAAACAATAATGTGTTTCTTTACTGATTATTTTTCTTAAATAAATGTAGCCTAAGTTACTCGTGATGGCATCAGCTATCTGCCAGTGAAAGTCCCGTCAAAATCGGTTCAGCCGTTTCGGCGAAACAGACAGACAAAAAAAAATTATAAGTATATACTTTCATATGCATTTAGCTATTTTTTTGACATTTCAAACAGACACTTTTATTTTATTTATTGTTATGTAGTAAGTGATGTAATCTGCGTTTGCAATTCAGTTTCCAAACATGTAAACAATTATGAGTTATTGGAAAAATAACTTTAATACCTACACAATAAAGTTCAGTTTACGCTACAAGCGTAAACTCCTCAAACACTTTCATAACTTTTTCAATACTACTAGTCTACTCTGAAATCAACTTAATTTTCACTGAAATAAAGTTGATATTTGTCTATCTTGAAACAATATCAATTGGAAGCATGAATTTGACTATTCAAATTTCTAATGAAAATAATTTATTCAGTAAGTTTATAATGTTACCTACTATTTTACAATTTAACACTAAAATATACATATAGTACATACAAGTACAAGGGTGAATTTTTCAAGTGGTCGTGGATGGCCAAATCCGAAACTATGAGGAATAGCGAAAAGTACTCAAAGGAGTCGCGGGCTCGATTTTGATGAAAACTAAAACTGCATCATTGGATTTTTGAAAAATCAATATTTCTAGCCAGGAATCGAATAGGAGGAATAGATAGATAACATAGGGTCCATATTGGCTCACCTAAAGTTCTTTACCCGAAATTGTTCTTCCTAATGATTTGTAATCCGAATGATCAGTCTTCCTAAAATTTTTCATCCTAAAAGTTTTCATTCATACTATTTGTAGTGCTACCGGCGATGTTCATAACACTCATGTTTCCGAAAATTGTAATTAATAATATCATTAATGTAAATATATTTAAACTCCTACTGTTTTTTATCATAACGCTTTTATCCCTAAACATAATTACCATAATATTAGAAGATTATTATTATTTTAAATATTAGCATAGATTATGTAAATAAATAAAACACAGACACTATCTACCTAGCATATTAGAAGATGATATTTATAGTTTTAATTTGAGGGTATGATTATTATTTGGGGGTATGCTTTACATAACCTACTGAGTTGTGTCATGGGACCACTATACTTCCAAACCCGCCGCTTTTTGATAGTAGCTATTTTTTTTTTGGATAGAATAGACTCTTTTTAGTGTAAAGAAAACCGCAAAGTTCGCAAAATCATAGTGGCCGAGAAAAGAAATCCTAAAGTTTTTTTTTTTTATCTACAAAAATATGTGGTTAGGCGTAGTAGACGGAGCCCCGCTTCGCGGGGCCCCTATTTCTGTCTACAGGGTTTAAAGGAACCTAACACGAAGGGGATGACGGGGGCTCGTTCGCTCGCTTTGCTCGCTCACTCGAGCCCCCGTCATCCCCTTCGAACCTAACCTGTCCGAGTCGGGGTGCCCCAAGTCCGAGCTCGCTTCGCTCGCTCTTGCATCCTAAGTTGTCATTACAAATGTGTTACTTTTGTATATTATGTTGGTTACCGCTATAAATAAAATCTAAACAAAAAAAAAATCTATACTTAAAAAGAAATCTAAACAAAAAAGATATGACTTTGAATAATAGTGTAAAAGATGGTTATGATGAAAATATAGGAAAACAAATAAAAGTATAATAGATGTTTATTGCTACTGACATTATGAAGTTGAAAGCTTCGGAATTATGAAGATTAGAGACAGAGTAGTTAGGAATTGTGATTGTTAGGATGAAAAATTTTAGGAAGAACATTTTCGGATTTCCAATTATCGGAGTTGAAAATTTAGGTGAACTTTAGCGCACCCGATAACATAAGAAAACTAAAAAAAGGGATTTTGTTAAAAATGCGCTCTTTTCTTTACTTTCCCGTATATCATTACTTCCCAGAATTTGATCCTTATTAGGCACACTATCGAGTGGTGTAATAATACAGTGTGTTTTTTTTATCAAAATCAACCGGTTCGATTCCTGGCTAGAAATATTGATTTTTCAAAAATCCAATGCTGCAGTTTTAGTTTTCATCAAATCGAGCCCGCGACTCCTTTGAGTACTTTTCGCTATTCCTCATAGTTTCGGATTTGGCCATCCCCGACCACTTGAAAAATTCACCTGTACCTATATAAAAAAAAAATCTAATTCAAATCCATGTTTCCAATTGATGTTTAGTGTTTACCTTACCAAAGTAAGCATTTACTTTACCTTAGTAAGTAAGGTATATTAATAGGATGGAGGAACAGAAGGCCCATTCCCATAATTAAGAACACTCAAAATCTAGTCTAAAGCCTTGGCCCCAAAAGGAACATTTGTTGAGTGACATGTGTCCCCGGAGACATCGGGCGATGTCGGGTGACGTCGGACGACATTGCGACATTGTTGAAACTGTTCCTTGTCGCACAGTCGATGAAGAGTAGTGACAAGGAACAAGGAACAGTTTCAACAATATCGCGGCGATGTCGTCCGACGTCGCCCGACATCACCCGATGTCTCCGGGGACACATGTCGCTCGACAAATGTTCCTAGTGGGGACGAGGCTTCATTCTTGTCTCAGCGACAATGTCAAAAACTTGTCAGAAATTTAGGATATTTCTTTAAATTTCCTAAATTTTTGACAAGTTTTGACAGATTGAGACAGACCAGACTGTGAACGTTGTTATTTACAAGAATTGCCCCCCAGGTTAAATTAAAACAACATAATCATTGAAACATAAATTAATTTATTGCAAAAATAATGAGTATAACATTAATAGGTGATTTCCATCCTGTTAACATAATTTTTAATGTGTGTATGACAAATCTCGGGACCCTGCACCCTAATTGCATGGCACACTAACTAAACTAAATTTAAGTTCACGCATCTTTTTCTTTCTATTTCTTTAGGAAAAGGACAGAAGATAAATATTAGTTTAGTCCTGTCAAATTAAGATAGGTACTCTAAAGACAATTTAGACGAGTTTAAAAAATTGGCTATTAAAAATACGTCAATTTACGTCAGGCGCTGACTAATTTGACAGAACTAAACTAATATTTATCTTCTGTCCTTAAAGAAAAAAATGCCTGAACTTAAATTTAGTTTAGTTGGTGAACAACAGAATCGGCGCCACTATATATTACTATAGTCCGCGCGGAACTATATAGTTGGCCGCGCCTTAGGTATGTGAGCGGTGGGACGGAGGGGCGGGGGCGCTTTGTCATTACTCAGTACGTGCGTTGTGAACACTGGGCAACCCCGCCGCCCTCACCCCCGTCCCCACCTAAAGCGCGGTCAACGAGTTCCGCGCGGACTATATATAACCAGTCATTTCATGAGAGATCTTGTATGACGCTTAGTAATAAATAATCCCATGTTCATCGGTTTTTTTTTTTAGAATTTCTTACGTATTTGATATTAATTTCAATGTTGTACCTATCGCGTTCTTGAGAAAAAGGGTCTTGACTTGTTAGTCAAGACCCTGTGAAGACAAAGTGGATCCTATAAAGAGAAGCTAGTAACTCTTAGCGTCAGTAATTCTTCAATACTATCGATTTTGCTAGGGTGGGCAAAGAAGATTCTAGAGTGCCCACCCTTGTCCCAGCTACCCCCATAGCTGTAGTGTGTGCATCCATAAAATAGTCGATGTATCAGAGATAATTATCTAATGTGGAACAACAAACTCAATGACATACACGACAAGATTCAAATTCTATTGCAACCAATTTTTTTCTGCTTGTCTCAGTATTATTTGCAAGTGGGGATGAAATTTAAATTATCTGAGATTATGAAATCAAGTACCTAAACTAATTACCTATATGTAAATTCTCTAGTTTTATTCTAGTTACTGTAACTACTTTGTTGTATGTGTACAATAGACATGGAAGAGGGAGGTCTTCTGTTACAGATATCTCTATGCTTAAAAGAGGGTCTTTAAATATGTATTTGTTATACTTATAAAACTTATAAAATAAGAATAATAAAAAATAAGAATTAAGTATTTCTATTTGTTTGTACGTACATCAATGTAAATACTGACAGATTCTTTGGTTCTCATCTATTGTTTTTTAAACTCAGATGAAGCTGAAACAGAATCGTCTTAATGCAAGATTTTTGGAGACGTTGAAAAGTAAATATAGACTGATACAGGTTTTAAGTAACTGGATCCTCTTAACAATGATCTATAGATTTTATAAGGACAGCCACTTTTTTAAATTAATGAACGTCTAAAAGACTTTTTGCGCTTCTAATTTTTTTTAATAACTGGGCCTCTTTTTATCTTTCTGGTCTTTTTTTACAGGTAGTCGGAGTAACTAAGCTTCAGTAACCCGACCAATCGGGTTAGGTTAGGTTGGAAAAGTTTTCACGGTAAGATTATTACAGAATCGACATAAATACGCGCGAGCCGAATTGGTCGCAGTAACTAAACAATGACCAACTAGGCTCGAGCCGAGCGAGCGAAGCGAGCGGTGCCGCGACAGCAGCCGACGAGCGGTACATACAATTTGGTCGGGCTATTTATTATTCTTAGGACCCCAAAATAGGAATTATTTGATGTTCACAAAAAGATTCAGGAAAGAAAAAAATTGGAATGATTAGAAATTTACAGACACCAGCACATGAAGCTATCCGAAACTGTCAAATTTCCCCAATCAACTTTGAACCTTATGTTTTCGCGATAAAGTTGAAAATCTATTAAAGAAATCTGATAGATTGAAGTAGCTTGATGTGCTGGCGTCTGTAAATGAGGAATATGAGAAAATGCTTATTACAATCAATGGTTTGATTCCCAACTTTTAATGTAGTCGTATACTTTAAACGGCATGAAATAAACTCATCATCATCATTTTAGCCGAAAGACGTCCACTGCTGGGCATAGGTCTCCCCCAAAAAGGGTGGGTTAAAGGGGGGGGGGGGGAATAAACTAAATGCGCATAAAGGAACTACTTAAGGTGAATGGGTAGAGGTAGACCGCGAAATTCAAATTTTCTTACGTTTTTGGCAATTTGCAGGTCAGTGTCAGGTTGTATCTTGGTCAAAATATGATTCGCGACAATTACAGGTACATATTTAGAGAATTATAAGCATTAGAATCATTAATACATCTTTCTAAGTTAGATTTCTACCATAAGCACTTTTCCATAAGCGATTGGTGGTTGGTGGTAAAAATGAACTCATACGAGTATTCCAGGTGTAACGTTAAATGCGCAAGACCTCTGAAGGGGTCATTGTACTCATCATTATGAACCACTTTTACTATGGGACCCAAGCTGAAATCGCAGAAAAAAAATCAGTTGTTCCCTACATTTATACGCATAACTCGTCAAAATGTACTAAACAGCAAATTTTTTTTTGCGATTTCAAGTTTGATCCCACAGTAAAAATTGTTCATAATGATGAGTACAATGACCTCTAAGAGGTTTTGCGTATTTAACGTTACACGTTGCATACCCAAATTATATGTATTATTATTATACTAACCTTTTGAGATTCGCCAATTTGTATTTTATTCTAAAACCTAGATATCTTTGTTGGAGCTAACTCTATCACTGCCTATTAACAACTACACTACTGTTATAAATATTAAAATTAATCCCTGTACTATTCCTAGTAGCTTTAGGAGCAGTACTGCCTTTCTGCACCGGCCCCATCCGCCAATCATCTTCACTAATTTCATAATCCAACGGATTAACGGTACTATCATTAACATTATTCAAATCCTCAACATTTTTCTGAGTGACTATTTCTATCGACACATTTGATGCTTGATACTTCTCACCACTGGCGTACAAAAAGTTATTGATATACACTTCAACGGTGTCTTTGATCAATATAGTGATATTTGTTCCGTTTCTGGTCAAACCTGGGGAGCAGACCGCGACGTAGTCCCAGCTTCCGTCGATGCATCTCATGAAGGGGAGTGTGAAGGCTGAGTAGTAGTTCGGGGTGTTACATTCGGGCCTCACGACTGTTCCCGTAGGTTCGTAGGGGTTACAGGCGCGGCGACCTTCGATGGAGCCGGAGACGAGACAGTGGTAGTGCACGGATGGGTTGCTGTCTAACTTGCAGAAACCTGGAGGATAGGAAATGTTATGTTAAGGCAAATGGAAACTGAGTTTGAATACAGTAGTCGAGCTAAAGGGTAAATTAGTACTTGGTGTAGGAATTAGGCTCTTTGCCATTGTATGTCATATGTATTGAATTGGATAGGGCCCAATGTAGCTCCTTGTGGCACACCTTACGAAAAACTTCCAAAACAGACTTCATTTTTGGAAACTTTCCTAGAATCAAATTCTACATACATTTGCTTTTTTAGCGTACGTAAAAATTAACTTAATTTATAAACCAATACGTTGTATTTATATACGTAGTACATACACATCCTGTCGAAAGCTTAGTTTAAGCCAACAACATCGCTAAACTATGCATTCAAAGTAAATTAGATGATATCAGTTTATACTTACGGACGCATGTAGGAATAGAATTAGACCAGGTTCCATCCAGACAGAAGACGATATCAGACCCCACGACTCCGTATCCTGGTCGACAGGTGACATTCAGATTTAGCGACGGGAAGCGTTGCCCAGGTGTCGCGTATGGGGCGTTTGCTACTACGTAGGTACCGTGCTCGGGGTATGGTGGCAGGACGCATTTGCCTGACTGTATTGGCCTGAAATTAAAGATCTTTTGAGTTAAACCTATTCATTTTCTTTCTTTTGACTTTTAGTTCTTCCAAAGTTTGTCTGGATATCGCCTTGTCCAGTACGTGCAGTGTGACCGCTTATATCTCTACTCTAGGAAGACAAAATTACATCTCCTTCTAAATTTTTTACATTGCCTTTGAAAATATTTCTTAATCTGTCATTTTTCTTTTGTTTCTACGGTGCAAAGGTATAAAATATAAATTTCTAGCATATATTTTGTTTACCTGTTAGGATCTGTTGGTTTCGATGGCAGTTGACGGTTGCACAGTTCATCAGACTCGTCAGATCCGTCTGCGCACTCGTTTATCTATTGACAAAATAACTTTTGTTATTACGTCAAGCAGTGATTCGTATTATGCAACGGCTTCGACCTACGAGAATTGCCCTTCAGATTCTAATAACAATAAATATCACTGTGATTTTAAAACAAAACAAAACTACTAACCCCATTACAATCAGATCCCTGATCAACACAAGCGCCGTATGCGCATTGGAACAGGTATGAGGGACATGTCTTAGCCGCGCACGCGCTAATTTCCTCGTCTGAGCCATCCGGACAGTTCGGGTTGCCGTCACAGAGGTCCGAAGCAGGGATGGAACTGCCGTCCTTACAGCGAAACAGGCCTCTGTAAAAAAATATTTTAAGTTATATAACTGCCGAACTACTTATTCAGTTAAAATCTCACCGAGAAAAGTTAGTTGAAGTGAGCTGTGAGCTGTCATTCCAACGAATGTTTTAGATTACGATGAGATTTATACAGAATGGATCGGCTGTAATGCTATTCTGTGAAAATCTCACCATGCAAACTTAGGTAAAGTGAGCTTAAACTGTGCGCAGTGAACGCAGCAGCGTTGCTATTCTGTAAAAATCTCACCGTGAAAACTTAGGTGAAGTGAGCGTGGAGTGAGCTGTCAATAGTGTCAATTCCTAGCAAAAACAAACTCACTTCACCTAAGTTTTCACGGTGAGATTTTTACAAAATCGACCGGCTGGAACGAAGTTCCACACGCACGCCCACATTCGTATATATAATATCTAGAACTGGCCCGCGACTTTGTCCGCGTGAAATTTATTGTTCCCCTGACCCACTCCGCATCATCTATCACTTCGTAATCGCTTAGCGTTCTTACTGATTTTTTTTCTTTTTGCGTGATGCTAATGCCTAATAGCCTTTAAATACAAAAATTATAGGACGAATTTAAGACCTGGGGCACATGCTTACCGACGACCTTAAGGATAATGTAGACATTGAGAGGGAACGTAGGGCCTAGCGGTCCGAGGGAATATGTTGGCCCGGAGATTCTCCCGATGTAGTGACCAAGTCAAGATCACCATATTCAAGGCTTTCTGTCAGGGTCTGTATGCGAGGGGTTTGTGGGTCAGCTACGCCAAAAGATCGCTAGATGCCTTACGCGTCCAATATAATAATGTTTTTAGGGTGCTATTGGGATTGCACCGTTTCTGTAGTGCATTAGAGATGTTTTCGCTAAGCTGAACTGACGGTTTTCACGCAGTCATACGCAAAAAAGTTGCTTCACTGATGCATCGAGTGCGGGTCTGTAACAATAGTTATCCTGAAAGTAGTGGGGGAGAGTCCTTACTCCCATGTTTTGAGGCATATTGTGGAGAGGATTGTCAGCTAGGTAGCTGATCTCTGGCTTGATCGTTCTTTTAGCAACTTGTCTCGGTGTTGCCGGTGTTGATTGTGTGTTTTATTTTGTATTACTAACATTAGTTATAAGGTATTTTTTCACTAACAAGATGGATTGTATTGTTGTCCGAAACTGAATAAATAAATAAAATAAATAATAGAGCTATTCTGACGAAGCTATTGAAACCCCAACTTACTGAGATTGTTCAGTCTCGTTCCGACACTTGGGCAGTAGTTCGTCTGACCGGTCAGCGCAGTCGTCTACACCGTTGCAGGGAGCCGTGCCGTCTACGCAGGCGCCGTACGTGCATCTGAACCAGTTGGGTTGACAGCTGTGGAAGAAGGGATTGGTTAATGCTGTTGCTATCATTTTAAGGCTACCAGCACCCCGATGCAGAACTGCTCGAAAATCATACATGGACTGCCTAAAGTGTACCCACGTCTGGGACACAGGCCCTGGGGGACTAAAAAGGCTACTTTGGCAGAATCATGAAAGGATAACATTATGCATCATATTATGGCGAACACAGTCTGTGTTTTTCTTTGTTTTTGCTGCACTACGTAGGTCAAAGAGATTGGGATTGGATTTGGATTGGATTGATTCTGTAAAATCCTTCACTAATGGGATTTGATACGATTAACTTAACAGTTAACTGCCCGTTATGATTCATAATGTTATCCTTTTATGATTCTGCCAAAGAGACCTTTTTGCTCTTCGCGATCATCTTAAGTGAGGGTTAGGGTCACAGGAGCCGGGTCAGCGGGATTGTCCGAAAGGGTTACCGCTGGCCCGGAACATAAAGGACAAAGGAAGGAACACGGGTGGGTTTTAGTCAGTAAGAGTCTGACACTCCCTTCCGCTCCACCCAGAGCGGGAGGAGTCATTTGATGATTTCCCATCCAAAAAAAAAAAAGAAAAAAAAAAAGAAGCACAGGACCTTTAATAGTATACGATACGTAAGTATTGCTAATTTCACGCCGTGCTGTCGGGTTGTTGAGCTCCTTAATATTGGGTTGAGCTATACGATAAAATGATGCCGTTTCCACTGAATTTTGTTAAAATACTTCGCATACATTGAGGTAAGTAGCTAAAATTATTGCATAACTGGCAAATAGTAGATTTAGAGTATTCAACTTTTATGTAGGCTCATTTGAAATCCAAGACTTGGTGCCTTCATTTTTGCCACCGACTTCAAAATTAAAAAAGTTTTTATTCCTGACTTACCTGGTCTTCCTGCATAGAGCGTGGGTCTCGTCACTTTTATCAGGACAGTTCACTATGCCGTCACATTTTCCGTCGAAGTCAATGCACGTTCCATCTCGGCACTGCCACTGATTCCTCCTAGAAATAGGCAGGACACATCATCATCTGCGTAGCCTTGTCCCAACTATGACTTACCAACTAAATTTCGATAAACCGTAGTACGACAAGATTTTATTCCGACCATATGGAACTCCGACACGTCAGGCTGACCTCCATAACCCAGTTACTGGGTAATACGATACCCCTTGGTAAGACTGGTTGTCAGACTTTCGGGCTTCTGACTACCCGTAACGACTGTCAAAGATCCACGAATGACAGCGGGGACCAACGGCTTAACGTGCTATCTGAGGCACGGAGGGATCTCGGTACGTAAAGATGGTCACCCATCCACAGACCAACCGCGGCAAGCGTAGCTTAACCTGATCGATCGACCTGTGCGGCTGTTACTATTTAGCCACGGACCCCTCAAAATAGGCAGGACACATGTTCATGTGGTTCAAGCTAAGTTCGTTTAGTTTCGCTCATGTAGCTACTACCTCTTTTCATACTTTGGTTCACAGATCGCGATGTGAACCGACGTAAATATATAAACACGCGGCAGCCGGTAGATACATGATCGAAGCTAAACATAATATCCGTGAAACTAATCGACCTTTAAAAGCGTTTACGGCGAAAATTTAAGAAATCGGTCGCGAAAAAAATCAGCTGCTTTCTAATTTATAACTTCGCATATCTCGTCAAAATGTAGAGAATTTATATTAAGAGCGTTTACGATGTAGGTACGGCATTTCATACAAACTTTCAAGCCCTTGTTTTTCGAAATGAATGAACCGATTTTAATAAAACTTCGTAGGTACGCATAAGCAGGATACAAAGGTCTAAAAAGTTACTTAGGAACATTTTCGGAATATTGTGTTACAGCCAAATTAGACCGATTTTAAATTTTCCATAGAAACAGAGATTTCCTTTATCTTTTTTAGGGTTCCGTACCCAAAGGGTAAAAACGGGACCCTATTACTAAGACTTCGCTGTCTGTCCGTCTGTCCGTCTGTCTGTCTGTCTGTCACCAGGCTGTATCTCAAGAACCGCGATAGCTAGACAGTTGAAATTTTCACAAATTGTATTTCTGTTGCCGCTATAACAACAAATACTAAAAACAAAATAAAATAAATATTTAAGGGGGGCTCCCATACAACAAACGCGATTTTTTTGCCCTTTTTTGCTCGATATCAAAAATGGCAACAGGTAGGCACTTGAAATATTCACAAAATACTCAGTTGTATTTTAACTTTAATAATAAATAATAAAATTAAAATAAAATAAATATTTAAGGGGGGCTCCCATACAACAAACGTGTTTTTTTCGGCGTTTTTGCCTTGTGGTACGGAACCCTTCGTGTGCGAGTCCGACTCGCACTTGGCCAGTTTTTAAATAAGATATTTCGAAAATGTTTTCTACTAACTTTTTTGACCTATGTATCCTGCTTGCATATGAAGTTTCATTAAAATCGGTTCATTGATTCCGAAAAACAAGGGCTTGAAAGTTTGTATGAAGTGCCGTACACCGTTTAAAAATTCCCTACATTTTGACGAGTTATGCGAACATAAATGTAGGGAACGTCTGATTTTTTTCGCGATCAATTTCTTAAATTTTTTGTATATCGTCAGAAAAGGCAATATCAAGTATTCGGTTTCCATATATTTGGTTTCCATACTGTATTAAATACACAGAATGATTTTTTTTACCGGTAGAACACCCTGTAAAAATTTGGAACCGGTAAAAAAAATCACCTGTACGTATTTTTTTTTTAATGAGGGATTTTCTTTTTCTTTTTTTTTAACGCTTTCCTAGCCGCTAGATAGATGGCGCTGAACTTGGTAAGTTACTGTAAGGAATGGAACGTCACATAATTTTTCTATTAATTCACTTGGATGTAATTTTAAAATCGTAAAACGAAAGCAAATGAAACTGTCACTCAACGAGCGTACAAGCGTTATTTTTTTTCCAAGCATTTTGACTTTGGCACCTAGTAACGTAGTCAGTTCAACGCCATCTTCAGGGTTCTTGGAAACTATGTTTTTTTTTAATACTCAAAAGAAAAACCTCTCATTGTATGCGGTCGCTTGAATGAAGTTCCAAGTGACATTACAGAATATCACTGCTGGAACCGAGACCAAGAAAAGATAAGGTGAAATGATGATGATGTTAAGCAATCAGGGTGAAGGTGAAATAATGATGATGTTAAGCAATTAGGGTGAAGATGAAATCAAGATGAAAACCTTCATGTTAATTTCTAACGCTAACCTAGGATTAACTTACCGACACTGACTGGCTTGTCTTCTAGACCTGTGTAACACTAAGCCATCGGACAGACCGCCCCTGAAAGACACAAGAGAAAGATGTTTTATTGTTGAACCAAATGAATTTTATTCATACAACATTATTTTTAGTATATGCGAAACCCGAAACACGTGTCTAGTATTTTTATGTAAAGAATCTATGTATGTATAACATTTCAAAACTGTATCAAAGTATCAAATCACAAAGTTATAAGCTTGTTAAGTTACGCGTTTGTCCGTACAAAAACATGCTCACCCGCGCCGCTCGCGTCGCGCCGTCTTGCGCTCATTGATAACAGTACCTAGGTACCTAACCGTTCGGCGCGGAGATTGGATAACCTACTTAGTGTCGCTCGGTGTCCAACTTTTAACCTTTTTTAAATATTATTGGGACAAAATATAACATCATCATTCTCCTGCCCTTATCCCAATTTATTTGGGGTCGGCGCAACATGTCTTTTTCTTCCATACTTCTCTATTAGTCGTCATCTCGGTAGTCACCCCCTTTCTAACCATATCATCATTCACACATTCCATCCATCGTTTCTTTGGTCTTCCCCTACTCTTATAGCCATCGACGTCCATACTCAAAACTCTCCTCAAGACATTTTCCTCATTTCTACGTAACACATGCCCATACCATGACAACCGATTCCCACGCAACTTTTCAGTTACCGGTGCCACTTTCAAACTTCCTCTTATGTACTCATTTCTTAATCTATCCATTCGTGTAACACCACACATCCCTCTTAGCATTCTCATCTCTGCTGCATGCAATTGCCTTTCATTCATCCCTTTTGTGGCCCAACATTCTGATCCATACAAGACAGCAGGTCTAATAATGGTTTTATATATCTTCCCCTTAAGTTTAAGGGGAATGCGGGAGTCGCAAATTGTTCCCGTGACCTGCCGCCATTTCATCCATCCAGTGTTAATTCTGTGCTTAACCGTCCGATCTACTTCGCCATCGCTTTGCACGAGTGAACCGAGATACCGAAAGTCGGAACAGACTGGGAGAAGTGCACCATCAAGTGCTATAGCTCCAGAACTGGAGAGACCGCCGAAATCGCAGAACATATATTCGGTTTTGGTTCTGTAAATATAACAGTACGGGGTAAAAAATATTGGAATCGATTCAGTTACTTATTCTGTACAAACTATATTCAAGTTTCGCATATACTAAAAATAACGTTGTATACACAAAAACACAACAATTACAATTTGCAAGCCAACACTAAAACATAAATATATATATAATAATAATAATAATTTATTTATTTCAGACCATTGATCCATATAGTGTTAGTAAAATCTTAACCTTTTGTTAGTACATAATACCATAAGTAACCAAAAGCTTAAATTAATAAATGCTTTGAGTTTGAGTTTAAGTTTGACACCGTCTCTGTGCCCATACTACTCAAAAATATTGGAGAGAATTGGAGTAAAGGTCACAGCTCATTAGAGCCACCCGGCACCCACTCCGCACCATTCGCCTCCTGCGGCTAGTACTCTTTTTATGGACTTGTATTGGTATGCGCTCACTACATCAACTCCGTAGCGTCACCGGATCGCCTCGGTCGTAAGCCCTCCACGCGCGGACGGCGGGTGGACCACTCGGTGACAACTCGCTGCTCGCATGCTTGCCTTGCTTTGACTGCGCATTGCCAACGCGATAATGTTATACGCGACGCGAGGTCCACTGGTTGACCGTGCGACGTTTATTGGTGATAACGCGGCGTCCACCCGTGGACCACCTCTCGACAACGAGTGGACGCCGTGCGACGAGGCGGTGCGGGGTGGGTGCCGTGTGGCTTTAAGGTCACAGCTCATTAAAGCCACTCGGCACCCTTTCCACAGCGCCTCGCCTCCTGCGACTAGTATTCTTTATATGGACTTGTATGGGTATGCGCTCACTACATCAACTCCATAGCATCACCGGATCGTCTCGGTCGTAAGCCGTCCACGCGCGGACGGCGGGTGGACCACTCGGTGACAACTCGCTGCTTGCATGCTTGCCTTGCGTTGACTGCGCATTGCCAACGCTATAATGTTATACGCGACGCGAGGTCCAATGGTTGACCGCGCGACGTTTATTGGTGATAACGCGGCGTCCACCCGTGAACCACCTGTCGAGAACGAGTGGACGCCGTGCGACGAGGCGGTGCGGGGTGGGTTCCGGGTGGCTTTAATGAGCTGTGACCTTTAGAAGCCCCTCACTCGCCATCTTTGCGAGGTATCTCGAGGCAGACAGATAGGTATAAGTACTTACGACGAGGCACCAGTAAAGCAGTTCTCTTCATCGCTGCCATCGGAACAGTCTTTACGTCCATCACAAAAAGAGCCAAAATTCACGCATGCGCCATCCCGACAGGAAAACTCATCTGTACTGGAAATTGATTACAAACAACGTTAAATACAGCTACTACAAGCATATATAACCTGACGCCTTCTTCACGTGGGGATAGGCAGAAACTACAGAACGCCACCTGCTACAACCCTTACATAAAATTTTTAAAAAATTGCCTCCCCGACCGTTTTCGGTCACGGTGGCCAATCTGAATGGAGATTAGCCAGGTACGCAGGAGATATTATAGTGCACAAGTGTGTGCGCAAACACAGGTGCACTCTCTGTTCCTTTACTCTCAGAGTCCGATGGGACGGCAATCCGACAAGACCGGGGAGAGTTCAGGCGCGGGATCAACGGCTTTACGTGTTTTCCGAGACACGGGGGTAT
Organism: Mesoligia furuncula; assembly: GCA_916614155.1. Classification (NCBI taxonomy): domain Eukaryota; kingdom Metazoa; phylum Arthropoda; class Insecta; order Lepidoptera; family Noctuidae; genus Mesoligia; species Mesoligia furuncula. The sequence continues at coordinate 4,334,770 of OU744820.1, read as the reverse complement.
TAAAACCGCCAACTTCCAAACTTCGGACTGTTACTAAGAAAATTCCCAATGGAAAACCCAATAACACTTTGTCCGACCCGGAAATTGAACCCAGCTCAGCAGTCGCGCTTGCAACCACGAGACCAACGGTGCAGTCAACCCTTACATAACAAGGAGACTCAAGGAGTATTAAAATTTAAGGATCGTAGCTGGTAGCGTCCCTCTGGATATTGCCGTTCATATATACGTACAATAGGCATGACGAATGATTTTCTAATCCTCTTCCGTAATGTACGTACACATTTACTATTTACGAAAACACCTATATTTCGGTAATAAACTAAAGTTTAACGAAGTTTGAAGCCATTTTTCTAATACTTTTTCAATAGGGCGCGAAAACAGCTCACAGCGCATGACGTCGCGCCTAGGTAAACATCAAATGTTGTCAGTATAATATCTATAGTGTACTCTGTGAACCACAGTGATGTTTACATAGGCGTGACGTCATGCGCTGTGATTGGTGTTTCAGTCAAAATGGCCGACTGCAATATTTTAATCTTTTATTTTAGTGAAAATCCGATTAATCTCAAGTTTTTAAATTAAACTAAATCACTGTTTTAAATCCTTTTAATATGTATTTTCCCCTAACATCATTAAATTTTTGATTATTTGATACTGTCGTCACGCCTATTCTCGTAATTTTAAGAACGTTCACAGTCTGATCTCAGCTGATCTCAATCTGTCAAAAATACTTCTAGTTTTCCCTAAATTTTTGACAAGTTTTTGACATTAATTGTCACCGAGATGAGATAGCGACCAAGAAGCTAATAGATAAAAGTTGAGGCAACACTCTAAATACCTAAGTGAAGACGACTGTGGTCGGACACTCTCTTTCTAAATACATACGGTCACCTGCAAAAGTGCATGGATACCCAAATGGCTATTTTCCTGTGAACGTTTGAGTTCAAGTTTTCTAAAATAAACTAGATGGCGTTGGTTTCTTCACAACTGTGACTAGTTTACGAAACGTAAGTAAGCAGTTGGGAAGAAACGTATTGAGAAAGGAGTTACACAGCTAATATATTTACTTAACTATTACATTACATTTGCTAGCATATGAAAAAAAAATTCTCGCTTCACACGATTATATTTCTGAACTATCCATGCACATTTGCAGCCATACTGTACATATGGCAAAGAAAACACATTCAGTGTCTCGTTCTTATGTGTGTATTTAGAAAGAGGTGTCCGACCACAGTCGTATTCACTTCGGTATTTAGAGTGTTGCCTCCACTTTTATCTATAAGCTTCTTGATTGCGACTAGATTTTGAACGCTTTTATATACGGGAATTGATCTCATGCGGGCTAATTGCGTAATACACTATCAGAAACAATGGCTTTCATTTTGACACTTCAACAACATTCGTTGCGTTGTTTAAGTTGTTGAGCAGACAAATTTTTCGAACATATGAAGCAATGAATTAGCAATATCCTTCAAAATTATTTAGATTGAGATTGATAGTGTGTTCCGCAATGATCGTCGTCGTCGTCTCAGCCGATAGACGTCCACTGCTGGACACAGGCCTCCCCCAATTTTGGGAGGGTTTGCCATAATCGCCACGCTTGGCAGGCGGGTTGGCGATCGCAGTATGGTATGGTGGTGGAATACATAGAGAACGCTGCTGCCCATTCTCCGGTACGATCCTTAGTCGCCTTTTACGACACCCACGGGAAGTAAGGGGTGGTGGTATTCTTTAAGTCCGGCACCACACAGACACCTGACGCAATGATGCTGGTCACAAACGCACGCTGGTTGCGCATTATACCTTATAGCTACTATTACTTTATCAATTCTGGCTAATGCAGTTGCCTGCTGGCCTATAGGCCTCTCCTAAGCTGTGCCACACTCAACACCCAGCTCTCTGCCATTCAGACATCGTTCATTCACTGTCGAGAAAATCACGCGGCGCCGAGCGACCGCGGGCCGCTGCGGTCGCGGAGGAGGCGCTCGATGTGCGGGCGCGCACCGCCCGGCACAGCACTGCGTCATTGCCACGCTACCACAAAATACAGTATTTTGTGACGCTTTCTATTTTCTCGCCAATTCAAATCTCGTTGTTTACCGTTTGTTTTTCTCTTTGTCGAATATTATAATACAGTCCACTATACTCAAGTCACCGTGTTTTAGTCCTCGTACCACCTGGAGGATATTAACTCCATTCTTCTTTATTCATTCATTCATTCTTTGATATTCAGTCTGTCCCAGCTGCGTTTTTTGGCAGGCCAGTGTTGGCCCAATGAAATCAGCTCCGAGTCCCCACAAACCCAGAAGGTTCCCAGATTCCCCAGGTTCTGCCGAACCCAGGTACAGGCAAGCACTTTACTTTGTGAATTTAGTAGACCTATTATTGGAAATTTGAGAACTTTGATTTACCTGCATGAGTTGATTCTCTCCCTGGCCACTGAGCTCAACGCTGGAAGTATGGCTGAAACAGACAAATTGAAACATTGGTTGGCTGCCATTGAGCAACCCAGTTACTGAGTAATACGATTCCCTTAAGGCGAAAGCGCCAGGGTAGCCCACGAAATTAATTTTTTTACCGTTTTTGCAATTTGCTGGTCAGTATTAAGTTGTACGTTGATTAAAATATGATTCGCGGCCGTACCAAATATGTGATTTACAGAATTATAATCATTAAAGTCATCAACACAACTCTTTAAGACCAAGTAATCCCCGAGAATGACTATTTCATGAAATCTTGACATTTGGGGATTATACTAACTTAACAAGTTGTATTACTGATTTTGATGATTATAATTTTGTAAATACATATTTGTTACGATCGCGAATCATATTTTAATCAACGTATGTGTACAACTTAATACTGACCAGCAAATTGCGAAAAACGTAAGAAAATTTGAATTTCGCGGGCGTCTTTGCGCTTCCCCTTAAGTAGATAAGACTGGTTTCCAGGCTTTTGGTATTCTTACTAGTGTAACGACTGTAAGTAAAACAGTAATGTAAATCAAAGGCAGGTGACAGGCAGTCGTTACGGGTAGTCAGAAGACCGAAAGTCTTACAACCAGTCTTACCAAGGGGTATCGTATTACCCAGTAACTGGATTGTGGAGGTCAGATAGGCAGTCGCTCCATGTAAAATACTGGTGTTCAGCTGCATTCAGTTAGACTGGAAACCGACCCCAACAGAGTTCGACAAACACTAGGCAGGTGATGATGTGAAAGAATCCTTGTACAGAACGCCAGCACATACAGCTACCCGAAACTGTCAAATTTTCCCAATCAACTTTGAACCATACACTTTAGCGATAAAGTTGAAAATCTATTAAAGAAATTTGACAGATTGTGGTAGCTTGATAGATGTGCTGGCGTCTGTACACCAATCTTACGTACATGACATATGTCATCATCATCATCATCATCTGCCTAGCCTTTTCCCAATTATGTTGGGGTCAGCTTCCAGTCTAACCGGATGCAGGTGAATACCAGTATTTTACATGGAGCGACAGCCTATCTGACCTCTACAACCCAGTTACTGGGTAATACGATACCCCTTGGTAAGACTGGTTGTCAGACTTTCGGGCTTGTGACTACCCGTAACGACTGCCAAAGATCCACGAATGACAGCCGGGACCAACGGCTTAACGCGCTTTCCGAGGCACGGAGGGGTCTCGGTATGTAAAGATGGTCACCCATCCACAGACCAACCGCTGCAGCTGTTATATTTAGCCACGGGCCCCTCTACACGGTACACGGTACACGGTATTTTCTGGTAACTAATTGTTTAACCAATTTTCTTAATATTTGAATTTAATTACCACTCTATCTAAATTGTTTTTGATGGGCTTTCCAGTTATTAACAATCAGAAAACTATGACGTAGATATAAATGCGGTGAGTAGGTGGCAATGGTATCTAAGAACATGAAGTTTTCCGCCTCTGTTCATTTCAAATAAAAGGCTTACAGGACCTAAACACAAAAAACGCAAGTTTTAGAAACAATAAAAGTATATGATCAACTACAGTGATGACTTATGGAACGGAAACGTGGTCGCTCACAATGGGCCTTATAAGAAGGCTAAAAGTCACCCAAAGGGCAATGGAGAGGGCTATGCTTGGAGTTTCCCTGCGTGATCGAGTCAGGAATGAGGAGATCCGCAGGAGAACCAAGGTAACCGACATAGCCCGAAGAATTGCCAAACTTAAGTGGCAGTGGGCAGGGCACATTGCTCGCAGAACAGATGGCCGATGGGGCCGAAAGGTTCTGGAGTGGCGACCGCGTACCGGAAGACGTAGCGTTGGAAGGCCTCCCACAAGGTGGACCGATGACCTTGTGAAGGCCGCAGGAACCCGTTGGATGCGGGAAGCACAGGACCGGTCGAAGTGGAGGTGCTTGGGGGAGGCCTATGTCCAGCAGTGGACGTCTTTCGGCTGAAATGATGATGATGATGATGATCAACTACAGTAAACAAAATCAGAAAAATATATGATATTCTTCAGGATATATACACTAGGTAGATAGTGTGTTGAAAACAGAATACAAGTAATTTGATACGATGGAAAAAAATCATGAAGACACCTCTAAAAACTTTCTTTTTACAATAAAAACCATACTAATATACATACAATCATTATAATTTTTTGTCAGATTATTCTACAAGCAACATACTAAAGCACTAGTGTTTTAATTTTTTAGTCCAAACAATACGTATCTGGTTGTGTCGTGTATCTACAGTGTGTGATTCGCTAGTATGATTAATTTGTTCGTGAAATTATAATCTGATTTGAACTGCAAACGGGTTTTTCTATTGCACAATAACCAACACTTCCCACAGTACGCCCACAGTAGTTGAAATATGCCTGATGATAACGAAACACACATACCTTCTCCATCTTACAATTATTGATAGGCACATTTATTTCTATCATAAAATAGTGTTTACAAATATTAATTGAATAGGTTAATTGTGTGCGATCACTTGAGTGAATTCCAAAGATAAGTTTACAGACTAGCAAAACTGTTAAAGATAAGAAAGATAACGTATATTTGTCAAAAACAGTGTTTATGTGTCCATAATACCTAGCTTATATGCAAAAAAAAAATATGCAAGGGAAGCATTTTGCAGAACTCCACACTAGGTCGAGCCTGTCTCTTAAGCCTCCTCTACACGTAGACAGATTCATCAGCAGACGGCCATCTGCGAATGCCTCCGCCGACGCGTAGACAGAGTAATTTGCTAGTCTGTGGTAGGTATTTGACGTCGGCAGATGCTAAATATCTACCACAGACTAGCAAATTACCCCGTCTACACGTTGGCGGAAGCATTCGCAGATGGCCATCTGCTGATGAATCTGTCTACGTGTAGAGGAGGCTTTAGAGTCCATGGGTGGTACTACCATAGAGTGAAAATGCGAGTTATTCCGTTCTGATCACCTGAACCCCCCTCCACCCCCCTCCTCGGTCCCCTGCTTGTTCGTCTTCTGTTTTAATCTCTGTCTCATCCAAATGCGTTTTACAGTCGAGAGGCAACACGTCCATGGCCCATGTATCAGGGCCCAGGGGGGCGAGCCTGTTTTCAAGTCATCATCATCTGCCTAGCCTTTTCCCAACTATGTTGGGGTCGGCTTCCAGTCTAACCGGATGCAGCTGAATACCAGTATTTTACACGGAGCGACTGCCTATCTGACCTCCACAACCCAGTTACTGGGTAATACGATACCCCTGGTAAGACTGATTGTCAGACTTTCAGCCTGTTTACAATAGTATCTAGGTTTATTTATTTTAACAAAGTATAATCTGTACCTAGCCAGAGAATAGTTTGCCCGATTAGTTCCTAACGATAGTTCCCCCTTTATCCATCATGCATTTTTGACGTTTGAACGTCACTCAAGTTTAATCTTCGTTCTTAGGGTTCCGTGCCCAAAGGGTAAAAACGGAACCCTATTACTAAGACTCCACTGTCCGTCTGTCTGTCTGTCACCAGGCTGTATCTCAAGAACCGCGATAGCTAGGCAGTTGTTTTCACAGATGATGTATTTCTGTTGCCGCTATAACACCCGAAGACACCCGAAACCGAAGCGTTCAGCAGGCCCGGACGGTATACCCGCATTTCTTTTTAAAGATTGTGGTAGGGTGCTCACGGAACCGCTACTGTATATTTTTAATATGTGTCTTCATTCGATGACATTCCCCACTCAATGGAAGATGACGCGGGTCATTCCTGTACCCAAAGGTAAGGCGGGATCGGACATAACTGGTTATAGACCGGTGGCCGTGCTGTCGACGCCGGCCAAGGTGTTCGAGTCTGCTATCCAGCGCGGCATGCTGGGGCAGGTGCGTGGACAACTGGCTGATGCGCAGCATGGTTTCCGGCCGGCGCGCAGCACTGCCACCAATCTGTTGAACTTTATGGCGCAGGTGGTGCCGGCGGTAGATGCTGGTGTGCAGGTTGATGCTGCTTATTTTGATTTTAAAAAAGCTTTTGACACCGTTGACAATGACATCTTACTAACGAAGCTCGCAAAAGTCGGCTGTACACCACATCTACTACAGTTCTTCGCCAGTTATTTCCAAGATAGACAGCAGTACGTAGATTATAATGGGTGTGAATCCGACCCATATTACACCTGGTCAGGTGTGAGTCAAGGAAGCAATTTGGGGCCTCTCGAATTCATCTTAATGATAAACGATTTGCCGGAAGTCGTTAAACATGGCTCCTGTTTGTTATTTGCGGATGACCTCAAGTTGCTGCTCGAGGTTAATAATGAATCCGATTGCGAACTATTGCAGGAGGATATACATAGGGTAGTGGAATGGAGTCAGAACAACAGGTTTTTCTTTAACGCGTCAAAGTGCTCGGTGATGAGTTTTACGCGCGCGCGTGCTCCTCTAGTTCACCAGTACGTGGTGGGCGCCTCGCCTATGCAACGAGTTTCTGAGGTGCGGGATTTAGGGGTTATCGTCACTCCCGAACTATCGTTTCGCGATCATATTACGGGGATCTGTAAAAGGGCGTTTAGAAACTTAGGATTTGTTCTGCGACAGACAAGGCACTTCACTAACATCGCAACAGTCAGAGTCCTGTATGACGCACTTGTCAGGAGTCATCTGGAGCATAGTGCTGTCATATGGGCTCCGCATGAGGCCAAGTACTCAGTAATGCTGGAACGCGTCCAGAACAAGTTCACGCGCCACTTGTACAAGAAATTATATGGGGTAAATCCATTTTACCCGTTGATGTACCCCACTCTGTTTGTGCTCGGAATGGTCGGGTACAACCAACTGAGGGTACGACGGGAATTCACGCTTGTAGCGTATCTGGTTAGGTTACTTCGTGGCATGCAGCATAACCCAGGAGTACTGCAGCGCCTGAGTGTGTGTGTACCAGACCGCTATGTGTGGAGGCGGCGCCGCCCGCCACTGTTGGCCGTGCCGGTTGCCAGGACCAACCTTCTCGCCAAAACACCATTGACTCGCGCTATTCGGGTTATTAACGAGCTTCACGAGAAGATCGATGTATTTACATGCCATTTGAGTGAACTCGCAAAAATACTGCTGTTCCTTTTATGTTATAATGTAGATTAGAGTAGGCTATATGTTGTTGTTTTTATTTTATTTTGTTTTCTTCTATTTAGGTTTGATGCATGTATTACTTGTACGTTTGTGTGTTTTTACGTTATTCATAGTTTTAAGTTGTATGTTAATTTTAAGACCACGCTATCGCATTAGGTATACACCTGTAATGATAGTGATAGGGAGATTATAATAAATAAATAAATAAATAATAAATAACAACAAATAATAAAAATAAAATTTAAAGGGGTTTAAAAGAAACGTTTTTTTCGGCGTTTTATGTCGACGTGTGCGAGTCCGACTCGCACTTGGTCGGTTTTCTTTTTTGTTTTCGTTCAAACCCCGCAATATCCTACAGACGTTTGTTCGCATTCAAAACTCATAAAAAAACAATTTAATATCTAACAAAAACATTTCCTAGAGAGATGATTATTAAAAAATCATCAAATCATCTCCAAACATTGAAACCGGGTCAGTACGTAACGGTTTGGCACCAAACTGCAAAATTCTTGAAAGCAGGTTCGTCGCGAGTAATGTGCTTGTTTTTGGTTCATTTTCGTTAAACCATGAAAAAAAGTGATTTTTAAATAATGTACTTTTTTTAAACTTCTTTAACCAGGAAATTATTTATAATAATCAATAATTCATTTTGTTGCCAGTGATGACTTATGGAACTGAAACGTGGTCGCTCACAGTGGGCCTTAAGTATAAGAAGGCTAAAAGTCACCCAAAGGGCAATGGAGAGGGCTATGCTTGGAGTTTGCCTGCGTGATCGAGTCAGGAATGAGGAGATCCGCAGGAGAACCAAGGTAACCGACATAGCCCGAAGAATTGCCAAACTTAAGTGGCAGTGGGCAGGGCACATTGCTCGCAGAACAGATGGCCGATGGGGCCGAAAGGTTCTGGAGTGGCGACCGCGTACCGGAAGACGTAGCGTTGGAAGGCCTCCCACAAGGTGGACCGACGACATTGTGAAGGCCGCAGGAACCCGTTGGATGCGGGAAGCACAGGACCGGTCGAAGTGGAGATGCTTGGGGGAGGCCTATGTCCAGCAGTGGACGTATTTCGGCTGAAATGATGATGATGATGAATAATTCATTATAAATACTAACAATAAAGCTGAATTCGTTTGTTTTTTTGTTTGTTTGATCGCGCTAATCTCTAGAATTCCCAGTCGGATTTGAAAAAATATTTTTACCTTTGATAGCCCAATTCTTAAGGAAGGCTATAGGCTATTTCAAATCGCGCTAGCACACTAAGGAGCCGAGCAAACAGATAAAAAGTCAGAAAGCACAATAAGCGAATACGAATTAATAGCGCGGGCAGACGTTGGGAAGCGACGTAAGAAGAAAATTCATGTGAAGTCGCGGGCAGAAGCTAGTAACATAAGACTTTTAATTCGTTTAAGATATAAGGTCAGGGGCCCAAGTCTGCTATTTTTATGAATTTGTCATTGCAACACGATCCCACCACCATCCCATTGTCATTTTGCTAAAAGTTCGTAATCTACTAAATTCATAATAGTTGATCATTGGTCGGTCAATGGCACAGAACATATACGATACCAGTAACGAATTAAAAGCAATGACTGCACAACGACGTTCTAATGGTAGGTCACTGATCAAAGGAACTGTCAAAATTTTAGCAGATTACCACTTAGGTCAGTAATTCATTTTTCATTATGTACGAGATTACCATTCTATGCCATTTCTTTCAATGGAGTGTCGGTGGCTGACCATTGAAAAGTCATATTGACGCCATTCTATTAGTAGACTAGCGGTCGCCCGCGGCTCTTTTCTGGATGATTTTTTACACCTTGGGTCCGAAAAACCTAAATATCTTACGGACCCCTACTTTTTCTAAAATAAAATATAGCCTATGTTACTCGCAGATAATGTAGCTTTCTAATGGTGAAAGAATTTTTAAAATAGTTTCAGGAGTTTTTTTAGTTCATCCATTACAAACAAACAAACAAACAAAAATACAAATTTTTCCTCTTTATAATATTAGTGTAGATGTAGATTACCAAACTTGTCAAAATCAACAATAAATTATGAAACCAATTATAGACCATTCTGACACTAATGTAATAGCAGACTTGGGGCCCAGCTATTTGTCTGATGAGCTCGACAAAGTGACACGGGGCTGTCTGACGCATGTCTATTCTATCATGTAGGCGGAAAAACCGTACGGTTAAAAATCCCTAAGTACTCAATACACATTTGTAATACTAAGAAATAAGTACGTTCATGAGTATAGTTAAGTTTGTAGTATTATATTCACCCGCCAATTAGTTTTTGAGCCAAGTAAAGGCTGATGGGCAGAAATGTATGGAACCCGCTCCAACAGGAATAATTTTTATATGACTAGAAAGGTTTTTTTTGTATAATAATAGGTACCTATTTTATCGCTTGTTTTGTTTGGTTGCCGATTTCGAGTTATTTGGAATCCAAAATGTTATTGATTATTTTTTATAAATTGGTTAAAATTAATTACAAAACTGGTAATTCACTAATGCCAAATTACCGGTTTTGCGACTATCGCCATCAAATAACGGGTTTTGATGGACATCATCATCGCTCTACCGTCATCATCTGGGCCATACTATTTATTATAATATAATAAATCATATTTTATGACAATAAATGACGTTGTCATGTGGTCATCGTCGTTTCCTTAGTTAGTCTAATAAAAATGGACCGAAGAAATACAAAATAATAATAAACAAAAAATATTTCTGCATAACAAGTCATGCTACCGAGGTAACTCCGAATTGCATTCTTTCATTCATTCATGCATAACAAGTCATGCTACCGGGATAACTCCGAATTGCATTCTTTCATTCATTCATGCATAACAAGTCATGCTACCGGGATAACTCCGAATTGCTTTCATTCATTAATTCATGCATAACTAGTCATGTTACCGGGATAACTCCGAATTGCATTCATTCATTCATTCATGCATAACAAGTCATGTTACCGGGATAACTCCGAATTGCATTCATTCATTCATTCATGCATAACAAGTCATGTTACCGGGATAACTCCGAATTGCTTTCATTCATTCATTCATGCATAACAAGTCATGCTACCGACATAACTCCCGAATTGCATTCATTCATTCATGCATAACAAGTCATGCTACCGGGAAAACTCCGAATTGCATTCATTCATTAATTCATGCATAGCAAGTCATGCTACCGGGATAACTCCGAATTGCATTCATTCATTCATTCATGCATAACAAGTCATGCTACCGGGATAACTCCGAATTGCATTCATTCATGCTTAACAAGTCATGCTACCGGGAAAACTCTGAATTGCATTCATTCATTCATTCATGCATAACAAGTCATGCTACCGGGATAACTCCGAATTGCATTCATTCTTTCATTCATGCTTAACAAGTCATGCTACCGGGAAAACTCCGAATTGCATTCATTCATTAATTCATGCATAACAAGTCATGCTACCGGGATAACTCCGAATTGCATTCATTCATTCATGCTTAACAAGTCATGCTACCGGGAAAACTCCGAATTGCATTCATTCATTCATTCATGCATAACAAGTCATGCTACCGAATTGCATTCATTCATTCATTCATGCATAACAAGTCATGCTACCGGGATAACTCCGAATTGCATTCATTCATTCATTCATGCATAACAAGTCATGCTACCGGGAAAACTCCGAATTGCATTCATTCATTCATTCATGCATAACAAGTCATGCTACCGGGAAAACTCCGAATTGCATTCATTCATTCATGCATAACAAGTCATGCTACCGGGAAAACTCCGAATTGCATTCATTTTTCATTCATGCATAACAAGTCATGCTACCGGGATAACTCCGAATTGCATTCATTCATTCATTCATGCATAACAAGTCATGCTACCGGGAAAACTCCGAATTGCATTCATTCATTCATTCATGCATAACAAGTCATGCTACCGGGAAAACTCCGAATTGCATTCATTCATTCATTCATGCATAACAAGTCATGCTACCGGGATAACTCCGAATTGCATTCATTCATTCATTCATGCATAACAAGTCATGCTACCGGGATAACTCCGAATTGCTGAAAAAAAATCAGTCGACCCATTTTTTAATCTCGTCTAAATTGTCTATGGAGTATCTTAATTTGACAGTACTAAACTAATATTTATCTTCTGTCCTTTGCTTAATGAAATAGAAAGAAAAAGATGCATGAACTTAAATTTAGTTTAGTTTGTGAACAACAGAATCGGCGCCATTGTATAGGTTTGTAACAACGCAACGTTACACCTTATTGCTTTCTGTCTTCCGTGGTACCTTTTCCTGTACTTTTCAACTCTTGCCATTTGTTGTCTTTGTTTGAATGTCTTTAAAAATAAATTGTTCCGATTTCTTATAGAAAACTCTGTTGCTGAATTTTTATCGACTAAAGTTTTTTAAATGTTTTATGTCCGATTGACTATAATGTGTTGTTGTTGATTGTCTTGTGTCTGTCATGCATGACTAATAATAGAATTTATATTTAATCTTTAATGGAATTTATACCAAATCATTAGAATTTTATAATCATATTTTTAATGTATTATTTAATAATTTGTATGCCTAAGTGGCTGGTCATGGAATTAACATTATTCAATATTATATAATTATATAATGAACACCTGTATGTAACCCATGTATCACAAATAAACGATTTGATTTGATTTGATTTGTTTTTTGGCTTATTAGTCGATTCGCACAAACCTCGCCCGAAAAGTGCGAATCGTCACTTGAATTTGTGGACCAGCCCAACAGTCAGTGTCCACCTGAATGAATACAGGCAGGTACAGACGCCAGCACATCAAGCCGAAACTGTCAAATTTTCCCAATCAACTTTGAACCTTACGCTTTACCAATAAAGTTGATAATCTATTAAAGAAATTTGACAGACTGTAGTAGCTTGATGTGCTGGCGTCTGTATTTTAATTACGAATAGCAAAAAATCCGTTCCGCGTCAATGCGACTTCTGAACAGGAAAAAACTTCAAGAAAATCATTCTTGTGTGGCTAAAAATCTATGAACACAGCATGTTTATTTTTGTGATGAGTACTTTTCGTTGTTTATGAATATCATCACGCCTGTATTTACCCACACACGGGGTAGGCAGAAGTGCAGGGTGTAAGGGATTTTCAACGAGGATCGCAGACGAAGTCGCGGGCATCAGCTAGATGGAAATAGAAAGATGAACGACGACGATACGAAGGAGAACAAGAGGGACTTGCGGCTCAGTGATAACATCCACAGGGTTCGATCGATCAGATTAAGTTACGTTAACCGCGGTTGGTCTGTAGCGGTATCTACAACGCCACATGCCAACAACGCGTCATACTGAGGTCACGCAAAATCCTGCATCTCGCATGCAGAGATTACCGCGCAACTAGCATAGATACAACGGCCCGACATGAATCATCAGGCAGTTGCCCGCCAGACACAACACCCGTCTGGTCGGAGGATCCTCCCTTTTCTATAGAGTTTGAGTGAACTTTACACCTTGTTCCTCATACCTCTATAGGTCCATGGATGGGTGTGGCAACCCATCCATGGACCAACCGCGGTAAAGTGTAGAAATTAAAGTTATTTTCCCATAAACTCATATTTGTTTACATTTTTGCTTACAAATTGCCAATGCAGATTACCCAACTGATGAGTATAACTGAGAATGAATATTGTTGTACTGTAAAGGTATCTATAGTGTGTAGTTATAGTAATATTGCCCTAATTTATTTGTAGACGGAAAAGAAAAAGAAAAAAAGTGGCCAAATGCGAGTCGGACTCGCACACGAAGGGTTCCGTACCACAAGGCCAAAAACGCCGAAAAAAACACGTTTACAACAAACGTATTTTTTTGGGAGCCCCCCTTAAATATTTATTTTATTCTGTTTTTAGTATTTGTTGTTATAGCGGCAACAGAAATACATCATCTGTGAAAATTTCAACTGTCTAGTTATCGCGGTTCTTGAGATACAGCCTGGGCCTCAAGCAGACTTGAGGCCCAGGCCAGAATGGTCTATCATTGATTTCATAATTATTGATTTTGACAAGTTTGGTAATCTACTAATATAATGGCGTCATTATGACTTTCCAATGGTCAATCACTGACAGTCCATTGAAAGAAATGGCATAGAATGGTAATCTCGTACCTACTTAATGAAAAATGAATTACTGTCATAAGCGGTAATCTGCTAAAATTTTGACAGTTCCTTTGATCAGTGACCTACCATTAGAACGTCATTGTGCAGTCATTGATTTTAATTCGTTACGAGTCCTATATGTTCTGCGCCATTGACCGACCAATGATCAACCATTATGAATTTAGCAGATTACGAACTTTTAGCAAAATGACAATGGGATGGTGGTGGAATCGTGTTGGAATGACGAATTTATAAAATAGCAGACTTGGGCCCCTGGTGACGGACAGACGGACGGACAGCGAAGTCTTAGTAATAGGGTCCCTTTTTTACCCTCTGGGTCTTTTTCATCCATACTTCTTTACTAGTCGTCATCTCGGTAGTCAGCCCCTTTCTAGCAATATCATTTTTCACACACTCCATCTATCGTTTCTTTGGACTCATCCTTCTCCTATAGACATCCCACATTCATAGACAAATAGCATCGAATATCGATCAACAACCGTACCGTACTACATACACCTCCGAAAAAACCTGCTTTCTAATCCTTTTTAGGGTTCCGTATCCAAAGGGTAAAAACGGAACCCTATTACTAAGACTTCCTGTCTGTCCGTCTGTCTGTCACCAGGCTGTATCTCAAGAACCGCGATAGCTAGACAGTTGAAATTTTCACAAATTATGTATTTCTGTTGCCGCTATTGCAGCAAATACTAAACAAAATAAAATAAAGATTTAATGGGGGCTCCCATACAACAAACACGATTTTTTTGCCCTTTTTTGCTCGATATCAAAAATGGCAACAGGTAGGCACTTGAAATATTCACAAAATACTCAGTTGTATAATAAAATTAAAATAAAATAAATATTTAAGGGGGGCTCCCATACAACAAACATGTTTTTTTCGGCGTTTTTCCTTGTGGTTCGGAACCCTTCGTGTGCGAGTCCGACTCGCACTTGGCCAGTTTTTATTATACTGTTATTTGTACATTTACTTAGCCATGAGCTCCCACTCGCTAGTAATAACAGCCGCACGGGTCGATCGGTCAGGTTAAGCTACGCTTGTCGCGGTCGGTCCGTGGATGGGTGACCATCTTTCCATACCGATACCCCCCGTGCCTCGGAAAGCAAGTTATGCCGTTGGTCCCATTTGTGGATCTTTGACAGTCGGTATCGTCGGGTATCGTATCACCCAGTAGCTCATATAGGCAGTCGCTCCAAGTAAAATACTGGTATTTAGATGTACCCGGTTAGACTGGAAGCTGACCCCAACATAGTAGGGAAAAGGCTAGGCAGATTTGACTTCTCTATTAGTCGTCATTTGACATTTAGAGAACTTGACAGAAGCACAACACTATTCGGAGATTAAACACTTTTTATAACAAAAAAAAAACAACTCACCAACGCAAATTATAGCTAAATACACGTACATTTTAATAACTCACAATAAACAATAACTTATGTTAGTAAATTGACTAGTATGATGGTAGATTGGTAAACACTATTTGCACGTCATTTCTTTAATGTTATTTGACTGATACTGGTTTACCAACAAAATTAATCAACACTGCTGACCAGTCGCCGTCACCTCGGGAAAACCACCATCTAACGCAGTGTTGCTAGTGTAGAAACTTAATTACCCTATTCTATCAATGGGGAGAAAAGTAATTGATGTTTGTAGTTTTAGCAATGGCTGTCAATTTGACAGTTCGACAGCATTTTGAAGCAATAGTGGTTTAGCAATATCATTTATGATTCAGATTGAGATTGATAGTATGTTATGCCAATTTTAAGGTGTAGGTCGCGCAGTTTTAATAGGTTTTCCATTAGAAAAAATATGAGTAGCCACCCTTTTTTTTGTTGTTTTTTTGGGCTGGGAAATCATCAAATGAGGTCCCGCTCTGGGTGGAGCGGAAGGGAGTGTCGGACTCTTATTGACTAAAACCCACCCGTATTCCTTCCTTAGCCCTTTATGTTCCGGGCCAGCGGTAACCCTTTCGGACAATCCCGCTGACCCAACAGGCTTCGGCCCCAACGGGGCTCCTTCTCTGCTGCTGACATCTCTTTGAGGCGTGCGTGGAACACGTACGCGCCGTCCGGCACGGGCCTGGTCCTGATCGGACGGAGAGCAACCCGAGTAGCCGCCCTCAATTTGACTTGTTCCTTATTAAATTCCTACTTTTTAACATAACTGCAGGCAAAATGTGCGTAGGAAAACATCACCAGATGCCTTCCCCTATTCCTTCCATTGCAGAAGGTTCAGTTGTTTCTCCCAGCACAGCATACTCAGCCTTAATGTATCCACACTCCTGGGATGTAGGCCTCGAGTAGGTGGGCGGTAATCTACCACGCGGGCCCAGAGCGGGTTGGTAGATGTCACATGTCTTCGATTTTATGGTTCTAGGACATGCCGGTTTCCTCACTATGTTTTCGTTCACCGTTTTGAGAGCAGCGATGATGTAATTATTTAGACAAAATAAAGCGACTGCCTAGATTCGAGCCCATGACCTTTCATCTCTGGCCTGGACTGTTACCTCTGGGCCGCTACTGCATTTTTCCCAGCATTCAGGTAATATCGGGTGTAAAAATACACTTGGCGAAGCCGAGAGTCGCTTGTACAGACGCCAGCACATCAAGCGATCCGAAACTGTCAAATTTTCACAATCAACTTTGAACCTTATTCTTTAGCGATGAAGTTGAAAATCTATAAAAGAAATTTGACAAATTGTAGCTTGATGTGCTGGCGTCTGTACTTCCCGTCACTGTACTAATTCTTTTGTACTGGACTATACCTGGAAATCTTCTGGTTACGGAGATACTGAAGGTCTAAATTTCAACTTATAGTGACGTATATTTTACGAAAACAAGTTCTTACTACAAGTTATACTACATCTTTAAATATTTTTGCATGCACCCATAAACACAATATGTTGCGTGCGTTTCATTGCGCACTATCACAAACAGCAAATTTTCACACCAAAAATAAAAGTCGTTTCCCAGCAATTATTTTTGTGCAATGTTACTTATTTTGATGTATACATAATGCATAGTTAATGATGGCTATGTGTTGTGTCTTTTTACACTATGTTGGGATAATGTGTTTCGGGGTAATTGTTTTATAACATGGCAACCCACAGATAATTAGTGACAAACGGGTTTAAGAGGTTACCACAACAAATAGATAACCGGGCGTTCAGAATTGGTGATTTTTTCGATGTTGTTTTGTGAGCACACGTAATAATAAGCATGTTATTATGAAGGTTACAATTATCTATAGGTACACACGGCTACACATCAATCAAGCTATAATAATAATCCATTTATTTCAGACGACCCATACATAAATATCTTATCTATATATATAAAAGAAAGTCGTGTTAGTTACACTATTTATTTATAACTCAAGAACGGCTGAACCGATTTGGCTGAAAATTGGTGGGGAGGTAGCTTAGAACCAGGAGAGGGACATAGGATACTTTTATCTTTTTTTTTTACTTATCGGAGCAGGGTAGAAGTAGGGTAGGGTAGGAGTAGGTTGGGAGTAGGGTAAAAGCAGGGTAGGAGTAGGGTAGGAGTAGTGTAGGAGTAGGGTAGGAGTAGGGTAGGGGTAGGGTAGGGTAAGGGGTAGGACACCACGCGAACGAAGTAGCGCCGGGTAGCTAGAAATAATTTATACGGCAAAACAACGTTTGCCGGGTCAGCTACTTTTAATTATAAAATCAAACTATTGTGCACGAAGTGGTGACTGCACTGTGTGGCGTAACCTTCCACGAAAACGTCGGTACGCCACACCTTTCGGCCATAACTCTTCCTTCATGAAGGTTTCCAGGTACTGAGTTGGAACCCGCACCACAAACGATTTGAAATTTATGTTGTGGCGCAATTCCAACTTATCTACTCTCAAGGTCCACTTGGTCTTGACTCTGATGTATTCCACGATGTCTTCAGCTACCGTGGAGTGATGCAGACGGGATACATACAGCTGGGCGACGGTGTTACAGGATGCAGCAACATATTTGGTCCCGCTAGTGCAGTACCACATCCATTACGGCAAGTGGGCTTCCTACGCTTCGACTCCACCGTTACGAAGCCCTCCTTGTCTGCCTGCCCAGTGCCCTTTCTTCGGGGCGGGGGCCAAGATGCTGGGAGCAGGTCCATTGCGGTTCCTAGATGCCCCCTCCATTGGTCCTTGTCTGCCTGCCCTTTCTTTGAGGCTGGGGCCAACATGCTGGGAGCCGATCCATTGCGGTTCCTAGATTCCCCCTCCATTTCCTCTTGTCTGCCTGCCCTTTCTTCGGGGCTGGGGCCAAGATGCTGGGAGCCGGTCCATAGCGGTTCCTAGATGCCCCCCCTCAATTGACTTTGCACTTTTGGCAAAAACTTTCTTATGTTGCTGCTCCATTTGTTGCTCCAGTTTTAGCTGACCTCACATTTTATACGTTTTTCGTACATACAATCAGAAGGCAGCTTATACTGGTCATGTATAGCTTAATATGTAGCCACATTGAAAGTTATAAAAGATATGTTATTTTTTTTTGCTTCTTCAGACTTGGTCAGTCAATTTGTGCAGCCTTTTCCCATCTATGTTGAACATAAAAACCAAAGTGATGGTGTTGTGGTATATCTCAAGTCAAACTTGTTAGCTACCTGTGAAGAACCAGACCTCTACCAATCAGCGTCTGGTCTTATTATAAAGATTGGTTCTGAGGTAGCAATAGTATGCATATATCGCTCACCATCTGTTGTCTGTATACGTACAGTCAGGCATATTATAAGTTAGGGGATTACATCGCTGATAAAAATGCCTGGCTCAATGCTGGTCCTGCTCCACAACCACAACTAATTGATTAACACTTGAAAATACTGTTGGAGCTGCTGAAGATTGTAAGATTATCTTTGCATTGTATAAACTCAATTTCCTTTGCATTGTATAACTGCATAGCACAGATGTGAGTTCTATGTAAGTATACCTCCTTTACCATTTACCGGGTGATATGTCTTTCATTGACTTGAATGTGCCATGGCGGCTGATAGTATGTCATGCTCACACAAATGTCTCGCTGACGGTGGCGTGTGTATTGGATCATTTAGCTCCCTTGAAAATGGTTGAGCTGAATGGTGCTGATCTATGCGTCATGTTCGTGAACGGGCGCCGTCAGTTGGGGCTGGTCATCACTCAGCTGCCTAGGCTTATTTTTAATTATTTTATTTTTGGATTGTTGTCTTCTTACTATTTGCTGTACTCTGGACGCTCTTAACGCGTACGTATTTTTTTTTACATCGTTCTCACATATAATTGTAAATTCAACATTAATGATGTAACTAATATTTTTGTAAAACATACAATTTAAAAGAGTGTCCATGGAGTTTCTTGCCCGTTCTTCTCCATAGGTACCTACGCTTTGGAATGGGCAACTAGCTTCATATTTTCTGACTGACCGACTTCTTGACAATTCAAAAGTGCCTGTAAATGGTTTAATTGAAATAAATGGTTTGAGTTTGAGTTTGAGTTTGAGTAGTTTCATAGCCGCCCTCAATAATGTTCTCTCTCAGCTTAAGGCATTTAAATCTGTAATAATAACTGGTGATTTAAATTTAGATATAAAGTTAACTACATCTGACATGCGTTCTCACGAATACTTGGACTGTCTTGCTTTTCATGGTTATCTCCCAGCCCATGTTCTTCCAACCAGAGGTGAAAATTGTCTTGACCATACGATACTAAGAACAAAGTGTCCCACGCATAGATTCGTCTATAATAGTTCCACAGTTACCGATCATTTCTCCACTTTATTATGCATCCAAAACAAAGACAGACCAATAGCAGCTTGCTCTACAATTACGAAGATAGACTATGAGGGGCTGGATGAAAGTATAAGGCATTTAGATCTTAAGCCTCTTTACGACGACAGAGACGCTAATATCGTTACTGATAAATTTATAAAACTTATTAGTTCTGCCATTTCGGATAATACGATTATCAAAAAAGTTCCTTCTAAAAAAAGGATAATAAAACCCTGGATTACACCTGGCTTATTGCGGTGCATTAGGGATAGGGATGCGCTTCATAAAAAAGTAAAAAAATCTCCAGAGAATGAAATGATAATAATTACTTATAGGAGATACAGAAATTTCTGTATCAGGATCCTAAAAAAAGCAAAAAGACTGTATGATACTCAAGAATTAGCTAAGGCAGGTAATAATCCAAAATCCTTATGGGATACCATCAAACGAGTAACCAATACTTCAAAAACTAAAACCACAGCTACACAATTACTTTCATTGTCACCATCACCTACACAATCATGTAATACCGTGAATTCATATTTTGTTAATATCGGCGAAAAACTTGCCAATGACATTATAAAAGATAGAGGCAATCAAGCATTGGCACCGCCAGTAGATTTACACAATACTTCATCGGCATCTTCTTTTGTTCTAGACCGTGTAGATCCCGAAGAAATTATTTCTGTCATTAAATCGTTACGGTCTAATGCTGCTTCTGGTTGGGATGGCATTTCGCCTTACTTTCTAAAAAAATACGCAAACACCCTGGCACCTATCCTAAGCCATGTTTTTAACCTATGTTTCGATACTGGTATCTTTCCTACATCCCTTAAAAGGGCTATTATTCACCCAGTTTTTAAGGGAGGAGACGGGAGGGAGCCCTGTAATTATCGCCCTATAGCTGTTCTGAGTGCCATCTCAAAGGTACTCGAACGCCTCATCAATAAAAGACTGGTTAATTACCTTGAACATTATCACCTAATATCCTCGCAGCAATTTGGCTTTCGCAAAGGTAAATCCACTAAAGACGCAGTACACGATTTGCTTAACAATATAGTACATAACTTAGACAATAATAAGAGGGTGTTAACTATGTTTATAGATCTTGCGAAAGCCTTTGACACTGTTCCAATTTCTATGCTCTTACTAAAACTGGAAAGGATTGGTGTCAGGGGCTTGCAATTGGATCTCTTCAGAAACTATCTTTCGGATCGCGTTCAAATGGTTAGTATAGATACCCACAAAAGTGAAGAGCTTCCCATCTATTACGGAGTTCCCCAAGGAAGCATATTGGGTCCGACGCTTTTTCTAATTTTTATAAACGACCTATGTAACCTTAACATTACAAATGCCAAGATAGTAACATTTGCAGATGATACTGCTATAACCTTTGTTGCTGACACCTGGTCGGAACTTGAGTACTTTGCACAGTGTGGTTTCAACAAGATCCTAAATTGGCTCTATTCTCACACACTATCACTTAATACCTCCAAAACTAACTTCATTACCTACTCAATTAGTCCCGCCACCCAGCCAAGATTTCCTGTATCTATTAAAGCCCACAAGTACAGGTGTCTACAAGGTAATGCCTCTTGCCTCTGCCCATCCCTACATGTAGTCGATCATATTAAGTACTAAGGAGTATATATAGACAAAAACCTTAAATTTAAAACTCAAATTAACCAACTTACCAGTAGAGTCCGCAAGCTAATTTATATATTTAAAACCCTGCGAAGTATCGCGAATCCAAATATTATACGTGTAGTTTATTTCTCCCTGTGCTTATCTATTGTTACATATTGTATCACATGCTGGGGTGGTGCTGGGAAAACTATACTAAAACCACTCGAGATCGCTCACAGAGCGATACTGAAAGTGGCTACCTCAAGACCTATCATATTCCCTACTGATCTATTGTATAGTAGTTGTAATGTTCTTAACGTTCGACAACACTTAATTCTGCAAACAGTTCTTCTACAGCACCGTAAAACCCCTTATAAAATAGTAACAAAGCGTAGGAAAGACTTAGTTTGCACTCTTCTACGTGTACGCACGTCATTTGCGAGTAGATTTTGTAACTACTTAGGCCCGACTCTGTACAATAAATTTAATAAAATCTGCTTGATCTACGGATTATCTAACTTTAAGTGTAAAAAGATTCTACGTTCATTTCTTCAAAATAAAAGCTATGATGAAACAGAAAACTATCTCAGTAAGTGACAGTGACAGATCAAATATTACCTCACACGACTTCAATCAAAGCAAACACACACTCTCTTTCACTCTATCACACACACACACACACCATCTACACATATACAATCACTCACACACACACACACACGCGCACGTATTCAATTATAAACACTGTTGTAGTATTAAACAAAAATAAAAAAAAAAGATATACATATATAATTGTACTAGTTTATTGTAACTTTTTGTAAGGGACAGGGACTGTTATTCCTTAATACAGGTTATTCCATAACCTAGCTAGGAAAGCAGAACTTCACCCACCAGATTGTGTTTGACTTGGTACAAACTTATATGTATAACTTTATGTATGCCTCATGTACTACAATCTCCCATTTTTATGAAATAAAAAAATTATTATTATTATTATTATGTTGGGGTTGGCTTCCAGTCTAACCGGAAAAAGCTGAATTTCAGTATTTTACATGACGCCACTGCCTATCTGACCTCCACAACCCAGCTACTGGGTAATACGATATCCTTTGGTCAGACCGTTATCAGACTTTCGGGCTTCTGACGACCCACAACGACTGTAAAAGATCCACGAATGACAGCCGGGACCGACAACGGCTCAACGTGCTTTTCGATGTACAGACACATTTTTAAGTGCTTAGGTAATATAAATGTTTATAAAACATTTATATTTCTTAAAAAAAAAAGGTTATTTCCTAAAAATAATATAATATTAGATAAATGCGTTCCTCTAACAGAAATTCCTCATTAAATCAAGTACGAATACATCAATTATTATTATGAAAATTATGAAAATACTTAAACAAGTTTTATTTTCTGACGAGCGCAACTTCAAAATCAAGGTCACGGCACTGCTGGAAGGACCAGAGAAAAAGACGATGGGACTTAGCGTCCCCAAAATTGAAACTTAGTCAACAGACTTGGGTGAGACGTATCTCATTTAAAAGGTCTTGGCTTACTGATCATTCTTTACTGCATTAAGCTGCATTAAGCCTTGGATAACGCCAGGTTTAGTTCGATGTATTATAAACCGAGATCGCATGAACATTCGATGTAAAAAGGAACCTAACAATGTAATTCTTTCCATAACCTACAGACGGTATAAAAATTATAGCAACGATTTACTGAAACGACTTAAACACAACTTCCAAAAAGATGAAATAATTGTTTGTTTCATCTTTTTGGAAGTCTTTGGATCTTTAGCGTGTTTGTACACGCTAAAGATCCAAAGACGAAATGGAAAGTAATTAACTCAATAACAAACAGAAACACAAGTAAAACCAATCCATCAGAACTGCTTAAAATAGAAGATACACCCGAACAATCTTTAGAGAAAATCAACAACTACTTTACTAGCATTGCTAATGAGCTAGCAAGCAAGATTTCACCTTATGCGGATCAAATTATACAATCTTCGGTTCCACCAATGAACTCCATGGTTTTGTTGGAAACAACGGAGCCTGAAATCGAATCTATCATAATGGCTTTAAAAACTGATAGTGCAATAGGTTGGGACGGTATACCTACAAAACTACTTAAAATGGCTAAACATATTATCGTACCACTTCTAACACATATTACAAATCTATCAATAAGAACAGGACTATTCCCAGATAACTTTAAGATTTCCGTTATTCATCCTATCCATAAAGCCGGGAATAGAGACTGTACTAACAACTACCGCCCTATTTCGGTACTGCCCGTCCTGTCTAAGGTCCTTGAAAAAATAATGAACAAACGATTGATTTCATATCTTGAAAAACATAACTTTTTAGCTAACAACCAATATGGGTTTAGAGCAAATAGATCAACAGCACAGGCAGTTTCTGACCTAACGAATTTTGTTGCTACCCACATTGACAATAAAAATAAATGTATTGGAATATTTATTGATTTAGCAAAAGCGTTCGATACAGTCTCTATTTCTATCCTAATAAAGAACTTGGAAAATG
This sequence comes from Mesoligia furuncula, assembly GCA_916614155.1. Taxonomy (NCBI): domain Eukaryota; kingdom Metazoa; phylum Arthropoda; class Insecta; order Lepidoptera; family Noctuidae; genus Mesoligia; species Mesoligia furuncula. The sequence goes on along the minus strand of OU744820.1, from coordinate 4,311,069 downwards.
TTGGCATAAGAGGTAAAGCACTGGATTTGTTTAGTAATTATTTAAAAAACAGAAAACAAAGAGTAACAATTGACGGGATGTACAGTAATGATGCTCCAGTTTCATTTGGCGTGCCTCAGGGAAGTGTCCTTGGGCCGACTCTTTTCCTTATATATATTAATAATCTATGTAAGCTAAACCTAAAAAATTGCAGAATCTTCTCATTCGCCGACGACACTGCACTAATTTTCTATGGAAAGACATGGGAAGAGGCAAAAAAGCATGCAGAATCAGGGTTACAAACGACGGCAAAATTTCTTTCTCAAAACCTGTTAACCCTAAATATCTCAAAAACAAAGTTCATAACCTTTGCCAATACTTACACTACTCTAAAAACTACCCAAAACCTTAAAGTACAGATGCATTCTTGCCAAGATATAACATCTAAGCCCTGTAATTGTTACCCTCTGGAAAGACTTAAAACAATAAAGTACCTTGGTATTCTGCTTGACGAAAGGTTGACTTGGTGCCCTTACATAGATCTATTGTCAGGTAGACTACGTAAACTTATTTATATTTTTTTTAAATTAAGACATGTAGCGGATAAACAACTACTCAAGACCGTTTATTTCGCGCTGGCTCGATCAATAATATCTTATTGTATTACGTCATGGGGGGGAGCGCGTAAAACGCATATTATGAAACTGGAGCGAGCGCAGCGAGCGTTGCTTAAGGTTATGATGTTCAAGCCTAATAAATATCCCACTGTTAACTTGTACTCAGAATGTGATGTTTTGACAGTTCGGCAGCTATTCATTAAAGAAATTATAATGGCGCAACATAGTAAACTTAATTATAATAAAGAAATAATGAATAATAGACGTTTAGGTAGAGTATGTTCTACAATTCCGTATAACACATCCTTTATAAACAAATTCCAGTGTTATCTAGGGCCAATGCTATACAACAAATTGAATAAAATTATCAAATTCTACCAGCTAAATAAACACTCTTGTAAGAAACTTTTAATAACCTGGCTAAAATCGAAAACATGTCTAGAAATTGAAAATTTACTTATTAACCCACAATAGGAAACTTTGAATAAATAAATAAAATAAAAGTAATAAACAATATAAAAATAATAATTAAAACAGTAATGTCCCTAAAACAATGAAATCAATTTAAGTAAATAAAATAACATAATCAAAATAGAATAACATAATCAAAATAGAAAAACAAAAATGTAAAAAGTCGCAAGTTCATACACTCAGTGGTCAAACTACACACATCAAAAGTGTCTAGGGATCAAGCATTTTTATGCGGATTTCTTGAGATTGAGATGTGGCTTTGTAATAAATTTATGATTTTATAAATTTATATGGATCCTTTTTGGTGCATTTCATAATTTGAATCAGGAACTGTGAATCAAATTCGAGTAAAAGATGAAAATCAGCTGTCAATATTTTCCCTATAAAAACATACAACGCATTGAAGACATTATTAGTGCTACTGTTTCCCTACTACTGATTAAAACCAACGTTATTATGGAGCGGCGACGTCATTTAAGCAGGGAAGAAATGCTCAGAGCCGTGGGAATGATAGAAGCTGGTTCCCGGCAACGTACTGTGGCTTTAGCTCTGAATACAAGTCAGAGTGTTATCAGTCGACTTTGGACACGTTACCGAAGCACTGGTACCGTGGCTGAGCGCCATGGAGGACGGTATCGCTGCACCACACGGAGACAAGACCGATACATTCAAATCTTAACTCGAAGAGCTCCAACAATAACCGCCATGATGTTAGCCGTGAGGCTTCATCACTCTTCAGGGAACTTAATTAGCGACCAAACAGTCAGAAACCGCTTGCATGAAGTGAACCTTCATTCCCGAAGACCGCTACGGGTACCACCTATAGCAATGCACAATCGTAGGATTCGATATCAATGGGCTCTTGAACACAGAAATTGGGCAGAAGAACAATGGCGTTTCGTGTGCTTTTCTGATGAGTCTCGTTTTGGTATGAGACCGGATACAAGACGTATACGACACTGGAGAACCCCTGGACGCCAACAGCGATTAAAATCCTGCCAGGAAGTCCATCCTTATAGTGGTGGAACCATCATGGTATGGGCGGGTATTTGGATCGGCGGAAGAACTGAGTTGATTTGGATCAGAGGCAACCTCAACGCTCAAATTTATGCTGAGACGATTGTATCAGACGTCATCGTTCCTCTACAAGTGCAAATCGGTCCCTTATTTCAGTTAATGCATGATAATGCACGACCGCACACCGCAAGAGTTGTAAGACAGACTCTCGTCGCAGCTAACATCAATGTCCTGCCCTGGCCTGCTCAGTCGCCAGACTTGAACCCGATTGAGCATGCATGGGATATGCTACAGAGAAGAGCTCTGCCGAATATGGAGGGGGTATCCAGTCGCAAGAAGACCTTTTTTTGTTGTTGCAACGAACATGGGCGGCCATTCCACAGCGTGATTTGGATGAACTCATTTTGAGTATGCCAAACCGATGTTCTTGTGTTGTTAGTGTTCGCGGTAGAAACACGGATTATTAATTGTTTAAGTTACCCAATAAAATTTTAAAGAAAACTGTTATTTCAGTCTTTTTTTCGAACTTTTGTGTTAGTGGTTCAAATGTCAAAAATCCCTTTATTAGGAAAATGGCAAATTTCTTTATTAATGCAAAGGTGACTTGGTTTATCGTTACTGTGACAAACGAAAACACTTTATTTGATGAATCCTTAAAGAAAATTTTAATTAATATCAATCAGGAGAAAAGTTATTGCAAAAATATATGTTGATCCCTAGACACTTTTGATGTGTGTATTTGTTTTTTTAAATTGACGGTATTTGGAAGAATTGTACAATAAATATTTGTCAACAAATTAGTTATAATATTTCTATCACATTATACCCGCAGTAAGAGTACCCGCAGTTTAATCTATATTTTATTATATTAGTTTAGTTGGTTTTATTAAAAGTTGTTTATAATATACAAATTGGATCTTGGATTATCAATGTACACGTCTGTAGATAGTTACCCGGGAAAGATCTAACGCCTAAGGTACAGGCTCGGCCTAGTTTAGGTGTTAGTGGTCATTCGAATTGTGTTCAATTGCAGAATTTGTACTTACTGTTTACCAAAATCATTTTGTAAAATATTTTTGTGTCAATAAAGCTTTTTTATTTTACTGTGGCAACGACCGTCAAAAATATGGGGTTTTCCAGGAAAAGTAGAATAGATTAAATCGCGAAATCCATACTATTTATTTATTTAAACCACAATTATAACACCATTACAGAATTATCCAAGACGATGTTATAAGTCACTAAGTCTATTCGTTTACAAAAATAAAATAAAATCACCTGCCATGTAAGCAAAATTGCAACAACGGTATAACGCTGCTGGAACCCCGCCCACATGGCTTGCATCAATCATTTAAAAAGATCTGATATCAGACCCCTTTCAATTACTAATTGTGCCTTCTGAATGAATCTCGGCAGGTTTTGCCCAAATATATCCTCCGATACTGTACTAATGTTAATAATACGTGCGGCTCGTGACATAGGGGCAAACTTGAGTAGGTTTGTCCTAGCCGCTGGCACGTCTAACAGCGCTAGCGGCAGCGACAGGGCGGCGGCGCGCGCACACACGCACCCTTCCGGCGCGCGTAGCCACAGCGCTGCCAGCACCTCCGGGTGGTTCAGCAACCCTAGCAGTACGCTCGCCACGTACTTGACCAACGCGACGTCCCTTCTTACTGCCAACCTGGTGTACCCGATCATGCCCAGAACGCACAGACTCGGGTACATCAGGGGATAAAAAAGGGATAAACTCCATACTGCTTATGGTAAAGAAATCTAGCAAAGTTTTGAATTTTTTCCAACATGAGGCTGTATTTCCCTTGAACCTTGAACTCTATGCCTACGCCTATAGAGTTTACCTTGCGGAACAGGTCTAGGGTGAGGAGCCAGATCAAGAGAGATACAGAACCCGCAGGGCAGCATGTGGCAGCTGTTGGGCAGTAGTGACGGTACGGACCCTATCTCCCGGGAGTGGTCTTGTTCCTCACCTCTGGCTTGCCTTCATTGGCCGGCTGAAGTGAACACTGACGAGGAACAGAGCTCCCACCTCTTTCTTGACTTTATTGGCCGGCTTGAGTGGAGATTCGCAAGAGCAAACGTGCTCGGGGGAAAGAAGTATTCTAGTAAGTGCTCGTAGGGATCTTGAAAGATGGCTACCTTTTAAAAATACGTCAATTTACGTCAACTCAATTTCAATCAATCGTCAATTTGCGCCGACTAATTTGACAGGACTCACAGGACTAAACTAATATTTATCTTCTGTCCTTTTCTTAATGAAATAGAACGAAAAAGATGCAGCCTAAACTTAAATTTAGTTTAGTTTGTGAACAGCAGAATCGGCGCCATTCTCTATAATGTATAATTAAAACTATAGGTACTACTGACAAATGTTATCAAATACCTACACATTAGATTACGAGTCGGTAATGATCCGACCACACTACGTCATTAATGACCCGCGCCACGAGCTGCTTAATTAAATAATTTATTCGTAACACAATTTACTTGCTACTATATGTATAAAAAGTAATTTAAAAAAATTAAACCGACTTCAAAAAGAAATTAACTCAAAATTATGAAATAACTAATTGATAACCTCCTTTTTTATAAATCGGTAAAAATATACACTTAAAAGTTGAGAGTACTTGTCTGTGTGGTGCCGGACTTAAAGAATAGCACCACCCCATACTTCCCGTGGGTGTCGTAAAAGGCGACTAGGGGTCGTACCGGAGAATGGGCAGCAGCGTTCTCTATGCATTCCACCACCATACCATGCCAAGCGTGGCGATTATGGCAAACCCCCCCCCCCTTTTGGGGGAGGCCTATGTCCAGCAGTGGACGTCTTTCGGCTGAAATGATGATGATGATGATGATGAAAAGTTGAGAACCTCCTTCTTTTTTGAAGTCGGTTATAAAAGGCAACAAAAAAAAAAGCGGTGGCACTCGGGAGTATTCTGTTTGTGGTTTGTTTTTACTTCTGTCGGCACTCCCGAAGTCGGGAGTGCCGACAGAATTAAAAACAAACCACAATCAGAATACTTTGCCATCACTCACTGACATATCGGATATACATTAAAACCGAGTACATCCCGAGGACAGCCGAACACATCCGAAGCGGTGTCGGTTACGGTAACAGTGGCGCGAGTTCTATGTTCATCATATTATGTTTTTAAATTTTCGTCGGCGAGGCCTATATTCGTCAGAGAATTTTATACTGTCATGTATGTCAGCACCATCTCTTGACCGATAGTGGAACTAATGTAAATTTTATTGATGATTTCTGAAAAAGTGTGCTATTCAGAGACTTCGTTTTATTTTCCTGAAATCTTTACATAAACTTCTATCACATAGAATAATTTCAGATTTTTCTCTTACCAAACTTCGGAGATAAGGGGGGGACGGTATTTTTTTTTTACTTTTCTCATCAAAAGTCGAAAACTATGCGGCCTAAAAAAAAGAATTTCATTTTCATCAATTTCAGACCCCTTTATTTTTATTTCTTTCTTATTTGCTAACTGTTTTATTAAATTTCAAGTTGATAGCATTAGTAGTTCTTGAGATATCCAGCTGTGACAGACAGACAGACAGACAGACTGAGTCTCACCATAGGGGTTCCGTTTAACCATTTTGGTACGGAACCCTAAAAAATTACTTTATATCGAGAGTCTTTGGTCAACTGGACCCACTGCTTAAACGTCATAGCGTTTGACCGTCAGTCTGACGAAGATCGAGCTTGCCGAGGCGCCTGCGCTCGCACGCACACAATAATACTCATGCATCTTCATTTCCATACACACCTTCACACCTTAAGGGTGCGTTTGACGAGCGGAGCGAAGCGGAGCGGAGACGTGCAGGAATCGACCGAAATAGTTCTCAAACTAAACTAAATTTAAGTTCAGTACATCTATATCTCTCTATATCATTAAGAAAAGGACAGAAGATAAATATTAGTTTAGTCCTGTCAAATTAGACAGCGCCTGACGTAAATTGACGTATTTTTAGTAGCCATGTTTTTAATCACGTCTAAACTTGCTAAGGAAGATCTTAATTTTGACAGGACTAAACTAATATGTATCTTCTGTCCTTTCCATAATGAATAATGCGCCAATATCAATATCAATCCGCACAGCCTTATCCAAACTATGCTGGGGTCAGCTTCCAGTCTAACCGGTTGCAGCTGAATACCAGTATTTTACATGGAGCATCTGCATAATCTTACCTTCACAACCTAACGTGCTTTTCGAGGCACGGAGGATTCTGTATGTAATGCATGGTCACCCATCCACGGACCGACCTCAGCATGCGTAGCTTAACCTGATCGATCGACCTGTGCGGCTGTTATTATTTAGCCACGGGCCCCTCCAAATTTTAAACAGTTTTAATTAAAGAAATAAATAAATAATAAATAATCATTCCTCACACTTCACTGTCTGTGTGGTGCCGGACTTAAAGAATACCACCACCCCATACTTCCCGTGGGTGTCGTAAAAGGCGACTAAGGGTCGTACCGGAGAATGGGCAGCAGCGTTCTCTATGCATTTCACCACCATACCATACTGCGATCGCCAACCCGCCTGCCAAGCGTGGCGATTATGGCAAACCCCCCCAAATTGGGGGAGGCCTATATCCAGCAGTGGACGTCTTTCGGCTGAAATGATGATTCCTCACACAATCCATCCATCTTTCACCAAAGGCCTACCAATTACGTAACTTAGGTGTTACGTAATTGGTAGGCCTTTGGTGTGGGATGCAACGTGCAGCGACACCCTTGCGCCATCCCATCTTCCAAGCACGGTGAGCTGTGCTGGGGCGGCTGCTGCAGGTGCGGAGTTCCTCAAACGGCGCAAATATTCCAATCTCTTTGGAAATGTTTGAGCCGTTTGGGGTTGAAACACTAGGGCCCGACAGCGGCGGCCCTAAAATTTTTTTTAGGTGGTGCAAAATCTTTTCGTGGCGCCCCTCTATGTACCATGTTCCTATGATATAATTATGCATATATGCAGTTGCTTGCTTGCTTTTGCTTGGTTGTGGTGCATCGATGACTGGTGGCTGGAGGACTGTCCACCTGGCACTAGTCATTGATGATAGTAACTTACTATAAAGCCGATCGTCGAAGCGCTGAAATCAGCGCTGATTTTAGCACCTCTCCCTTGATGGCGCTCGGTGCCGTTTCACCGCTCACATCGCCCTAGGGCCGCTACCTACTGGGGCCCGAGTGCCCACTTAGTATTTCGAGACATCGCCAAGCGGTTGGTCGACTCTTCACGTGACCAGAGGGCTGGCCTATTTTTTGGCCAAAGAATCAGCATTGCCATACAACGTGGCAATGCTGCCAGCCTTTTGGGCATGTTTCCTGTTGCCAGCGATGCGAACGAATTTTTTGATGCCCTTTGATTATTTCCCCTCCTGTTTAGGGTTCCATAGTTCCTACTAGGAACCCTTATAGTTTCGTCATGTCCGTCCGTCTGTCTGACAGTCGAGGTTTCGCTAAGAGACCGTTAGTACTAGAAAGCTGTAATTTTGTAGGAGTGTGTATATCAATTACGCCGACAAAGTGGTAAAATTAAATTTGGGGAAATATTTTTTCTAAGGGAGCTCCCCTACATGTAAAGTGGGAATGAATATTTTTTTCGTGTCTACCCCATCGCGTGGGGTATCGTTGAATAGGTCTTCTAAAATGATTTAGGGGTTACTAAAATTATTTTTCGATTTAATGCTCCATTTACGAAATATTAAATTTTAAGGTACAAATTTTTGTTCCGGTAGGGCGTCCCTTCCCTCTAAAACCTAAGCTGCGGGCTTGAAAAATCTGGAAAAGTTCGCGATGATAGTGCATTTTATGAACTTTAAAAGAAAATTATAGAAGTTAAGATAACTTTATTAGTTTAGCAGTAATAGTCGTTGAACTCGGGTGTTGGATAATTTTGAACCAAATACAAAATCCTTAGCATTAATCTTTTAAAGTGACTAAGATGAAGTAGTTGCTTGTTTATAACGGTAAAGACTTGCATTGAAAAACAAAATGTGATTTTTTATATATTCAGAACTAGCTGCGCCTTGCGGTTTCACCCGCGTAAATGTCGATCCCGTGGGAATATCGGGATAAAAAGTAGTCTATATGTTAATCCAAAGTGTCAGCTATATCCATACAAATTTTTATCAAAATTGGTCCAGCCGTTTGAGCGTGAAGAAGTAACAAGCATATAAACACACACACCCCCACACACTCACAAACTTTCGCCTTTATAATATTAGTGTGATAAAGAACAACAGAATCGTACTACATTGTGATAACGGGCTACTACGGAACCCTACAATGTGCGTAACCCGACACGCACTTGGCCGGTTTTTTATATACTTGTACATATTACGATTATAAGACTGTTAGCTTTTTAAATTATGTAAACACTTTAAGTGTAATTAAATACAGGGTTATTGGTAAAACATTAACAACCTCTTAAGCGGTCATTATACTCATCATTATTAACAACTTTTACTATGGGACCAAACCTGAAATCGCGAAAAAAAAATCTGCTGTTCCCTACATTTTGACGAGTTATACGAATATAAATGTAAGGAACAGCTGATTTTTCTTAGCGATTTCAGGTTTGGTCCCATAGTAAAAGTTGTTCATAATGATGAGCACAATGACCTCTAAAGAGGTTGTTAATGTTTTACCAATAACCCTGTATATATCACTGAATAGGTACTTTTAATTAATAATACAACAATACACACTTGTAAAATGATAAATGATTTATTTTCTGTAAGTAAGTTTTTACAAACACTTTTACACGTCATCATATTTTTTAAACTAGAAGAGGTCGGCGTTTCCATCTGACTACTCTGAGAAGAAAGGCCGAAACAAACTCAGAGGTCACAGTCTCTTTTAAAGTCCAGACAAAATCTTGGTCAGATCGTGTGAAGACCATGTAGATTGATGTCTGAAATGGTCTTTTGAGGAAAGAACCACACAGATTGAGCGGACCTGTCCAATCAGTGCACGCATTTGTCAAAAATCGTGCATCTCAACTCAGAAATTGAGGAGCTCAACGATTCGACGAACAATACCAAAGAAAGGATAAATGTATCGATAACTTCGACATATCGACTCAAGCGGTTGTTATTGTATGAAATATCGACATCGCTGCTCTCGTCTCGTCTGTGACTCGCTTAGTGAAAACGTACCCTAATGTGTGTGTGTACGTGTGTGACGAAACTTTCAGTGCAGTGAGTCAGATGCATAAAAGGGAGACTATCACAGAGCACTTATAATAAGTACGGAGTCGACTGCATTCAATCCATTCAGCTTCAGAACCTTGTCTGCAATACATGATTCTCTCAAATAACGAAAAGACTTTATCAAGAATACAAAAAATAAGAAACGAAGTAGGTAACATAATTTTACATTACAAACATTTGTGTATTAAATAGATAAGATTATATACACAATTTACTCTATACGGTGATGAACTAAAGTGAAGTGTAACAGTGTAAAGAGCTGCTGCAATGTAAGTAACTTTATAAAATATACATTATCAATTCATCATCATCACCCATCTACGAACCAACCAGGTGATGGCAATCGACCCTGCGGCTGTTATTTACTTAGCCATAAGCCTCAGCTAATTTATTTGTGACTAGCTCCCGCCCGCGGCTTCGCTCGCGAGGTATGTCGATAAAAACTATCCTATGTCCTTTCCCGGGATGCAATCTATCTCTCTGCCAAATTTTATCGAAATCCGTTCAGTGGTTTAGGCGTGAAAAGATAACATACAGACAGACACACTTTCGAATTTATAATATTAGTATGGATTGACGCAGCAATATGTCTTTTTACAAGCTTTTATTTAGCTTGCACTGTTCGTATAATTATGTATGTATGTAAGTTGTCCTTCAAAATTTGCAAACCATTTTTCGACCATTTGTTGGAATCCGATTGAGCTGAAATTTTGCATATACACCTGTAGTTCTGTGTAAGAATACAATGTGCAATACTCAATATTGTAATAATTTCAATATGGCCGCCGCTCCAACATGGCGGATTACATATTTTTTCTGGGTATCAAATGAAAGGGCTTGAAGAGTAGAAAACGATAAAGTTAATAACATCACACTAAATTCAAAATGGCCGCCGTTCCAAGATGGCGGATTATATATTTTTTTCAATCCCTTTATTATGGGTAGATAATATTATATCAAATGAAAGGGCTCGAAGAGTAGAAAACAATAAATTTAGTAACATCACACTAAATTCAATATGTCGCCGCTCCAAGATGACGGATTAAAAAAAAGTTTTACAAAACAAGCTGACCACCCGTTCATAACTAAAAATGTTATTAATAAATCTTTAAGACTAAAAAGTAAAAAATAAAATTAAAATAAAAAAAAGTTTTTAAAAACAAGCTTTTATTGAAAATATATTTTTTTTATATTTTTATATAATTTTCTTTTTTAGGCTACGTTTTATTTAAATAAAAGCTTGTTTTTAAAAACTTTTTTATTTTCATTTATTGTTATAACAGCGTGATTATTCGAGTAATATGCGGGTGTGTGTGTCAAATTACTCATTAAAAGAAGGTCGTAAGTCAAACTAAACGTTAAGCTATTGCTTTGTAAATTTGCCTATGGAGCCAACCGTACATCTCTATTAGCCGTAATCTGAGGAGCCACGCCCTTTCTATACATATATCCCTTTATCGTTACCATATTTTTCGTACAATCTTTACTATGTGTTATTGACCAACACGTTCATAATTGCAATTTTTCTCACGAAATGTTCCCGATTCTCTCGAAACATATGCACATGCCCATGACAACCGATTTCCATGCAACTTTTTCAGTCACCGGCGTAACTTTCAGACGTTAGAAATCGCCGCTCCGCAGTTTGCGCAGAAGCAAGGTCAAATTAAATTACCTAACAACGTCAGACTCTGCAGACGAGATGAGTAATCAATATTTAAACACGATAAAGTAAAAAGATTTAGAGTAGGGTTCCGTACCAAAATGATAAAACGGAAACCTTATGGTAAGACTCAGTCTGTCTGTCACAGCTGGATATCTCAAGAACTACTAATGCTATCAACTTGAAATTTAGAATAGTTTTAGATGACGTTTGCCCAACTATTTTACAAATAAGAAATAAATAAAATTTTTTGCAAGAAGTGCTGAAAGGTTCTGAAAAATTAGAAGTGGCTAGTGGCTACTAGGGCATGTGGGATATCATATGAAAGAGCGCAGTTTGCACTTTCTCAAACATTTTTTTTTTTTTTTAAGCCCCATAGTTTTCAACTGTGTCTGTGTGGTGCCGGACTTAAAGAATAGCACCACCCCATACTTCCCGTGGGTGTCGTAAAAGGCGACTAAGGGTCGTACCGGAGAATGGGCAACAGCGTTCTCATGCATTCCACCACCATACCATACTGCGATCGCCAACCCGCCTGCCAAGCGTGGCGATCATGGCAAACCCCCCCCCCCCCCTATTGGGGGAGGCCTATGTCCAGCAGTGGACGTCTTTCGGCTGAAATGATGATGATGATGAGTTTTCAACTATTGATGAAAAATCTGAAATAATTCTATGTGATAGAAGTTTATGTAAAGATTACAGGAAAAATAAAACGATGTCTCTAAATAGCACACTTTTTCAGAAATCATCAACAAAAGTTACACCAGTTCCACTATCGGCCAAGAGACGGCGCTGACCTAAAACTGCAATATTCTACACCGCACAGTGTGCAGTGTTAAAATTCTGTAACGAATATTAGGCTCGCCAATGAAAATTTAAAAACATGATGGTACGGAACTCTCGGTGCGCGAGTCCGACTTGCTCTTGCTCGGTATTATATTGTATACCTACCTTCAAGCCTCATATCCACTAGGCAACAATTGACGCGCAACACGGGACGCTCAACATGTTCGGCAGCGTTGCACAACAGCGCGCGACGTTGCCAGCTGGCGAGCAATATGACGCGCGGCTTGTTGTTTGTTTTCGTGCAACATGCAGTTGAGCATCAAAATGTTGTCGAGTGGAGACGTGACGCGCAGAAATGTCCGTGTGGTGTAACGAACGAGTACTCATTCGGGTAAAATTCGTAAAAGAGCCATCAACCACACGGAGATCACTGAATATATTTTCTTTATTTTGTAAGTAATTTCTAACCCACCAACGTGGTTTTTTTTCTTTTTGCTGCATTTTTCTATAAAATTATACCTAGCCACCGCCGCTGAAATCAACACTAGTTCCTCTGGCGACATGTTGTCGACGACTGATCATGCGTAGACAGACAACGTTGCTAAACAAAAGTTCCGCGCTAACTTTCAACATGTTGAGCAACATTTTGTGCAACATGTCGCTCGCCAAATGTTGCCTAGTGGATACGAGGCTTTACGTCACACTCATTTCAAAATCACAAACAAAGGTTGGTTTGTGATAAGAATATCTACATTATTCTTAGTGTCACAAAGTGTTGTGGAGTACCATACTCATATCAAGGAAAATGTCTGATTATTACCTTTTCCTAGAATTACTAATGTAGGTACTCAAAAATAAGTGTTTGTTTGGGTGACCGCGTGGTTCTAACAAACTACGCAACGTATACGATACGTATACTTTCAGGAAATAACTATTTAGACTAGACACTACATTAAAGGACTAACTAACCTCAATCAATCAACTCAGCCTATCGCAGTCCACTGCTGGACATAGGCCTCTCCCAGACTGCGCCACAGCGCCCTGTCCTCCGCCCTCCGCATCCAGTCTACCCCAGCCACCTTCTTCAGGTCGTCCGTCCATCTAGCTGGGGGGCGTCCCACACTACGCTTGCCGATACGCGGTCTCCACTCCAGGACTCGTCTGCTCCACCGGCCATCGGTCCTTCGACAGACATGGCCAGCCCACTGCCACTTCAGTTTGCTTACTCTGCAAGCTAAGTCGGTAACTCCGGTTCTTTTCCGGATAGTTTCATTCCTGATTTTATCCTTTAAAGAGACTCCGAGCATAGCTCGCTCCATAGCGCGCTGAGCGACCTTGAATTTGTGTACCAGCCCGACCGTCAGTGTCCACTTTTCAGCACCGTATGTCATGAAGGGCAGGACGCACTGGTTGAAGACCTTAGTCTTTAAACACTGCGGGATAGGCGACGAGAACTAACTATAACCTACTATAAAAATAAATACAAAAACAAGGGACACTTAGGCGTCGAAGTACTCGTCCGCATCGGTGTCATATTTGTCTATAGAATACGGATTGTGCCAATAATAACAGCCGCACAGGTCGATCGATCAGGTTAAGCTACGCTTGCCGCGGTTGGTCTGTGGATGGGTGACCATCTTTACATACCGAGACTCCTCCGTGCCTCGGAAAGCACGTTAAGCCGTTGGTCCCGGCTGTCATTCGTGGATCTTTGACAGTCGTTACGGGTAGTCAGAAGCCCGAAAGTCTGACAACCAGTCTTACCAAGGGGTATCATATTACCCAGTAGCTGGGTTGTGGAGGTCAGATAGGCAGTCGCTCCATGTAAAATACTGGTATTCAGCTGCATCCGGTTAGACTGGAAGCCGACTCCAACATAGTTGGGAAAAGGCTAGGCAGATGATGAATACGGATTGTGCCATTTTTCAAAGGGAAGCCGGTAGGAATCGAGTTGTATGGAATCTTCGCCACTTACTTCAATATTATTTATCCTTCATTCTCCAGCCCTTATCCCAAATTATTTGTTATCGGCGCAACATTTCTTTTCCTTCCATACATATTCTCTATTAAAGTGAATGGGTAGTTGAGACCGCGAATTCAAATTTTCTTAGATTTTTTGCAATTTCCAGGTCAGTGTCAGGTTATATCTTGATCAAAATGTGATTCGCGACAATAACAGGTACATATTTAGAGAATTATAATCATTTACATCTTTCTAAGTTAGATTTCTACCATTAACACTTTTCCATAAGACATTGGTGGTTGGTGGCAGAAATCTAACTTAGAAAGATACTTATATGATTCTCATGATTATAATTCTCTAAATATGTACCTGTTATTGTCGCGAATCATATTTTGATCAAGATACAAGCTGAATTTCGCGGTCTACCTCTATCCATTCACCTTAAAATTCCCGGACTTCCAACGCTACAAGTTCTCTCGCCATTTTCTCTTCAATATGATACCCTATTTGACCTACAAGTCCAACTAGAATCAGTGACACTGTTATATCATGAAAGAAAGCGTCATCGGATTTTCCAGTTTGGATTTATCGTGGCGTGGCGCAATTAATGGGTACTGTAACCGTGCTGTGCGCATTTGCCAACTTCATTAAAAAAAAAAGCTTTTGAGCGAAATTACTAAAATCATTAAAAGTACTATGCTTTTATCACCGACTTGGTCCGCGTAGATTTCAGGCTTTCCTATACAAACTTACTGACTTTGTTTGCACCACAGAATTATTACTGCGCTTGCGCGATGCAGGACTTCTGTGACGTCATGTCTTTGACGCGTTCGTAGGTATCATGCGGTAGACTGCTGCGCTTGAGTTAGGTATACTACCCTTTATTCGTAAACGCCTAGATTGACAGTCCTAAGCCTGTTAAAGTATTAAGGAAAGTCAGTGGCTTCCATAATTTTGACTTCAATGAATATGTGTCATGATAAAGTATCAAACGATATCACAAATAATAATAATACGACTGTTCTTGCTATCAAACACCGACACAAACGTAAACAAGATAAGTAATCTCAACCTACGTTGCTCAGCAAAATGCTGTGACTTCGGACGGTCGATAGTCGCTCGCCGAGTCGCAAAAGTTCCGCCTTGATGTTTGCTAAAGAGCGATGAAACGCAGCATTCTAGGTGTTAAAAGACAGACCAGAATTCGGATCACCACACTGCGTTCCAAAACGGGCATACTGGATGTAGGAAAGAAGGTTACCAGGCTCAAATGGGATTGGGCGGGTCACATCAGCCGCATGCACGATTACCACTGGGTAAAAATCTCCACACAATGGGTGCCTGTCCACACAATGAGGTCTGTGTGGTGCCGGACTTAAAGAATTGCACCACCCCTTACTTCCCGTGGGTGTCGTAAAAGGCGACTAAGGGTCTTACCGGAGAATGGGCAGCAGCGTTCTCTATGCATTCCACCACCATACCTTACTGCGATCGCCAACCCGCCTGCCAAGCGTGGCGATTATGGCAAACCCCCCCAAAATTGGGGGAGGCCTGTGTCCAGCAGTGGACGTCTATCGGCTGAAACGACGAATGGGTGTCTGAAGATGGACGGCGCCGCCCGAGGTCGGCCCAGAAAGAGATGGCGAGTTGACGGACGCGTATACAACATTATTTTTAGTATATGCGAAACCCGAAACACGTGTCTAGTATTTTTATGTAAAGAATCTATGAACAAACCTTCAAAATTGTATCATAAAAAATCACAAAGTTATAAGCTTGTTAAGTTACCTGTTTGTCTGTACAAAAACATACCCACCTGCACCGCTCGCGCCGCGCCGTCTTGCGCTCATTGATAATAGTACTTAGGTACCTAACCTGCTTAGTGTCGCTCGGTGTCCAACTTTTAACCTTTTTAGGGTTCCGTACCCAAAGGGTAAAAACGGGACCCTATTACTAAGACTTCGCTGTCTGTCCGTCTGTCCGTCCATCAGGCTGTCTGTCACCAGGCTGTATCTCAAGAACCGCGATAGCTAGACTGTTGAAATTTTTACAAATTATGTATTTCTGTTGCCGCTATAACAACAAATAGGTACTAATTAAATAAAAAAATTAAAAAAACCCCGACACACAATAATAATAAAATTAAAATGTAATTGGAAAAGGATAAAATAATTTAAAAACCCCCGACCTAAAGAATTTATGTAACGAGACTAAAACAGATAAATTCATATGGCAGTCGGGGGCCTCTTAGAATAGGTGTTCCACAGAACGGTCCCCCGACTTCCATATGAATTTTTCCTTGTGGTACGGAACCCTTCGTTTGCGAGTCCGACTCGCACTTGGCCAGCTTTTTAAATATTTTTGGGACAAAATATAACATGGGGTAAAAATTATTGGAATCGATTCAGTTACTGATTCTGAACAAACTATAATTCAGGTTACGCATATACTAAAAATAACGTTGTATACGGCAACAAGTTATCTACGGTTATTGTTGAGAATATCCTGTTTATTTGTTTTACAAGTCGCTTATCGCTGTGCTGTTTTAAGTGCTGTGACGTCAAGACTTTAGTTTGTAGTGGCGTTGTAGATGGCGCCACAACTTTATCCTGTTTTAATGATTTTATCCTCTGTTTCCTTTTGGGATTGGTTTTTCTAAAATTCTGAAGCACGAGTTTAATTTGTTTTTGTACCAAATGTACAAATATTCAACATTATTTTACCCAACTTGCATCTCAATCAAACATCCCTTTTAAGAATTGTATCCAGGTGTTATTGGTGACCTTTTGAAAGCGTTAAGGGGCTGGAGGAGCATGCGTGAACTACGCATACAAACGTAATACCAAAATAATTTGTAAATCAAACATATTCTTAATGTAGTGTAGTTATTCCGATTGGATTACAGAATATCTAAGGTTCCCAAATATATATTTTGAATGGACACTGATTTAAAGACGAGTTATGAGAAAAATAAGTTTTCTATAGAAATTTGAAATTCCTCATATCTCGTCTTTATTACAGTGTCCTTTTAAAATATATATTTGGAAACCTAGATATAAAGGAAGGAAGGCCTCCCACAAGGTGGACCGATGACCTTGTGAAGGCCGCAGGAACCCGTTGGATGCGGGAAGCACAGGACCGGTCGAAGTGGAGGTGCTTGGGGAAGGCCTATGTCCAGCAGTGGACTGAAATGAATTCTTTGGGCTGAAATGAATGATGAACCTAGATATTCTGTAATCCAATCGGAATAAATATACACTACCATAAGAATATGTTTGATTTACAAATTATTTTGGTATTACGTTTGCATGAACTACGCATGTTCCGCCGGCCCCTTGATCATGATGTTTTAGCTCTATATCTAAGCTTATAGAAAAGAAATGTCTTATCAATCAACTCAGCCTATCGCAGTCAAAGTCAAAGTCAAGTCAAAGTCAAAGCATTTATTTCAAATAGGCACTTAACAGGCACTTTTGAACGTCAAAAATTACTAAAATAGAATTGATTCTAGTCGCCCATTCCAAAAGGTAGATTTCGTATGGAGAAGAATGGGCAAGAAACTCCACCGTTACTCTTTTAAAATGTTTTACAATATTTTGCATGTACATTAATTATATAATATATATGTGAAGACGATGCACCTAAAATAAAATTACTGTACCACAATAGGTAAAAGAATTAAAAATGAAACCATAACATATAAATTAATTATCTGATAGATACATGGTGCTCACATATTTACAAGCATGGTAAAAATAAACGATTGTCATTAAAAAAAATAATAATAATAATAGTAATAAGTCAGGGTGTGAGTTAAAGTAATTACAGAATGTAAATCAATGTAAAAAAAAATAAAAATAGAAGAACAAAAATAAATTTTGCAATTAAATTAGCAACCAGTTTGATTTTGTCTTGACTCTAGATTGTCCTATGGAGCAGGACCAGCATGTTTCCAAGCGTTCTTATCTTGGATATAATCTTCTAATTTATAGTACGCTTGTTTACAAAGTGTACGTTTAATGTGAGTTTTAAATTTTCTTTCATTTAATTGCAATATATCATTAGGTATTTTATTGTAACATTTAACACAGTACCCCATAAAAGATGTATGTACTTTGGCTAATCTGAAAAATGGTTGATGTATTTTATCTTTATTTCTAGTGTTAAAATTATGTCTATCGCTTATTTTATTAAAAAGATGTAGATTTTTTCTTACATACATAATATTTTCATAAATGAATTGGCAAGGTACCGTCATAATATTGATCCTTTTAAAAAGTTCCCTGAGAGATTCGCGGCGACGTAGATTATAAATGGCTCTGACAGCTCTCTTTTGCAAAATAAAGATGGATTCAATGTCAGCAGCTCGACCCCATAGTAAAATGCCGTACGACATAATGCTGTGAAAGTAGCTAAAATAGACTAAACGCGCGGTTTCTACGTCAGTTAACTGTCTTATCTTTCTAACAGCATAAGCGGCCGAGCTAAGCCGCCCCGCAAGAGATGTTATGTGAGGTCCCCATTGTAATTTCTCGTCTAGCGTGATTCCCAGAAAAACCGTTTGATCAACAAAATCCAGTTTTTCTCCATTCAGTATGATGTCACATTCGCTACTTCTGACATTAGGTAATTTAAATCTAATGCATTTGGTTTTCTTTTCATTTAGTACCAGATTATTTACCGTAAACCAATCATGGACCTGAAGAATAGAGTTATTCACGTCGTCAAGACTTTGTGCACGTCTGTCTATCTTAAAGATCAATGAGGTGTCATCTGCAAATAACACCATCTTCGGTTGATTTTGAAGTAATTGGGGTAAATCATTAATGTAAACTAAGAAGAGGAATGGACCCAATATCGAACCTTGAGGAACGCCCATTGCCATTTCAGACCCTAATGAGTTTACGCCGTTTACTTGAACTTTAAGCTTTCTGTCTTTTAGGTATGACCTTAGTAAATCAAGAGCTAAATTCCTAATCCCATAGTGCTCAAGTTTCAGCAAAAGTGTCTCATGGTTTACGCAATCGAACGCCTTAGAGAGGTCGCAAAAGATTCCAATGGCATCTTGTGCTTCCTCCCAGGCGTTGAAAATGTTCTTTATTAGGGTGACACCGGCGTCAGTGGTACAACGCCCTTTGGTGAAACCGTACTGTTGTTCATGAAAGATGGAATTTTTATTAAAGTGTCGTAACATTTGATTGAGCATCAACTTTTCAAACACCTTACTGAGAACTGGCAGAATCGACACAGGCCTATAATTGTTGGGTTCTTTACTATCACCGGATTTGAATAAAGGAACAACTTTACTGTGTTTCATGAGATCCGGAAAGACTCCTTGGTCTACACTGATGTTAAATATGTAAGCTAAATAGGGCGCAATCGTTTCGATGATAGATCTACAAACTTTTACAGACATTCCCCAGAGATCTTCTGTTGATTTAATTTTAAGATCTTTAAAAGCTTTTATAACAGCCTGGGGGTTTGTATGCTGAAACCTAAACTCCGAAGGGCATGCCTTAACATTCTTTCTAAGTAAGTTAGCAGAAAGCGCGGGTGAGGAATTTAAAGTTTCAGTAGTTTTAATGGGAATATTAGCAAAAAAGTTTTCGAATTCCTGAGCAATTTCTACATCTGAATTGATGGGGCCATGTGCAGTCTCTAAATTAAATTCAGTATTACATTGTTTTTTCCTACCTGTTTCACTATTTATTATTTGCCAGGTAGTTTTTATTTTATCATCGGCTGATTTTATTTTATTGCTAATATAAAGAGCTTTAGCTGTTTTGCATACACTTTTGAAAGTCTTAGAATATGTTGCAACATACTGATGAAAGCTTGTGTTATTCATATGATGCTTCAGGCCATAAAGTTCAAAAAGGGTTTCCCTGCTTTTACGAATACCTGGAGTCGCCCAATCACTAAATAAGAACTTTGTGTAAATACTTTTAGTCTGTAGTGGGAAAGTGTCATTAAATTGAGTGTTTAATAGTGAAAAGAACTCGGCGTATAACTCATTTGGGTCACATTGATTATTAAAACTCTGAACGCATAATTTACTAGCCAAAGAATTATTTAATTTCTCTAAATTTTTACATGTGATTGGCCTAAACCTTATTTTTTTTTTTTGTAAAGGCATGTAGGAGCAAAATGTTATTGTTTGTCCACTGTGATCAGAAGGCAACTTATTTACAATTTGTTTGTGTAAATAATCACAGTTACAGAAAATATTATCTATACAAGTGGCAGAGGAAGCTGTCACTCGGGTGGGTTCAATAAAAACATTTGACAAATCAAATGACCTAAAAAGACTTAATAATCTGATAGTATTAGAGTTATTTTCTAACAAATTAATATTAAAATCGCCACATATTATTATTGATTTACTACTGGCAGAAAGTTTCTTTAGCACATCTTCCATTACAGAATCAAACACAGCTAGATTCTGGTAACTTGGAGGTCTGTATACGCATACTACCACATGCTTATCGAGCTCAACACAGGACAATTCAATGGTGTGTTCAACAGACAGCCCGATGAAGTCTTCAGTCCACTGTTTTACATAGGCCTCTCCCAGTAACAACACCCTGGCCTCTGCCTTCCGAATCCAGTCCATCCCAGTCACCTTCTTAAGGCCATCCGTGCATCTATCTAGCTGGAGGGTGTCCTACACGCTTGCCGAAACGCGGTCTCAATAGGTAACAAGAGAATTTTATAGGATATTCTTGATCCGTTGTTACGCCCCACCCGTTAGACTCGTCTGCTCCAGCGACCATGGTACTTTCCTTTAGTAAAGTGGTATATACTTTCCTAATCTGTCTAGCCTTTTCAAAGTCGCCTTCCAGTCTAACCGGATGCAGTTGATAAATAGAGACGTTTATATCAGCACTTATTGCAGTCGTTATCTAAAGGGCCGTTATCAGCCGTCAGTCATTTCACACTTTATAAGTGTTAGGTAATCCCTTTTTCCCACATCTAACTTGCGCAGCAGTAATGTTTCTACAGTGCCAGTTATTATCTTTTGCGCTGTACCTTCAACAACTTTGTTTTGGTGATATTTGATGCTTGAAGCTGCGGTGTGCTCAGAGAGCACTTTTATAATACTGGGGTTTACAGGCTCTGTGACTGGGGTGTCCTAGAAGAGCGGAGGCCGTCGGCTGACGCATAGATAAAAATGGGAACTAATTTTTTGAGCTGTTATTTAAATATTCGAGATGTTATTATGATCAGTTGAAAAACATATTGAGCAGTTATTTAATTTAATGGCGGTTGATTAATTATTGCGACAGTAAAACATGGACAGTAATAAAAGATCAATTAGACTGTTATTTTATCATACAATGTCAATTCTAAAAATAATTGAGCAGTCCAATAACTAAATGAGCGGTAAAAATGATGGAATGGGCGGTTCGCTAAATAGTTCGGCAGATCATAGCGGATGCAAGAGCGAGCGAAGCGAGCTCGGGACTTGGGGCACCCCGACTCGGACAGGTTAGGTTCGAAGGGGATGACATCCCCTTCGTGTTAGGTTCCTTTAAACCCTGTAGACAGAAATAGGGGCCCCGCGAAGCGGGGCTCCGTCGACTACACACCCAAAACTACTTTACCACCTCATTGTTTATAGAATTGCTTAGAATGAGATTTATTACCGACAAATTCCGATTTATTACTGCCCACACGTAACTGCTCGTTCAATAATTTTTACCGCCCATTTAATTATTTTCCCATTCAATTATATATTCACTGATCCATTTCATTATTTTTTATTACTCATTTTTGTTTACTTTACTGCTTAGTTTTAACTGCTGAACAAGTTATTAAACGTGCCATTTATAATTTTTAACTTACCAAAACCGCTATTTACAACTGCCTCTTTAAATCAGTGCCGATAAAAATACTAAATGTACAAGGCTGACGTCACGGCCGCAGTCAGTGACAGCTGTCATGAAAATGATGACGGCGGAATTTGACTTCACAGTATCAGAAAACGCTCTATAGGGAAACTATGGAGGGTAGAGGCACAGAGAATGTAATTATTATTATTATCCATTTATTTCAGGCATCAAGGCCCATATAAAACATACAATACAATACGAATATAACTTAAAAATACTATACTTAAATACATACATACATTATAATTACACATTATAATACTCTTAGAGGTAAAACCGTCTCATAAGGCTATATACTTGGTTTTATCGACGTTAATACAGACAATATTTTTTAACCAAGCCAGGACCGTAGGTATTATATCATCTGTGACCGTATCAAAACCTTTTTGTGCGTAATATAGGCACCAGCCCAAGAGCCTGCTGTGAAAAGTAGTGCCGTATCATCGGCAAAGGAAACGATTTTACCATGGGGTAGCTGTAGGTTACAGAGATCATATAGGCAAGGAAGATGAAGGGCCCGATCACACTTCCCCGAAGTACACCAAATGTGACAGGATCATCACTAACATGTTTGCCTATTCTAACCCTCTGGAACCATCATATAAGTAGTCCCGGAAAAGTTTTAATGGTAGGCACTTGATCCCTATGTTTTCCAGTTTGTTCAATAGCCAACCTATTACAGAGACTGTGTCAAAAGCTTTGGCCAGATCAAGGAATAAGACAAATGCCTTATTTTTAATATCAAGACCGTTAACAAGAAGATCTGTCGGCTCATGAACAGCGACGGCACAAGATTTTCCGGGCCTGAACCCAAATTGACCCTGTGATATGAGGTTATTGCGTCCAAGGTATTCGGTCAGTTGCTGTTCATATGGCATTCTAGTAATTTGGAAAGAGTGGGTAGAATGGAGATCGGCCGGTAATTGTTGGTTCTGTCCCCAGCTTTGTCGATGAAATGTACGAGTGATTTTTTTAAAGGTAACGGAAATTTGTGCCTGAGGAAAATGTTAGATGAAATAACTGGGTAGTTCTTGTAATGCTTAAGGAACCGAGCAGAAATGGGTCCACACTTTCAGAGTAGGTAGGTGTTTTTAAGAATACACCGAAGAGACTCCCTCTTCGGTGTATTACCTCCTATAATTACGTACTATCTCCTATAATTTTTTTTCTCCTTTAGGTACTCTTTTTATTCCTTATTTGAGTGGGGTAGGTACAACTTGTAAAAATGTGCAAATTGAAAAATAACTTTAATTTCGGAAGTCGGTGACAAAAAACGAAAATGCGGAACCAACTACACCGACTTCCGAAATTTAAATTATTTTTCACTTTGTAGTTTTTTTTCTGGAAATCGGTTGTTTTTTTTTGTAAATAAGTTTTTATTTTAAATGTTGCTTAAAGTTAAGTAATGATTAGCGACTGCTTAACCATGCATTTAAGATGTTTTTAACCTCTCATAACTTTAAAAACCTAATAAACGTTGCTCTTGCTTTGACGTCAAAAAAATAAAAATAAAGCACACTCAGTGTGCTTTATTTTTTTTAAACTGGGCAAGAGCGAGTTGGACTCGCGCACCGAGGATTCCGTACCATCATAAATGTTTTTTAATTTTCATCGGCGAGGCCTATATTTGTTAGAGAATTTTAACCGGACCCCGCGTTCTGTTCCCGGGGTAGCGTGCCCCCGTGCGGACACTTTGAATAGAATAGTCTCGAAGTTAACCAACTATCTCCCACAGATTTCAACCAAAACGATTCAAATGTTCGAAGAGCGCATACAGAGATGGAGCTGCAAATGCCAGTGGATTTGCAGAGTCCGCCGCCCAGGCTGGCGATCTTCTGGTCAAGGTTACGACAGACAACACTGATCAGTCAAAGTAAGTAAGAGCGCACACGCATTTCACCCCCCCCCCCCCACACGCACACACTAGCACACGCACTTCGTGTGCTTTAGATTGTTAAGTGTACTCAGTTATAATGTTGTATGTATTTATAGTATTTTTAAGTTATTAATATTGTAGGTACCTATTGTATGTGTTTTATATGGGCCTTGATGCCTGAAACAGATGGATAAATAAATTTAAAATAAATAACGTCATTTTCGTAGAGGACAGAGTTGTAAAGTAAAACGAGTAGGTACTTTTTTTTTTGTTTTGGGTGGGAAATCATCAAATGACCCGCTCCCGCTCTGGGCGGAGCGGAAGGGAGTGTCACACTCTTACTGACTAAAACCCACCCGTGTTCCTTCCTTAGCCCTTTATGTTCCGGGCCAGCGGTAACCCTTTCGAACAATTTTAAGACCCGATTTTTTTTGTTTGTTTATTATAATTCTGTAAATACATATTTGTTACGGTCGCGATTTTAATCAACGTTCTGAGCCAGCTCATCAAGCTACCCGAAACTATCAAATTTTCCCAATCAAAATTTGTACTTAAGCGATAAAGTTGAAAATCTATTAAAGAAATTTGACAGATTGTATTGACTTGATGTGCTGGCGTCTGTACAACTTAATATTGACCAGTAAATTGCAAAAAACGTAAGAAAATTTGAATTCCGCGGGCTACTTTAGCGCTTCCCCCTTAACAAAGGTACAGTACACATCTTCTTCGAAAACGAAAATAACTAGACGGTTTTTTCATTTTCAGCGACCAATTTTGTATTGAGGATGTGGCCATCCGAACTTCAAGATTGTCCGGGACCACCCCAGCCACCGCCTGCTGAGACAGAAACACTGTTTCCCCCGCCGCAAAGACAAGTTCCTCCTACCAGTTTCTTCAAGGGTTTGGCAGTTAGAGGCATCAAATTTGTTTCTGTAACTGCAGTGGTGGTTCTGAGCGTGCTGCTTGCATTTATTTTTGTATACCGACAAGCGGTTACTTTCATGGTAAGTCAATAATTGAGTAATTTACGCGGCCTACCCAAATGTCGTTTCTTTGGTATTGTTCGTCGAATCGTTGAGCTCCTCAAGTTCTGAGTCGAGCTGCACGATGTTTGACAAATGCGTGCACTGATAGGCCAGGTTCGCTCAATCTGTGTGGTTCTTTCCCCAAAAGACCACTTCAGACACCAATCTACATGGTCTTCACACGATCTGACCAAGATTTTGTCTGGACTTTAAAAGAGACTGTGACCCCTGAGTTTTGTTTCGGCCTTTCTTCTCAGAATAGTCAGATAGCAAACGCCGTCCTCATCTAGTTTAAAAAAATATAATTGGCGTGTAAAAGTGTTTGTACAAACCTGCTTACAGAAAATAAATCATGAACAAGATGATAAAGATGTCTCTATCTGAAATGTGTCTATGTGTCTCTTAAGGGGCTTACATGACCTAACGCGCGGTCACTGTCGGACTGCATATAGAAAAGCAAGAAAAACGCGATGACACAACGCTGGTAATTTATTGCAAAATATGAAGTAATTATTTAATTACAAAAATCTATTGTTTGGACTAAAAAATTAAAACATTTTAGTATGTTGCTTGTAAAATAATCTGACAAAAAATCAGAATGATTGTATGTATAATTGTATATTAGTATGGTTTTTATTTGTAAAAAGAAAGTTTTTAGAGGTATCTTCATGATTTTCTTCTATCATAACAAATTAGTTGTATTATGTTTTCAACACACTATCTACCTAGCATATAATAATCCTGAAGAACATCATATTTTTTTCTGATTTTGTTTACTGTAGTCGATCATATACTTTTATTGTTTCTAAAACTTGCGTTTTTTGTGTTTAGGTCCTGTAAACCCCATATGTCATTTCGTGATATGTGTGTATATGTCGCAGCCAACTAGCTTAATAATAGGCTTTCAGTTAACTGCCCAGCCTTAACTAAACAGCGCCGATAAACTAGCGGCCTGAAAGATGTAGCCAGTTAACTAAATGGCTAATTAAGCCACTTGGGAGCGACATGATATAAAAATACCAGCTTCAAAGAACCAATAACTTTGCCTTTAGACGAATGTCCAAAACATTGTTGGCAAAAATTATGATTTTTGGTACTTTCAACTCAAATAGCAGCCAGGGGATTAATTCTAGATCTAAGATGTTGTAATATTTAAAACATATTCGGGATGTTAAATTCAATGAAGTGTGTATTTTTTAAATGAAAAGATTTAAACACTAGTTGTTATAAAAATAATGTTTTTTTTAGCATTTTTCGTTGTAATAGTAATAAATGCTGAAGATGTTATTTCTCACTGCACTATCTATTTGGCACTTAAATTTTTGGGTATAAAATATGCCATAGACTTCTACTTCGTTTACCTTATATACCTTGTTTTTGTCCAGACTGTAAAAAAAGACAGCCGGTATGTGCTAAGCAGCTTTTACGTCCCCTAGCGGCAGAAATTTATACTATGGTCATATGGTGTCATAGTGTGTATATTGTGTGTATGTGTCGTTACAGATAGTCAGAAACCCGAAAGTCTGACAACCAGTCTTACCAAGGGGTATTGTATTACCCAGTAACTAGGTTGTGGAGGTCAGATGGGCAGTCGCTCCATGTAAATTTCTGGTATTCAGCTCCATCCAGTTAGACTGGAAGCCGACCCCAACGTAGCTAGGAAAAGGCTAGGCAGATGATGATGGTGTCATATATAGCAGATCTAATGATAAAGACTGTGGTGCTCCGTTAGCTACAGACTAGAGAGGCGCTGGGAAAAACGAACGAATAACTGTATGCTTGGTGAAGTAATTTATGTTGCTTTGTTAAACAGAAAGAGATGTATACAGATGAGTCAGAGGAGCTGAACAACAAACAGCTGCGAACAACACCAGTAGAGAAAACTAAGAAGTAAGGAATACAATATTTATTTGGATTATTACCGATCGATATTTGATGAGATTTGTAACTTGGTTGTGGGAATGTGGAGGTCAGATAGGCACAGTGGCTTAGCAAGGTGGGATCAGAAGGGGCTATGTCCATATTTATTCTGTGGTATGGCCCCGGGCGGCATACGAAAAGGGGCGGCGTCAAGCACCACCATTTTTTAAATAAAAAAGTCCTACTTGAGATTTCGTAATGCAACAGACCCAGGCTGTAAAAAAGAACTCAAAATATATTAACGGATAATATTTTTGTGTTCACCAAAAATCTAAAGGTACATCTATGTATGCATTTCTAAAATATTGATCTTAAACCCGTTTATATTTTATTCTTGCCCGAAAAATACTGATCGTGCACCAAATATTCCTGAATGTTTTTCATTCAACAACTAAATTAATAAATCATATTCCTTTTTCGTGAAAGTTTGCAACACAAGCGCGGGAGTGTACCTGACGCTCGTTGGGAATCATGTACCTAGAAATTCTGTTCAGAAGGAAGTTAGCGTACCCCACTTTCTGGTTGAAATAGGTCGAATCTGTCCCAAAACCGAATCGGGGCACCCCGACTCCACGTAGTCTTTTGGCTGCTACCCCGAGGGTGTATTTAAAAATCCGGAGGCGCGGAGGGAGTGCAGCCCCCGCCCGCTGTAACAAAGCATAGGCACCCATGCGAGCCGTAGCGCCTGAGGCTGGTCGCCGGAGGCGACCAGTAAGCCGAAGCTGCGGAGGTGAGCATGGGTGCCTATCCTTTGTTACGTAAGGGCGATGGGGCTGCACTTCCCGCAGCGCCGGAGACGTGCAGAAGCAACTTTGTATTGAAAACTAGTGTTTTGAGGTTAGGTTACAATAATTTGTTTTTCTCAAGAATGGTGCGTCCTCGTTTCATGGGAGTGGTACCAGGGGGAACGGGGCTGGTACCACTCCCATGAAACTCCAATAAAGCTACATTGGACATTAATTGGTGTTTGATTCAAATACATTTTGCAGTTTATCTGAAGTAAAACTAAAAAAATAAATGCTTGTTTTTAAAATTAGGTGTAATACTATTTTTACAAATTTGCAACAGTTGTTAAATAGATGCTCGTTATGACATATTTTAATGAACATATTTTGGTGCACATTCAGTATATTTGGTGGAACACAGGTAAAATTAGGTAAATGAAATGGGAATAAATTGCAGTACGTTTAAATACCATCCTATATTAACGAGTCCAAACTTGAAGATGGCTTACCAAACATTTTGATAAAGTTGAGATTTTTTTAACATCTGCCATCAGTAATGCCAGTTGCGAGAGAAGCTTCTCTAAACTAAACTTAATCAAAAATTATCTCAGATCGACTATGTCCACGTTGGGGCTATCAGCTATTCTGGGAATCGAACATGACATTCATATTGATAATTGTATAAAAGATTTTGCTATGAAAAAACACGAAAAGTACATTTCTATAAAAAAAATTAAAGGTGCTTGACTTTTACTAAGTTTCTTAAGTAATTCCACGCTACTCCACTGGATAGGCAGTCGCTCCATGACAAATACCGGTATTTAGCTGCATCTGGTTAGACTGAAAGCTGACCCCAACATCGTTTGGAAGAAGCTAGGCAAACAATTTAATCAATATAGGTACTTAAATTCTTTTATTTTACCACTAGAAAGCCACATTATTTGTGAGTGTCATAGGCACAGATATAGATATACCTAGATAACGCAAGTATCACGAACTGTATGAAAACCAAGCGTGCCATTTTTTGACTACCTACTATGACGTCACAAGCTCGCGCTCTCGCTCACACTTACCCAGCCAGCAGTACAAAGGACTGAGCGCGAAAGGGGCGGCTTACGATTTGTAATCATAAGTTGGTGCAATTTTTAGCACGCGAAGTAGTTACTCTTGCGTTATCTAGGTATATCTATATCTGTGGTCATAGGCTATATATATCCACAATTTCAGGACAAAACAATCGAGGAAATGTGTCGTGCCTGCATACCCTCAGCACGGTGAATATATAATACCAAACTCTTCAGCCGCGAAACCCGGTGAGAGCTTCGAATCACTAAAGCTGATCGTCAATTGTCTACATGAGTACGAGGTCTTGGGACCCGAAATGGTCTTCTGTGTCGACGGATCATGGTCTGAGATTCCTAAATGCGTTCGTAAGTATTATAAAGATATGTCCTGCAATAATATCGTGTTATTACAAAAACCGGGCAAGAGCGAGAGATCATGTTTTTAATTTTTCATCGGCGAGGCCTACATTTGGCAGAGAATTTTAACACTGTGCACTGCGGTGTAGAATATTGCAGTTTTATGTCAGCGCCATCTCTTGACCGATAGTGGAACTAATGTAACTTTCGTTGATGATTTCTGAAAAAGTGTGCTATATAGAGACTTCGTTTTATTTTTCCTGTAATCTTTACATACACTTCTATCACATAGAATAATTTCAGATTTTTCTCTTTACAAACTTCGGAGATAAAGGGGGGAACGGTATTTTTTTTACATTTTACATCAAAATTCGAATACTATGCGACCTAAAAAAAAAGAAAAAATGTTTGAGAATGTGCAAACTGAGCTAAAGAGCTCAGTTTGCAAAAGAATTCGAAGTGGGGCTACTTGGGCATGTGGGATACCTTATGCTTTCATAAGGTATCCCACATGCCCTAGTAGCCCCACTTCGAATTTTTCAGACCCCCTTTCAGTCCGTGTTGGAAAAATCTACATATATTTTTATTTCTTTCTTATTTGCAAAATAGTTAGGCAAACGTCATCTAAGACTATTCCAAATTTCAAGTTATTAGTCGTTCTTGAGATATCCAGCTGTGACAGACAGACTGACAGACCTAAGTCTGTCTGTGTAAAAGAAACTAATCTCACCATAAGGGTTTCTTTTTACCATTTAGATACGGAACCCAAAAAGGACATCTGGTAAAAATCGTATAATTCTTAAACATTGGCGTGTCTTAGACAATTAAAAAAAACTGTCAAATTCAAACGCTGTTCCCATAATCCCATTTGCCATACTAATAGATCCCGGGATCTTCCAGGTTTCTGCAAACTAGACAAACACACATCGGTCCGCTACCACTGCCTCGTCACCGGCCTCGTCGAGGGCCGCCGCGACTGCAACGCCTACGAACCATCGGGAACAGTTGTGGAGCCAGAATGTAACAGCCCAATCTACTACTCAGCCAACACGCTCTCCCTCATGAGATGCATCAACGGAAGCTGGGACCATGTTGCGATCTGTTCCACAGGTTTGACCAAAGATTTAACATCATCATCCACGTACCTTGCCATACTAATATTATAAATTCGAAAGTAACTTTGTCTGTCTGTCTATATGTTACATTTTCACGCCTAAACCACTGAAAGGATTTCGATAAAATTTGGCAGAGAGATAGATTGCATCCCGGGGAAGGACATAGGATAGTTTCATTCTAAGGCGTTTTTAAATCAAATTTCATTCAAAATCGGTTCAGCGGTTTATGCGTGAAGAGGTACATAGGTCTACCAGAATCAATGGCGAAAAAATTGTGATTTTCCACATATGAAACACAAGACACGTATGAAAACCACATGGTCTGTGTGGTGCCGGACTTAAAGAATAGCACCACAACATACTTCCCGTGGGTGTGGTAAAAGGCGACTAAGGGGCGTACCGAAGAATGGGCAGCAGCGTTCTCTATGCATTCCACCACCATACCATACTGCGATCGCCAACCCGCCTGCCAAGCGTAGCGATTATGGCAAACCCCTCCCTTTTGGGGAGGCCTGTGTCCAGCAGTGGACGTCTTTCGGCTGAAATGATGATGATGATGATGAAAACCACAACGTTTTTTTTTTTTTTGCTATAAGATTCTGGTAGACATATAACAGACAGACACACTTTCGCATATATAATATTAGTATGGATGTAAGCACACGAACGATTCGTCCCTTCACATCTGACTAAAAGCAAATAATTAATTACTCAAACTGTTTACCCTCAGACTGTGGCCGAGTTACTTCAAATGTCGTGGCCCTCATGACTGACAGCAGATCAGCTAAGCGAGGAGAGCTGCCGTGGCATGTTGGCATCTACAGGAAGACCAAAACACCTTACGAACAGATCTGTGGCGGGTCAATTGTCTCCAACAGTGTTGTTATTTCTGGTAGGTGATCTTTCTTTACACACTTATTATGGGTCCTTGTACGATCAGAAATTAGGAGATCCGCAGGAAAACCAAGGTAACCCCAAGGACTGCCAAACTTAAGTGGCAGTGGGCAGGGCACGTTGCACGCAGAACAGATGGCCGATGGGGCCGAAAGGTTCTGGAGTGGCGACCGCGTACCGGAAGACGTAGCGTTGGAAGGCCTTCCACAAGGTGGTCCGACGACCTTGTGAAGGCCGCAGGAACGCGTTGGATGCGAGAAGCTCAGAACCGGTCGAAGTGGAGGTGCTTGGGGGAGGCCTATGTCCAGCAGTGGACGTCTTTTGGCTGAAAATGATGGACGTCTTTTGGCTCCCAAAATGCGCAAGGCCACAACACCCGGTTCACTGCCTTCCGCATCCAGTCGCTGTTACATGATCGTCTGTCTATCTAGCTGACTGGTGACTCACGCTGTGCTTGGCGATGCACAGCATTTGAGGACTCGCTACAAGAGCTCTCGGTCCTCCGACATACTTGGTGGGCCCAGTGGCCCACTGCCACTTCAGCTTGCTACCCTTGCAGGATATGTTGGAACGACACTATCAACCTTTAAAGTAGCTCATCATCATCTGCCTAGCCTTTTCCTATGTTGGGGACGGCTTCCTGTCTAACCGGATGCAGCTGAATACCAGTATTTTACATGGAGCGACTGCCTATCTGACCTCCACAATCCAGTTGCTGGGTAAAGGCTGGTTGTCAGATTTTCAGGCTTCTGACGACCCGTAATGAATGTCAAAGATCCACGAATGACAGCCGGGGACGGAGGGGCCTCGGTATGTAAAGATGGTCACCCATCCACTGACCGACCGCGGCAAGTGTGGTTTAACCTGATCGATCGACCCGTGCGGCTGTTATTAATTAGTTACAATAAAGTAGCTACCATGTGAATATGAGTTGGGTATATGATTTTTTATTCACAGTACATCCAGCAAAGATTTTTTTTTTCATTTTCATTTTTGCCTTTGGTCCCTGGCCCTGACACATGACATTATGGACCTGCATTATATTGTAGTCTGTGATCATGGACTTACAATCAAGAAAAAAAAAACCGGACAAGAGCGAGTCGCGCACCGAGATCCGTACCATCATATGTTTTTAGAATTCGTTTTTTTTTCTTTAAAATCCCTGATCATGTGCAGCTAAGGAATATAAATTCAACATTCTGTAAGTAACTTTCACCTCATATTAAAATCACTCAAACTCATAACCTAAAGATAGAGCGGGAACAAAATGTTAATGGGATTAATTTCCATATCCCATGTTATATCAAAAAACTAATTACACAGGGTTATAGACTAATATTACTCCTTGAAAACCCAAATGATTTCATTTTTGTTTATTGAGGCCTAATTTATTAGGGCTGTTTGCGGATCTCCTTTTCATCGGCGAGGCCTATATTCATGAAAGAATTTTAACACTGTGCACTGCGGTGTAGAATATTGCAGTTGTGTGTCAGCGCCATCTCTTGACCGATAGTGGAACTAATGTAACTTTTGTTGATGATTTCTAAAAAAGTGTGCTATTTATAGACTTCGTTTTATTTTTCCTGTACCTAATCTTTACATAAACTTCTATCACATACAATAATTTGAAGTGGGCAAACACCATATAAAACTATTCCAAATTTCAGGTTGATAGCATTAGTATACTAATGCTATCAACCTGAATTTTGGAATAGTTTGGAAGAGTTTGGAATAGTTGGAATAGTTTGGAATATTTGGAATAGTTATACCATTATTATATAGGTCTATTACTTTTATAAATAGGTCCGAATGATAATATTTTTGGTTATAAAATATTTACAAAATGGTGTCGGTCTTTAGCAGCCCGGTGAGCCTTTAAAAAGGCTATTTAATGCCGTCAGCAGTATAAATACTCACACGTGAACAATTATTAAGCCAGAGGCCAAAGAGAAGACTTTTGATGAACAGTGTAGTGCCATTGTCTATAAAGTAGTTTTATATGGGTTCACCGGTATACCAGTAGACTTGATGTAGACTGAAATAGTGCCATGGGGATCCTTGAGTAAAATAATCACCTATTTATTACGATAGTTGTTTTCAGTAATTTTTGTACCAACCATACAATGCCGTACAAAATAAAATATACCAGCTTGCCAAAGCTGAATTATTAAAAAATGGAAGACAATTGAATGTATATACAGCTTAACGCATTACAATAACTCACTTTTATTTGATTAAAGAGCTGTTAGCTGTACAACAGAACTCAGTTGATCTTTAAAAATGCAAGCATTATATTGATTCACGTTTATGCTGTCCAGCAGTACTAGGCTTTTACTTACCACTTTAAAGTGCTATTACACAACAAAGGGCACTAAAAACAGCTCAAAGCTTTATAACGGATTTACGGTGCATTATAATGATACAAGTTTATGCTATTAAGCAGCATTAGGCATTATCTTACTACTTAAAAATGCAATTATAGACCCTAAGGCACTAAAAACAGCTGAAAGATGTATAGCGGATTTACGTGGCATTATAATGGTTCATGTTTATGCTATTAAACAGCATTAAGCATGTATTTACTACTTAAAAATGCTACTGTAGATCCAAATGCCCTAAAAACAGCTGAAAGCTGTATAGCTGGATTGTGGTTGACTGCAATAAAACTAAAGGCTTTACAAAAGCATTTTGATAAGCCACTATCCAACCGTTATACAGTGTAAAGCATCATAATGGTTTTTAAATGCCAATATAAAGCGTCAAGATGCTCGGTGAACTTATATAAGAGTTTATACGGATCTTAAGTTGCACATAAGTTTACTATTCGTTTGTTATAATGCTTTCTGTGTTACTTGGGTAGTTCTTGATATATCCAGCTGTGACAGACAGACAGACAGACAGACTTAATCTCACCATAAGGGTTCCGTTTTTACCATATTGGTACGGAAACCTAACTAAGAACTTAAAATCGTAAATCAAGCAATACAACTTTTTATTTGCTTGAGTAGGTACGAACGAGGCTTTTGACTACGTTGTATGTGTATATTTTATGTCTTTTTTATTTGTAATGTGCGTTTTGTTTGTGCAGAATAAACTTTTTTTTTTTTACTATATTGTCAATTAACTTCTTTTTATTGTTTCCAGCTGCTCACTGCTTCTGGGACGATGTCATCAAACAACTGCCTGCGTCCAGGTTCGCGGTGGCAGCCGGCAAGATCTACCGACCTTGGATTAACAAAAAAGAATACGCCCAGAGGTCTAATGTAAGTTCTTGTAACCGTCTAAGGCGGAAGAATTTTAACTACCTATGCGGCCTAAAAAAAACGAACGTGAACGTTTTATGGACAAAACGAAGGTCATGTCAAATGCCCATGTACAATGCGATTCAAATAAGAATAGGAACGTCAATGCCCTCTATCTGTCAAATGTTGATTGAAAAGTATGGTTTGCAAAGAAAACTTATTTGCGTATCAATAACTTTTTTTTTTGTTTAACCGAGTCTTAGATAAATCAAAGTGAAAAAAACATCAATAAATGAGTCACAATTAGTTATTTTTTTAATTATGCTACTTTCTTTCTTATTTGCATTGTTGACACCAATTCACCAGAAAGTAAAGAAGATGCCAGAGCCGCCATCTTGTCGTTGTTGGGTGTTACATTCTCTGTGGTTGTTGGTGTGCTTCTTCGTGAGACTGAGTGCTTGTGGAGCGTTACTGTTTCTTTCGTTAATTCTGTATGTTACGTGGTTGTTTCCTGTTAAATTTGTTATTGTTGTTATTTGTTGACGATGACCACTCAAACAGTGATGCAGACATGAGTGGAATTGAAAAGCAAATGTTTTCGTAAATGATTAATGTTATTAAAAAAATATCTGGTTTTGCTCACCCTACCCAATTTATTCGATTTGACAGCTATGACGTCACAACATGGCGCTAAGTCGATCCTATTCTTATTTGAAACGCATTGTAACAGCCACTCTCATAAAGATCGGAGACGCTACACTCGAATTCATGGACGAGTATGTTTACCTAGGACACAGATAATATAATACTAGCGTACAGATACCCCATCCCATACAAAGAAACGTGACCGCCGTAACTACGTCATTTCTTCGGCCTATTCGGCTTATTTTCTAAAGTGGCTGAGTCCGGCTTGTTTCACTCACGTCGCCGCTAGATGGTGCTAGCAGCGTTGACTCGCTAGCTTGTGGGCCGCGAGCAGTTATTTTACACAAACACCAATAGATGGCGTTAAAACCATACCTTACTTTTGTACTACAAAACTAAAGTCGCCTTGTGACCTTGAAGCTTACGTCGTCAGTCACTCGACTCGGCAATAATAAATTCACGTTCTTTCATGCATGCCTTGCGATAGCGCATGATTTCTTGAGCGTAGTAATGGTACAGCTAGGTAGGTACATGTTTTCCGATGTCCGTTTCAACCGCGCGGCCACCTCATAATATTTTATGAAACTTTGCCAGGAATTAGTGCGAATTTGTTATTTTACACACCTCTTTTCGTGAATTTGTTACAAAAAAAACTAAGACGCTATGACAAAGAATAGTTGACCGCTAGAACCGCCACTTGCCGTAGTCATCGCTCGTGATTACACAGAAACTACATAATGCAGATAGACGAATGATGCATCAAAAGAAAGGTCTTAATTTGTTCAATTTGTTACAAAAATAAAAAACGTCAAAACGTAAATAAACAAAAAGTTATGCAATATTTAGTTTTCAGGTTACGAGTAGGTAGGTATATCACCATAAATATCAAATTAATAGAGGCTAATGTGTATGGGCAATTAGTTACTAATTTGTTATAGAAAAAAATACTAGAAAGTAAGTTCAATAATTTGTTAGAGTTGATTTTAGTTGGCCGCTCGGACGGCAATATGCCTAAAATACAATGGCGTTTATCTCGTTATTAAAAGTAGGTTTAAGCTTAGAGAGTACTAATCGACGGGTAACGTAACCTCGTTTGGATAAATATGGCGAATATAACTGCAGCATTCATATTTTAGAAGATATTTACAAAAAACAGTAGTATGAAACCGTATGAGAGTAGGGTGACCATGATTTTTTACAATGAAGTGTGACTGAATAGGTAGTGATTATTGGAATGTTCGATATTCATATCTTATTTTTTTAGGGCGAGTGCTTATACAGGGTTAGTTTTCAAAGACCAGCCAAATTTAAGGGTAGGTATGCTACAGACCATCAAACTGAACAACTTTCTCCATGGGATCCATATCTTAATCGCGAAAAATGTATCAACTGTCCCATAGAAAACTTCAATACCTACTCGACCTAAACGTATGGGATGGCTGAATTTTTATTCGCGATTACGATGTTGGTCCCATGGAGAAAATTGTTCAGTGTGATGGTCTGTACCACACTTTTAAATTTGGCTGATCTTTGAAAAGTAACCCTGTGTAAATTCATTTTAAGTTAAGGCATCCTGTGGCATACTTTATAAAAGTCACAAATCGATTAAAGTTTCTTTACTTATTCAAAATCAACACAAAGGCAAAAAATCAAGTAATAAAAGTCAACAAGATAAATATAAAATCTTTATAAACTAACATAATATTTATAAATTAACGTATTGTTATTTAAAAAAATTGTGAAAAAAAAATGTGACACACAGTTGAAAGGTGAACTTAATACTCAATACTCAATACTCAATATCTTTATTGCTATACCATAATGTGTACTTAGGTGGTAGCTATATAATTTAGATCATTATGGACCCTGTAGGGCACAGCAAGAGGGTTAGGAGAGAGGAAGCCCTGAGGAGATATATAATTATTATTTTTGTTATATTATTTATTAATTAATATATTATTTATTTATTCTTATATTAATTATTATATTATTTATTTATTATTATATTATTTATTAATTATTATATTAATTATTATATTATTTATTAATTATTACCTTATCTATAACATATTTTAAACAGTCATATAAATTGCGTGATTATCATTAATTCTATTACTTTTTGTTTTATTTATGTTTATCGTTTAAATATTCATCTAGGGAGTAATAACATTTGTTTGTCAGTAATTTTTTAAGTTTATTTATAAATATATTTAACTTTTCTTCTTTCTTTATTATGTCAGGTAGGTTGTTATATATTTTTATGGACATTACATAGGGGCTTGTAGAATGCATTTTTAGTTTGGATGTCGGTATGTTTAGCCTGGATCGGTGTCTAAGTGTGTACTGTGATTGGATGTCTTCGCGTTTTGTGTAGAACTCTTGATGTTTACGGACAAATTTACATATTTCAAGAATGTAAATACAGGGGAGGGTTAGAATATTATGTTTTAGAAAATAGGGTTTGCAGCTGTCGGTTTGGTCAATGTTCACCAAGATTCTAACTAATTTCTTTTGTAGGGTAAAGAGTGTTAGTGCATCTGTACTATTTCCCCAGAGAATTACGCCGTAGCTAAGCCATGCATTGGCGTACGCATAATAGGTGGTGAGGGCAGTTTTTAGATCGGTCGTCTTTTTAATTTCGCGGAGAGCGTATGAGAATTTTGAAATTTTTGAACGAGTTTTTTGTATTTGTGTTTTCCAGTTAATATGTTTATCTATTGTAAGGCCGAGTAGTGTAAATTCATCAACAGCTTCCAATTTTACGCTGTTAAAGGTGAAATTTAAATGTAGAGGAGCTTTTTGATAAGGGTGGAAGGTCATTAATTTGGTTTTAGTATAATTAATTTCTAAATTATGTGAGGTCATCCAGTTACATGTTTTTGTTAGTGTAGAGTTGAGTTTTTCTTCTATGTTTGTGTTGTTTTGACATGAGACTAATAAAGATATGTCATCCGCGAATAAAACACATGGTCCCTCTATCATTTTCGGTAAGTCGTTGATGTAAACGAGGAATAATAGGCAACCTATAACAATTCCTTGGGGGATAGAAGCGTTGATTACTTTGCTTTTGGATCGGATTTTTTCTATTTCTCTACTATTGTGGTTAAAGTATTCGACTTCAACTACTTGTTCTCTATTTTGTAAGTTAGGCGAGATCATAACATTTGATTTAATCGGAGCTACAGACTCAGTTTTACTCACTGAACTGCCGATTACTATTAACATTAAGGATAATTATTATTTATTAGTTGGTACATACTATAGAATTTATACCAGGCACAAAAATAGGCCACTATAAATGTTATTTTTTAAATAACAATACATATTTTTGTTACGACGACAATTCTTTTAAAATTGAAATAATAAGTAGGTACCTCTAAGAAAATATATCTACATTCTGTGTCATATATTCGTGTCAGTTAATTTATAAGTATTATGTTAGTCAATAAAGACTTTATATTTATCTTGTTG
This sequence comes from Mesoligia furuncula, assembly GCA_916614155.1. Taxonomy (NCBI): domain Eukaryota; kingdom Metazoa; phylum Arthropoda; class Insecta; order Lepidoptera; family Noctuidae; genus Mesoligia; species Mesoligia furuncula. Next base: position 4,273,108 of record OU744820.1, on the reverse strand, counting down.
ACTTTATTACTTGATTTTTTTGCCTTTGTTTTGATTTTGAATAAAGTACTTTTATTCGATTTGTGACTTTTACTTTTATAAAGTATGCCAGAGGATGCCTTAACTTAAAATGTAGGTATTTATATAAGCACTCGCCCTATAAAAATAAGATATGAATATCGAACATTCCAATAATCACCATTCAGTCTCACTTCATTGTGAAAATTCATGATCACCCTACTCTCATACGGTTTCATAGGTACTACAGTTTTTTTTGTAAATATCTTATAAAATATGAATGCTACAGTTATATTCGCCATATTTATCCAAACTAGGTCACGTTACCCGTCGATTAGTCCTTTAACTAAGCTTAAACCTACTTTTAATAACGAGATAAACGCCATTTTGTATTTTAGGCATATTGCCGTCCGAGCGGCCAACTAAAATCGACTCTAACAAATTATTGAACTTACTTTCTAGTATTTTTTTCTATGTATAACAAATTAGTATCTAATTGCCCATACACATTAGCCTCTATTAATTTGATATTTATGGTGATATACCTACCTACTCGTAACCTGAAAACTAAATATTGCATAACTTTTTGTTTATTTACGTTTTGACGTTTTTTTATTTTTGTAACAAATTGAACAAATTAAGACCTTTCTTTTGATGCATCATTCGTCTATCTGTATTATATAGTTTCTGTGTAATCACGGGCGATGACTACGGCAAGTGGCGGTTCTAGCGGCCAACTATTATTTGTCATAGTGACTTATTTTTTTTTTGTAACAAATTCACGAAAAGAGGTGTTTAAAGTAACAAATTAGCACTAATTCCTGGCAAAGTTTCATCAAATATTATGAGGTGGCCGCGCGGTTGAAACGGACATGTTTTCCGGCAGACTTAGTTATTTGTTAGGTTCGGCGTCAAACGTCAACGCAAATTATTATACTTAAATTTATAAGATCGAAATACCCAGCTCTTGAAATGATTAGGTATTTGCTGCAAATTAGATGATTTTAAGAAGGGAGAGTTATTTTTTTAACAGAGTCAGTTTCGAGTGTGTAGAAAACATTTTACTTTAATTACAAGCTGTTATTACTTAACTAAGTAGCAATATTTGGGGATGCAATCTCGTTATCGCAAGATTTCAGCTTTTTTTTTAGCGAGATTGATTTCGGACGAAAAAAGGGCGAGATCTTGCGAGTTTAACGAGATTGCACTCGAGCTTCTATACGCCTTATTCGAAGAGCGGACTGACACGGACGGAGTTGCGATCCTGTTGGTTTCGTAGAAGACTGGTTGTTTCTTTCATTTGTTATTTGATAGATATATACGTCAAAGTTAACTACATAAAAGTTTGTAAAAAAATATAAAGACAGTACGTCAAACAATGTTTGACGCATATTGGTCCTATTAGACATCAAACAATTAAAAGTTGCCTGCCAATCTTGTCCTTTAACACAAGCCGGGTCGTCGTAAATGTTACTTAATTTCCAGTGTCCGAGGTGGGAAAGCCAATGTCAATCGTAATAACAGCAGAGTCAGAGTCCGTTTACGTGTCAAAAGTCGATCGAGAAAGAAAGCCGTGTCAATATCCGATTTATGTCCAGGTCACTATATACGTGGCGTACGAAAACTCAAACAAAGCGATGTGAAAAGACTTCGTCGTCATCGTGTCGTTGATTTCAAAGTTGAAACTACCTATATAAAAAAGTACTCTGTGGTTGAAACTAGAGTAAATATATGGTCCTTGAGTTGAACTTGAAAACAACAAAAATTTCTTTTTTTATGTAATGTTTCTGACATGGCTTCAAGGCCTATAGGTACCTATGCCAAAAGTTAACACAGATATATTTTCTACACATCTAAATATATTTTGCTTTATATTAATAAATATTTAATTCTATCAAAATAGATATGGTAAATGGTAATGTGAGAAATATAGATATTGAGCTGTGTAGTAAAACTCAGAAAATGAAAATAACGCCATCTATATTGGAGGAAATAAACATTAAATGAGTGAGCAAACATTGATTTGTTAAAATCATGGAATTTGGAACTAGGAGCCCATTATTCCTTTTTTTTGTGATAAGGGGATTTTTGAAAACAAGGACATACTTTTTCTATGGTCAAATTTAAACAGATACACAAACTTCAAAAACAAATCGATACATATAACGCCATCTATTGAGGCTTCTTTTGAACTATTTTTTCTTTCTTCGCAATGAGACCCCATGCCTAGGACAAACTGTCCAGTTAGTTAGGTCTAACTTCGAGAAAGAGGTTAATCGACGAATCCGACTCGGCTGGGCAGCGTTCGGGAAGCTACGCAATATCTTCTCGTCCCACATACCGCAGTGTCTCAAGACGAAAGTCTTTGACCAGTGCGTGTTACCAGTGATGACTTATGGCACTGAAACGTGGTCGCTCACAATGGGCCTTATAAGAAGGCTAAAAGTCACCCAAAGGGCAATGGAGAGGGCTATGCTTGGAGTTTCCCTGCGTGATCGAATCAGGAATGAGGAGATCCGCAGGAAAACCAAGGTAACCGACATAGCCCGAAGAATTGCTAAACTTAAGTGGCAGTGGGCAGGGCACATTGCTCGCAGAACAGTTGGCCGATGGGGCCGAAAGGTTCTGGAGTGGCGACCGCGTACCGGAAGACATAGCGTTGGAAGGCCTCCCACAAGGTGGACCGACGACCTTGTAAAGGCCGCAGGAACCCGTTGGATGCGGGAAGCACAGGATCGGCCGAAGTGGAGGTGCTTGGGGGAGGCCTATGTCCAGCAGTGGACGACTTTCGTCTTTCGCCTGAAATGATGACAATGATGGCCTAAAAAAAATGTTGGAGAATGTGCGCTCTTTCATATGATACCCCACATGGCCTAGTAGCCCACTTCGAATTTTCTGCCGGGTCAGCGGGATTGTCCGAAAGGGTTACCGCTGGCCCGAAACATAAAGGGCTAAGGAAGGAAAATGGGTGGGTTTTAGTCAGTAAGAGTCTGACACTCCCATCCGCTCCACCCAGAGCGGGAGGGGTCATTTGATGATTTCCCACCCGAAAAAAAAGAAAAATAGGGACATGTGACGTGCTTTACATTATGATCAACAGGTAAAAGAAATCAACATCCCGGACTACTTCCAAGGCGATGCAGCGAACTTCCAACATGACATTGCGGTGGTGATCCTGGAGACTCCTTTCAATTACCTACCGTTCATCAGACCAGTCTGCTTGAGTTTTGACTTTGACTTTCAAAAGAAACAGCTGCGACGTGGAAAGTTGGGGAAGGTTAGTGACGCTTTGAAGCCGACGCAGACATAGCAAAGCGCAGCGCAGTGCTGTTTTTACTGTCAGACAAATATCAACCTTGCGTTTGTTGAAATAGGTTTTCCTTAATTTTATTTAAATACATAGTTGTGTCAAGCACCGTCACGTCAGTTATGAAGCGCCTGAAAAATACGCTTGGCAATCTGTCGCTTGAAGTGCGTGGATACGGACGCCAAAGCTGCAGGCGTTAAGCAGAGCATTTAAATAATTACGTAGGATAAAAAAATAAAATCTTATTAATTCAGACATATTTTCCCATAATATTGTAAACGCAGACCGGGACGGCATGGCAAGGGAATTTGCCGTCAGTCAGCGCACACTAGCCGCTTAGATACCGCGGCATTCCAGCGGCTTCCCCGCTTCTGTACCCCCGCCGCTTCACCACGCGGTATATCACAACGAGTGCCAAAGTCCTTGGCATGCCGTTGCCTACCACAGGATGCCACGGCATCCCCCAGCGGGAGCCCGTGGTGCGTCTTTCAATGCCATGCAATGAAATCCCTTTCGATGCCACGGCATAATTTTAAAGCATAGCAATTTGTGTCGTATTCTATATACGTTCGAATGTCCATTAGTAAAAATTAAAATTCCTTGCCATGCCGTCCCGCTCTGCGTAGGCCTTTAGTAGGTAGTACAACTTATAAACTATGTTGAGTACATAAAAAAAGCAATAACGTGAATATTTGATCTAAAAAAAACACGGACGATTTAAAAAGAAAAACACGGACTGTTTTCGCCTTAATATAATTCATAGTGTTATCCTTTTATGATTATGCCAAAGTGGCCTTTTTAGGCCCCCAGATCATGTGACTGAGGACCATGTAGGTCAGTATCTGAAATGGTCTTTTAGGGAAAGAAACACACATTTGAATGGACCTGTCCAGTAATTTATGTTATTTCGTTCCAGGTGACAGGTTGGGGCCTCACGGCAGAAAACGGTAATTACTCTCAGATCCTCAAGGTCACTGAACTGCCCTACGTGGACATTAAGCAATGCTTCGAAGCGTCACCACCGAGCTTCAGAGGGCACATCACCGGTGATAAGATTTGCGCTGGCTATGGGAATGGTGAGTTAAAGAAAATTAAAGATTGTTGTCATTCTATGTACAATGGCGGTAGACCACTTTCTTTTCACCCTTATGCCCTTGGTAATAAGGTTGGAAAGTTGTCCACCGCCAGTGTCCGCGGCCTCTGACAGCAGCTGCAGTCTAACAGCAACCTTATTTAAAAAAAACAAAGGACTCGCACACAAAGGGTTCCGTAGCACACGGCAAAAACGCCGAAACAAACACGGTTGTTGTATTTACCGACTTCACAAAAAGGAGGAGGTACTATGTTCGGATGTTTGTATGTTTTTTTTTTGTATGTTTGTTCATCGAATACTCCGCCAATTGTCGACGGATTCTCAAAATTCTTTTTTTGTTCGAAAGTAGATAGTTCTGAGGTGGTCCCACTGTCACCAAGTTAGGTTCTGATGATGGGATCTTAGAGAAATCGAGGGCAACCCTCAAATTTTATAGGCTCACTTATTGTTTTTCGCATATTTTATGAAGTATCTTGTGTATTTGCGTATGTTTGTCACAATCTCAGATAGCTGGGCTGATGATGGAAGGTACAACTCCTTAACAGTAAGAAGTTACTCGAACAGACAAGGACTGTTTTAGTCAATTGTTTTGATGCTTGATAGGGCATTTGCCACATTTGGTCTCATGATCATCAAGTTATGACCTGATACTGCAGTCAGGATAGTCTGCAGAGTACCTAGCTCCTCGACAACTAACAGCAGATATATCGTGTTTAGGCTCATTGAAAAGGGCTCGATGTGTGGATAATTCTGTAAATACATATTTGTTACGGTTGCGAATCATATTTTAATCAACGTACAACTTAATACTGAGCAGCAAATTGCAAAAAACGTAAGAAAATTAGAATTTTGCGGGCTACCTTAGCGCTTCCCCCTTAAGCTATAGCGGAAACAGAAATACATCATCAGTGTAAATTTCAACTGTGTAGCTATCACGGCTCATGAGGTACAGCCTGGTGACAGACGGACATACGGACAGCGGAGTCTTAGTAATCATCATCTGCCTAGCCTTTTCTCGACTATGTTGGGGTCGGCTTCCAGTCTAACCGGATGCAGCTGAATACCAGTATTTTACATGGAGCGACTGCCTATCTGACCTCCACAACCCAGTTACTGGGTAATACGATACCCCTTGGTAAGACTGGTTGTCAGACTTTCGGGCTTCTAACTAGCGGAGTCTTAGTAATAGGGTCCCGTTTTACCCTTTTTTTTTTGGTCCCATCCAAATCATCAAATGACTCCTCCCGCTCTGGGTGGAGCGGAAGGGAGTGTCACTCTTACTGACTAAAACCCACCGGTGTTCCTTCCTTAGCCCTTTATGTTCCGGGCCAGCGGTAACCCTTTCGGACAATCCCGCTGACCCGGCAGGCTTCGGCCCTAAGGGGCCCCTCCTCGATGCTGACATCTCTTACGCGCCGTCCGGCACCGGCCTGGTCCTGATCGGACGGTGAGCTACCCATTACTCTCCGCCCGCAGGCCCGCGCCTACGGTGGCCGGGAGTCGTCACGCGGCTCCCGACGCCGGGGGCGTCCCCCGCGGCGGCTGAGACGGGAGGCTCTCTCCTGAACCGTCCCGCCACCTCCTTCGCTAGCATGACTGCTTCGCAGAAGGAGGTGACTGCCTCCCACTCCCTCTCGCCCCGGACCATGGCTTGCACCAGGGCCGGACGCGAGAGGTCGCCGTCGCTGCCGATCGCCTCTACGAGGACACGGCGGTGCTCCGCCCTCCCGTTTTACCCTTTGGGTACGAAAACCTAAAAAGGCTAGACAGATGATCCTAACTTTTGACATTAAACCTCTTTTCTCAGGTACAGCACTGTGCAAAGGTGACAGCGGTGGAGGGCTAGTGTTTCCTGATGCCGACGACCGCTACTACCTCCGGGGAATTGTCTCCACAGCCCCGAGAAATGAAAACCTTTGTAATATCTACGCTCTTAATACGTTCACACAGATACTCCCACATGAACATTTTATTAAGGGTTATCTTTAAGAGCGTTTACGCCGTACGGCATTTCGTATAAACTTTCAAGCCCTTGTTTTTCGAAATTAATTAACCGATTTTAATGAAACTTCATACGCATAAGCCGGATACAAAGGTCCAAAAATTAGTAGAGAACATTTAAAAAAAAATATAGCTGGACTTTTATGGAAAATTTAAAATCGGTCTAATTTGGCTGTAACACTATTTTCCGAAAATGTTCTCTACTAACTTTGTAGACCTTTGTATCCTGCTTATGCGTATGAAGTTTCATTAAAATCGGTTCATTCATTTCGAAAAATAAGGGTTTGAAAGATTGTATGAAGTGCCGTACGGCGTAAACGCTCTTTATTCTCAATTTGAACCAATTTGAAGCATATTTCTAATCCGTTGCGCCTTATGATTGAAAAATGTGTCTGCTCAACAACGTAGGTACATAACGCAATGAATTTTGTCAAAATGTAACCCATTGCTACTGATAGTGTTACGCAATTTCCCTTAGACAAAGAAAACTATAGACGGCGGGTAGCTCCAATTCATTTCCACAAGAAAGGGATAAAATATTGAGTTATTATAAGTAACAGAAAAGGACACAGCTATACTATTTTCGTCTCTCAGTGCGTGCCAGTTTTTTCAAGACATACACATACTACTTATGTAGCTCATGTTAGTTAAGTTAGTTTTTTGTCTCATGTGTGGCAACGCTACCCGATGCTCTACAGCTTTCTTACTCTAAGCAATTTCCCCACAGTGCAGACCAAGCAGCAAAATTCTCAAACACTTTTTCATTGATAATGAACTTAATGACAACTGAAATGGAGTTTAAAATAGCGAGCACGAGATGATTCTTTGAGGAGTGTGTTCGAGCATATTGTTACTCAAAACTTGACAGCAAGAGACTGTGTCCGACCATCTTGCTGGTCTGTCAGCGCTGACGCTTGGAGTCCTACCGCGAAGGAAACAGGGTTGTATAATTTATTACAATAATTACCTACTATAACAAACATTAAAAGGCGGGGATACACATGCCAGTAAATCGGGAAAGTAGCTGGCATGAAAGTTACTGGCATGTACGAGTAACTGGCACACTGCGGATACATTTGCAAGTAATACTGGCATGCAAATTGTGCCCTTGCATGCCAGTATTACCATCGCGTCGCACAAAAGTATGCTTTGGCAACCCCTGCGTCCCCTCCCCCAACGGGCATGCAAGTAAATCAAATGTTGTGCTAGAATAGAATAGAATAGAATACTCTTTAATATGTGCACAATATTAATTACAGACATAATTATAGAAACTGTACAAAGAGTGACACAATGGGCGGTCTTATCGCTAGAAGCGATATTTTATAGACAACCTTTGGATGGATTAAAAAGGGGAAGGACAGACAAATACTGTAGGTTGTCTGTGGTGTACAATTTACATAATACAATAAATACATACATAAAGTATATTACACTAAACTAAATAAATATATACATATTATAACAATACACATGATACAGGAAGCAAAGAAAATATAATGATGAGAGGAAGTGCTTTGTGCTAGCTACTTGTATGCCAGTTAGCGTATACACATGACAGTAGCTGGCACGTGAAAGGTGCTGGTATGCTAGTGTGCAAGCTACGGGCATGTGTATCCCCAGCATTATTGATAGCGTCTTAAGAATTAGTGAGTTCGTGAGTTTATGGGTTTACAAACGATGATTAAAGTTAAGTTTGCAGGACCAACATGGCCTGCAGAGATCGCTCAAGACTCTGATCGCTGAAGAGGTTTGGAAGGAAAAGGGGAGGCCTTTTCCCAAAATAGGGGCACAATATAGGTTATCGAAAAAAAAAGTTAAGTGACGTTCAAACGTCAAACATGTATGGTTAAGGGGGAATCGCTAAGGTAGCCCGCGAAATTCAAGTTTTCTTACGTTTTTTGCAATTTGCTGGTCAGTATTAAGTTGTACGTTGATTAAAATATGATTCGCGGTCGTAACAACTATGTATTTACAGAATTATAATCATTACAATCAGTAATACAACTTGTTAAGTTATTATAATTCCCAAATGTCAAGATTTCATGAAATAGTCATTCTTGGAGATTACTTGGTCTTAGAGAGTTGTGTTGATGACTATTTTAATTACCTACAACTTAATACTGACCAGCAAATTCGAAAAAACGTAAAAAAAAATGAATTTCGCGGGCTTCCCTGGCGCTTTCGCCTTAATAGCCATTCTCAAGAATTAGGCAAAAATAATTTTTGAAATCCGTCTGGGAGTTCCAGAGATTAGAATAACGCGTTTAAACAAACCACCAAAGTCTTTAACTTTATTATTGTTATTATAGATAAGTGGATAAAGATAATGTAAGTACCTACCTATTATGCTAATTTATTGTTTAAGTTATTATTTTTAAATTGTATTTATCTTTATGGATCATGACGTGGTCAGCAATAAAGATGTTTATTTTATTTATTTTAAGTTTACGTGGGTACTTAAAAAAAAACAAATGTAAAAAAGAATAAGTAAACATGTGTTCCATCCATCCCTGTCAACAGATCACAAATCTATTATTGTAATAATTTACATAAATGATAATTACCTAGATATAAGTAATATTATTTATAGGAAATTTTATTATAAAAAAATATATTAAAATGTGGCGCAAGTTTTCTATTTCATCCTGTTTATATAATTAGGTACATACCTACATAATTAGTTATAATAGCTGTGTTTTCCTATTTGATGTTTAATAAATGTTTCAATACCAGGCATTTTTTTTTTTTGGCACTGATTGAGCTAAATCCCTCTTACAAACATTTCGATAGACAGGCAAATGGGAAATATCTAATGATGAACACTTTATTTAGGTAATGAAAAAACCTCTAAAACTTTTTGCGCCTCTGATGATGCACACTTCTATACAATATAACGCGCCGCTAAAAGCGGTACGCTATAAAATATAAAAACCGTTCGATTCGGACTCGCGCACCGAGGCTTCCATACCATTATGTTTTTAATTTTTCATCGGCGAGGCCTATATTCGTCAGAGAATTTTAACACTGCACTGCGGTGTAGAATAATTATTGCAATTTTATGTCAGTGCCATCTCTTGACCGATAGTGGAACTAAAGTAACTTTTGTTAATGTTTTCTGAAAAAGTGTGCTATTTAGAGACTTCGTTTTATTTTTCCTGTGATCTTTACATAAACTTCTATCACATAGAATATTTCAGATTTTTCTCTTTGCAAACTTCGGAGATAAGGGGGGGAACGGTAGGTATTTTTTTTATATTTTTCATAAAAAGTCGAAATTTACACGGCCTTTAAAAAAATGCTTGAGAATGTGCAAACTGCGCTCTTTCATATGATACCCCCCACATGCCCTAGTAGCCCCACTTCGAATTTTTCAGTCTCTGGTGCAAAAAATAATTTTTATTTCTTTCTTATTTGCAAAATAGTTGGGCAAACGTCATCTAAAACTATTCTAAATTTCAAGTTGATAGCATTAGTAGTTCTTGAGATATCCAGCTGTGACAGACAGACCGAGTCTCACCGTAAGGGTTCCGTTTTACCATTTTGGTACGGAACCCTAAAAATAGTAACGAAAACACATTTTGTCCGTATGGATGAATGTTGACATGTTGTATGTATTTCCAGGACCGCTAAACGGGAATTAGGGACTAGAGGTTCAATTTCAGTGATGTTTAATGCGACAATCTGCGACTCCCGCATTCCCCTTAAACTTAAGGGGACTGGGGAAGACATATAAAACTATGGTAAGACCTGACACTAACAGTAGCAACGGCTTTCATTTTAACAGATCAACAATATTAAATGGGAATTAGGTACTACAGGTTCAATTTCAATGATGTTTAATGTGACTCCCGCATTCCCCTTAAACTTAAGGGGACTGGGGAAGATATATAAAACCATGGTAAGACCTGACACTAACAGTAGCAACGGCTTTCATTTTGACAAGTCAACAATATTCATTGCATTATTAACGTTGTTGCGCAGACAAATTTTTCAAACTTAAGAAGCAATGGTTTAGCAATATACTTCAAAATAGTTCAGCATGTTACTCAGTTGCCCCGCAGATTGTGGTTGAGTGTGTTCGGCCACAAAGGGGATGAACGAAAAGCAATTGCATGCAGCTTTTTTTTTTTGCAAGAGAAATCAAATGACCTAACCCCTCTGGGTGGAGCGGAAGGGAGTGTCAGACTCATACTGACTAAAACCCACCCGTGTTCCTTCTTTAGCCCTATATGTTTCGGGCCAGCGGTAACCCTTTCGGACAATCCCGCTGACCCGGATAAGTTCATATAAGTTGATAGATGCCCTTTTTATTTTTCTTTTTGGGTGAGAAATCATCAAATGACCCTCCCGCTCTGGGTGGAGCGGAAGGGAGTGTCAGACTCATACTGACTAAAACCCACCCGTGTTCCTTCCTTAGCCCTTTATGTTTCGGGCAAGCGGTAACCTTTCGAGCAATCCCGCTGAGGACAGAAATAAGAACTCTAAGAACCATGTGTGGTGTTACACGAATGGATAGGATAAGAAATGAGTAAGTACACAAGAGGAAGTCCAAAAGTGCCACCGGTATTTGAAAAGTTGTGTGAAAATCGGTTGTCATAGAATGGGCCATGTGATACGGAGGAATGAGGAAAATGTCGTGAGGAGAGTTTTAGTATGAATGTCTATGGCTTGAGTACTTAGGGGAAGACCAAAGAAACGGTGGATGGACTGTGTGAATGATGACATGGAGACAGGCCCCTCCTGTCCCTTGGGCACTCTGGGCAAGTGCCCAGGGCCCCGTTATTTTCGGGGGCCCCGGCCTGCTCTCATAAAAAACATTCTTTGCAGCCACCGTTGCATTCTACGCATTATTAGTAGGTACCAGATTCAATAACAAAATAGGTTATTTGCAGTGCGTTTTACAATAAGTTTCTAGCCTCGCAGTTATAAAAAATATTAGTAAGTTTCTCTTATTGTCTCTTATCTACACAGGTGACCCGAGACCCTTGTGTGCCCAGGGCCTCCGATTGGTTAATGATGGCCCTGCATGGATAGATAGGGTCACCCCCTTTCGATCCCCCTTCTACCGAGATGACGATTAGTAGAGAAGTATGGAAGAAGAAGACGTTGCGCCGACCAGAAATAAACTTGTATGACTGGAAAATCATAATGATATGACTTTGTAAATTCAGCACCGGTATGGCAAGGGATTTAAATTTTTACTAATGGACATTCAAACGTATGGATATAGAAATGCGACATAAATTGCTATGCTTTAAAATGATGCCGTGGCATCGAAAGGGATTTCATTGCACGGCATTGAAAGACGCGCCACGGGCACCCGCGGCGGGATGCCGTGGCGTCCTGCGATAGGCAATTTAGCATGCAGCGGTTGCTGACGCGACGGAGTAGGCTATTATAGCAGTAGGTATTGGAAATATTCTACGGAGTGAAGTATCTGTTACGTAGTAACTATTTAGTAATCTGTGCCCCAGCCCCAGGTTATAAAAAAAAAATTCAAAGGATCTCAATTCAATTCAATTTATTACAAAAATAATTTATTTACTTACATTTAATTACATAATATAAAAACATAATAATAAAAAAGAAAAATAATCAAAATTTACTTAATAATTAATTAAATGACTCCGTTTCTTTATTTATTTATTATCTTACATATTAAACAAATGCACTCTTCACAAAACATATTATCACGCCTGTGTAACTGTATTCCCGTAAGGGGTAAGCTGATAGGTAGGTACAGACGCCAGCAAATCAAGCTACCCGAAACTGTCGAATATTCCCAATCAATTTTGAACCTTATGCTTTAGCGATAAAGATGAAAATCTATCAAAGAAATTTGACAGATTGTTGTAGCTTTATTTGCTGGCGGCGTCTGTACATCCCACATTTCGCCAGTTATGTTAAAGTGTGTCACAAATCAAGACAGAGGAATCGTCCATTATTCACGTAAGGCTCGAAAGGGGGGGGGGAGGAGTGAAACCAAAGTCACGAAATATCACAAGGGGGGGTGTAGTTAGATATCACGTGGTTTTTTTTTTCGGCGAACGCTGATTTCTAAAGCGAAATAAATTATACCGCTGATTACTCATTCGTGAATATTCGGAAAGCCAGCGCCGCCTGACGGTGCTCGACGGAGTCTAGCCTGAGTTCTAGGGGAGTCGACGAGAGAGCTACAGTACCTAGCGGTGTGCAGCATCTCTTGGACATTGGACATCGTACGGACATGTGCTCAAAAACTGTCTCGAGTTCCGTATCGTTGTGTGTGCAGTGTGTGATTCGCTAGTGCGATTAACTTGATCGTAAATTATAATCTGATTTGAACTGCAAACGGTTTTTCTATTGGGCAATAACCAACACTACCCATAGTACGCTCACAGCAGTTAAAATATGGCTAATAATAACGAGACACGCGTGCCATCTCAGTCATTTAAATAAATGTTTTTCTCATGGACCAGCTACCCAAAATCAAGTGTATTTTTTTGGTACAGAGTATCTAAAAAAATATATAAGTATTTAAATACGAGGGACCCGTGGCTCAATAATAACAGCTACACATGTGGCTGTTATTATTAGTTGGTCTGTGGATGGGTGACCATCTTTACATACCGAGACGCCGTTGGTCCCGGCTGGCATTCGTGGATCTTTGACAGTCGTTACACACTCTGAAATCAACTTAATGAGCACAGAAATAAAGTTGATATTTGTTTAACTTGAAATAACCTAAATTGGAAACGTAATAGACCTTAGGTTTCCTCATGATATTATATTTATTATCAAAATTTTTGAGCATTTTTGAAGGAAGATTATTATTTAATAACTAGTTTGTGCAAACTATGTAATAATTAATATACAACGTGTTTTTTTTTTAATATGCCATAACTAGGGTGATATTCTATAAGTAAAAATAATACATAAAGTCGAAGATATCAACAATCATATTATTTGATGAAAATAAAATGACTAAAATGTTCTTTGAAAATTCACCTACCTAATTTTGTTTGCTTACCATAATAAAAGGGTGCTTCGTAAACAAAAATTGGTTGCAATTGAATTTAAACTCTGTCATGTATGACATTGAGTTCGTAGTTCCCAAACGTTTATAATTATTTATCTAAGACTAGCTTCCGCCCGCGGCTTCGCCCGCAAGGTAAGTCGATAAAAACTATCCTATGTCCTTCCCCGGGATGCAATCTATCTCTCTGCCAAATTTTATCGAAATCCGTTCAGTTGTTTATGCGTGAAAAGGTAACATACAGACACACAGACTGACAGACAGAGATCTTTTTGAATTTATAATATTAGTATGGATACTGATTTAATATCAGATACTTAGAGACTGAGATCTAAAGAGCATACTTTGGCTTTACTCAAACTAAATACAGTAAGCTTTTCATACGAATATGAACTATGTTCAAAAGAATTTAATGTTGATCATATTCCTAAAAGCGAATGTGATCAAGTGTTACATACTAATAGGAACATAATCTTTCACAAATAAGGTTCATATTTGTATGAAACACCTCCTAAAAGCAAGTAAAGTTGAAATGCAGTCTGAATTTTGCCCTTTGCACTGGGAATACTATGATGGGACTCAAGTAATATTTAAAAGCCTTGAGAAAACTTGTCTAACAAATTCATAGCCACAGGCATTATTTTTAGTCTGTAGACTAGAAAATTCACGTACAAAATTAATTATTTACCTAAGACTAAAAAATTCACCACATTATTCGCTGCACATAATCGAAATCTTGCCAAATTACTTGTCTCTCAAAGAATATAAAGAATGCTGCAGTATTTATTATGAGATACCACAAAAATTCCGCCATAACAACTGTAAAAGATGGCCGAGAGAATCTCAACCTTAAAACTATGTACGGGATCAAGAAATATCGGATTTCTATCAACCTTTGCAACGCTAGAGCTAAAACTAAGCTAACGGTGTACGGCACAAGAAAAGAAATACAGTTTTGATCTTTTAAATTATCATAAATGCTGAATAACAAGAAAATATATACAGGCACCATTGTGTAGATGGCATGGTCATACTTACCGTACCAGCGATTCCATATGTAGAAGGTGAAGTGCCTGTTATCCGCAAGTAAGTATGGATGGACTAACGTGTTATGGTGGACCATTAAAGTGAAGATGATACCGCATAATATTACTAAAATCTTCTCTCTTAACATTAGTTTTAAGGTTGACTGCAGCTTGTAAACAACATATGGAAGACCGAAAACTCCGTAGAATACAAGAAAATAAAGCAACTGTGGTAAATGGATGGTCGCTTTGTGTGCAGCCTTATCACCTACTACTATGGAACCGTTGACATATACAAATGCAACGAACCCGCTCAGTATAATTAAATGAGTTAGCAAAACAGTAGCATCATGGAATGTAATGAACTTGAAAAAGGTGGAAAGATGTGTTGACAGATGGTATTTTGCTGCACAGTATACGTCCCACATACCATAATACCGTTTCAACTTAGACTTATCAACATCTCTCGCTATCAGTGAGCGCTTGCTGAGTTTTACATCGTTGATATAATGATTACCGAAAACCCTCGAGCTTTTGATAAGTAAATCTAATAGCTTGTGACCGAAAACCATTGCGACCCACACTACATTCGTCTGCCTCATAATTATAGAAGAAATACCAAATATTAAGATTAAAATTAAGTATCTATTAGTTAAACACAGTCTTGAAAACATCAGAAGGAAAGTTAATGAAAGAGTATCCGTATAGTAAACATGAGAAAAGAAATATAAAGGGGGCAGTATAGCTAAATTCAGACCCTGCAGAATAATCTTCATATGATTTTTGTCACCATAATACACATATTTAAGAATACTCGAAAACAATATTAAGTTAACGCATGATGCGATGAGATTCACGAAGCGTAGATTGTAAGTATTGCATTCAGCAAATAAACCGATGACAGAGGAGACCAGATACAAGCCGGGAAGTGTTGTTATTTTTGGGTCCCAGTGGGAGAAGTTACCAGAGCAGTAAGATATTCCTTGCGGTATGTGGAAATGTTCGTCTATAACTGTCTGCGAAGCTTTGTTGACACTGTCGAATATAAGTTTTGATGCTAAGAAGAATGCAGAAACTTGTAGAGAAAGGAGAATATAGTATCTCGATGGCAGCACCATTTTGGCTGGCTGCTGAAAGAGAAACATTAACTTTTGTTAAATTCTTATTTGAATAATAGGTTTGTATTGCATGGGACACAATAGAAAATCTATTGTTGGCGGACACCATGTGACCGCGGTCGCAGTTAACAAGTTAAGATTTGAATGATTTGATTTGGTTTTTTTTTGTCGAGTTTTTGCCTGTCCTCCATAAGTGCCTACTATGCTTTGGAATGGGTAACTAGCTTTATATTTTCTGACTGACCGACTTCTTGACAGTTCAAAACTGCCTGTAAATAGTTTAATTGAAATAAATGCTTTCAGTTTGAGATTGCTGGCTTTGTGGGTGAACTATACACCCCTGCCTTATCCTTTAGGGAATGCTATGTAATCTTATGTTATCTTAGTAATAAAATTGCATTTACCTACATAACCTTTACTTATTTTTATTTGTTGCTTCAGAAATATAGGATAAACATACTAGTCAGCTTAAAAAAACTCTTCAATCAATAACTATTTAAACTTATTACAATTATGAAAACTTTTTAGGCAAGAAGAGTGTAGTTTACATTGCACATGCGTCCCGGAAAACTACTGTAGTAAATCGATCGATAGTTTAAAAAAAAAAGAACTTACCGCGTAAATTCACGATACACAATAGCGTTTACTTAGGATGTCTCCGCTCCGCAATCTTATATTAGCTGCGTGGAACTATATTTAATTATTACACATTGTTTTGTTATATTTTTTCGTTGTTAGTAAATTCGCCGAAACGCGAGGAATGTGATAAAATTGATAACAAGAAATGGCGGCTTTTTTGACACAAGACAGCTCTGTCCTGTCAGGCAACAGTATACAAGCCCCGCCTTCCGAATTGCGTCAAAAGCGATTATATCGCGAACCCGACCAACGCGCAACGTCACAAATAGTACTCAATAGTGAATAGTCCATATATTTTGTGACTATTAAATTTGGTCGGATTCGCGATATAATCGCTTTTGACGCAATTCGGAACGCGGGGACTCGCTTGATTGCAAACAAAACGTTTTATCTATCTGTAAAAATAGAGCACCATGCTGAGTCATTACTTTACTCATTTTTATCTAATAAATGGTTATGGTGGTTTATTTCAAGACTAAACAAGAAATTGAGTGATTAAAAAGCTTTACACGTAGCCACACACAGGAGCATAGTGTAACCTGTGTAACACTTTAGCCACAATGGCTATGGAATGGATGGAGGGCTTTACAAGTAGGGGTATGGGGTGGGCCGTGGGGTCAGTGGGGTAGACTATCTAAAGGCGGATACAGACTGCAGACATTGCAAGGCACGGAAGCATGCGCAGCGCACGGCGCTCATCGCATGATTCGCAATCTCTACACATTGCGAATCATGCTATGAGCGCCTTGTGCTGCGCATGCCTCGCAATGTCTGTATCCGCCATATTAATTCCATGGGGAAAGAAGACGATGATGGATGGACTAAGTGAAAGATTATTATGTCTTGAGGAATATGGAAGGATAAAAAAATGTTGCGGCGACCTCAAATAATTGGGAAAAGGGCAGAAGACAGGAGAGGTATGGCATATATCCTGACAATGTTTTTCAACCAAAAATACTAACTTATTAAATTACTAATTAAGTACAACATAAAATTAAATGGTAACCAAAACCTTATTAGATAGACTTATTTTATTTTTGTCATAAATTAACTTCATGTAATAATTTATTTCTCACTAAGGAAAAAAGAACACACGAACCATGAACGAATTCGGAAACGAAGCGCAATAACACCATTGACATAGAAAAGTAAATAAATAACACAACTATTGGTTCCCAAATATCAGCAAAAACAAAACTTTTTCTTGACAACAACACCGACGACCAGTCAACGACTTGACGTTTAAATTAAAAATCAAAATATAACGGTCGAAGCAGAAGTAGCAATCAGAATATTTCCATTGAATTTATCTACAAAATATTGTGAATACGTGCATAGAAGTTTTAATTTTGTGATGGTTCATTAATGAGCACTTTATGAACATGGAGGGCATGGAAGCCAACGATTTCCTAGTGAAAATCAAAGCGAATGATGACGAGAAAGACTTGAGTAACTTGGCGAAAGTGTACAATGAATATAAAACGATTTCATCCAAGTTATCTTGGAAAGAAAGAGGTTCTTTCTCGTTGAACGTGCTTTGTTTATTGTGCAGGTAAGTCTTAGTACTTATCTCCTAAGTTTTAAATACTGTTACTGTTAGCTGCATCATCTCACTGCTGGGCAAAGGCGAGAGGCCATGGAAAAAGGCACCAGGGATCCAGAGCTAAAGTCTGATCTGGTGACTGGTCGTTTGTATTGTCCAGCTCGTCGAAAGTTAAAGTTGAAGTTTCACGGAGGCACTTATTTTACAGTTCTGTCTATTGAAGATCAATTCAATCCAAGGCTGTTCATTGCTGAACCTATGCCTCTGACATTGGCTTCTTGGTCAGAGGCTCATCTGAAACTTCTGAAAGGAATGTGGATTATAATCTGTTAAGAAATGTCATAATTATCTTATCACCTTTTGTAATTTCAAGGTGCTGCCACACTGCTGTTGCTGTTGATCTAATACATTTAATCAAAAAGCTTTTCAGAAATCAGAAAGGTTTCCATGTTAGGTAATGTTAGTAATAATTTTTAAACAGCAGTGTGGCAGCACCTTTAGTGGCTGCTAGGGAGTTTGTTCAGCCACTTCTTCGGAGCTAAGGCACAAGGAAGGGTCAGTGGGTCGTCTGAGGAAGTGGTGAAGAATGGGCGGTTTGGGGGACTGTTTTATAAAGAAACAAAATAAATAGAAGCCCGTCTGACAACCAGTCTTGCCAAGGGGTATCTTATTACCCAGTAACTGGGTTGTGGAGGTCCGATAGGCAGTTGCTCCGTGTAAAATACAGAAAATATAGAAATAAATAAATCATCATCATCTGCCTAGCCTTTTCCCAACTATATTGGGGTCGGCTTCCAGTCTAACCGGATGCAGCTGAATACCAGTATTTTACATGGGGCGACTGCCTATCTGACCTCCACAACCCAGTTACTGGGTAATACGATACCCCTTGGTAAGACTGGTTGTCAGACTTTCGGGCTTCTGACTACCCGTAACGACTGTCTAAAGATCCACGAATGACAGCCGGGACCAACGGCTTAACGTGCTTTCCGAGGCACGGAAGGGTCTCGTTATGTAAAGATGGTCACCCATCCACAGACCAACCGCGGCAAGCGCAGCTTAACCTGATCGATCGACCTGTGCGGCTGTTATTTCTTAGCCACGGGCCCCTCATAGAAATAAATAAATATAGAAAAAAATAAATAAATATAGACTGGAGGCCGACCCCAACATAGTTTGATTATAACCTGGATTAACACAGGATACTTTTATCCTTGTAATACATTTCCGTGGGATAATTTCTGACCTGCAAATGGGTGAAACGTTAAACCGTGGACAAAAGCTTGTAATTTTATATATATTTCAGGAACTTGGATAAGGCACCAGCATGGAGAGACAGCATAGACACCAAAGACTTGCTCACTTTGACCATAGACTGCATCAGAGAGACCAGAGGGCTCAATAAGCCAGAACAGGTCAAGACGTTGGCCTGTATCTACCATATACATAGATATGTGGTTAGGAAGGTATGTAACATTGCAAAGTAGTGAGACTAGCTTCCGCTCGCGGCTTCGCCCGTGAGGTATGTCGATAAAAACTAACCTATGTCCTTCCCCCGGATGCAATCTATCTCTCTGCAAAATTTTATTGAAATCCATTCAGTGGTTTAGGTGTGAAAAGGTAACATACAGATAGACAGACAGAGTTACTTCCGAAATTATAATATTAGTATGAAACCAAGAACCCGCCGTGCCTCGGAAAGCATGTTAAGCCGTTGGTTCCAGCTGGTTCATAGATCTTTGATTGTCTTTACGGGTCGTCAGAAGCCCGATAGCCTGACAACCAGTCTTACCTACCAGTGTGACCTCCCAGGGTAGTGGTGGTCAGATAGGCAGTCCATATAAAATATTGGTATTCAGTTGCATCCGATTAGACTGGAAGCCAACCCCAACATAATTATATTAAAAGTTTATAATAATCTGGCATAGCTCACTAGCTCATATCCCTTAATCATGGAGGGTTCGACAAAGAAACCCCTAACAACCTGTGGCTTTCGTAAGGATTAAATCAATTGTTTCATTTTTCAGAATGCCCCAGTACCACCAGAATTATTACTCAAACTATCTTTCATGGCATTCGAGCCGGACTCAAAGAATCTCCTAAAAGAATACTGTAAAACATACTGGAATATTATCGCAGACCGACTGATATACATAGAAACGTTAAAAGGAAAAGCAATACACAAACTGTTACCAAAACTAACCGAAGATATCCTCAAAACGCTAGATATTTACGATACAGCACAGTTTTGTGCAAACATTTTAGTGTTTTTAGTAAAAAAACTACACTTTATATACAGTGACTCTTATGCGGAACAACTAAATGGATT
Source organism: Mesoligia furuncula (assembly GCA_916614155.1). Taxonomy (NCBI): domain Eukaryota; kingdom Metazoa; phylum Arthropoda; class Insecta; order Lepidoptera; family Noctuidae; genus Mesoligia; species Mesoligia furuncula. The sequence continues at coordinate 4,253,038 of OU744820.1, read as the reverse complement.
GTACGGTGAAATATTTGAGAAATTTTCAAGAAAATCTGACTTGAGTGCATTGAAGAAGTTAAAAGAAATGGAAATGTTAGATTTGTATGTGAAATTCAGTGACTGTCTTTATGTGATTGCTGAGAACTCATCAAAGAATAGTTTTAAGGAGTCGGCTTTGACTGTAGCGGTCAGGACAGCTATTACACTCCTTGGACATCGGTCAGACATATTCCACTGCTTGCAGACATTCTATTTAAATTCCTTCTGTGATATCTTTGTCAACAAAACCACATATTTGGATGCTGTATTTAAAAATCTCACTGTATCCTGTGAAATCACAGGAAAACTGGGTTATAAAGACACAATGTTAGCTACATATCCTTTCATTGGTCAATTTTTAAGGCTCTTCATAGAATATTCAGTGAATAATTCAATAAAAATCAATTTTAACGGAGAAATACAAGAAAACTGCTTGAATTTCATGATCAAATTACTGAATGAGTTGAAGCATTGTGATCAGCTGTTGAAATGTGAGAATTGTAAAGTGAAATCAGGTCTTCATGACGCTTTAAGACTGTCTTTTTTACTTAAACATTTCATTACAAACGCTGTGCAAAATAAGTCTGATTTAAATAATTTATTACCCCTATATAACATAGTTATAGGTAAACAATATACCATAATGGATGAATTAAAAAAACTAGGATGCGTTAACTATGAAAAATGCTATCGAAAACTGCAAACCGACACGCATAATACCGCTATCTCGCTGAATAAGAACCAAAAATATGATTTTTCAATCAATTTATTCGAAATTTATATTAAAAACGAGCTGAGTATAAGCAAGAATGAATTTCAGCACAAAAATGTAGCGCGAGCATTCTACAACAAGAGCATTTGCGAATTAGATTACAATAAGCACGAAAATGCTCTCTTGGATGCTTTTATGAGCCTAATATTTTCAAAAGAACTGAATTCGGATAAGTATATGAGCTTGGTGATGGATATCAAAGCGAAGGCGTTGAAATGTGATGAAAAAAATGATGAAACTAATGATGATGATGATAAAATTGATGATTTACAACTACTATCGGTGTCTGAGGCTTGTAAAATGGTGATGGATCAGAGACTCTACGGTGATTTGACACAATTTTTTAAGGACGTTAAATTCAGGTATGGTGATTTGTTTTATATTACTTGTTTCTTGCTCAGTTTTATTTTATTTTATTTTATTATGGGACAATAAACAGCTACAAAATAAAATGTTTACAAATAACAATTAGACACATAAAAAGTATTAACAATATTGCAGCCCACTACATTATCCGCATATTAACACAATTAGAATAAGGTAAAAAGTGCCACTAGATTAGAAATACACTGATACAGGTATTATACTATTTCATTCTTAAAACAATATAATAAATTAATTATTAAAAATATATATATATATTAATATTTGGATAAGACTAAGGGATTGTTCCTTATTATCACAAACAAGAATTAAGAGAGAGAAAAAAGAAAAAAAAAAGGATTTGACAGATAAGTTACAATTAATTAATAAAAATAATTAAAACGTTTGAACAGTTGCCCGTCAAACGTATGTGGCTAGCAGTACTTTGGGCAATTAGCCCCGCTACCAACCATGCTGGTTTGTAGCTAATTTGTAGAAAAACAAGTAATAAGTACATACTGTGAAGACCTGATGAGCTTTCTCAGGGTCGGTACACATCTGATGGAAAATACGTCGGGCGTAACTGCGATTGCGTCTATTTATTCGCTCGTCGCACTAACGCATCACCGGTTGAGTGTGAAAGGTTGAATGTTTTATCATAAAATTGTCTGTTCTGGCGTTACGCGACCGACAATACGCGACGCATTTTCCGTCAAATATGTACCGACCCTAAGTGTCTAAACACGCTATGGCGAATGTACGCGACCGAAGTTCGGCATAATTACGCCTGCAATGCTGACGAGACATTATGCCGAAATTATGTTGCGTTATAGCGTACAGTCGAACTTCGGTCAGGCGTAATTTCAGCGGCAATTCGGCGGCAACGTATTCTGTAGAGCACATATACGCGACCGAAGTTCGGTTCGATTGCCGAAGAAGATCCGGGGCGGGGAGCAGCAGGAGGCAGGCATGCCCACGCCCCGCGTGTGCGTAAGTGAATTTTTGCCGCGTAAGTTCGACATGGTGTGTCATAACAGTCGAATACGTCGGAACGTAAAATCAGCCGCGGAACTTCGGTCGCGTACCTTCGTCAATTATATTTTTTCAAACTAGATGAGGTCGGCGTTTCCTATCTGACTATTCTGAGAAGAAAGGCCGAAACAAACTTCGAGGTCAGCCTCTTTTAAAGTCCAGACGAAATCTTCAGATCGTGTAAAGACCATGTAGATTGGTGTATGAAATGGTTTTTTGAGGAAAGAACCACACAGATTGAGCGGACCTGTCCAATCAGTGGACGCATTTGTCAAAAATCGTGCAGCTCAACTCAGAACTAGAGGAGCTCAACCATTAGAACCCACAATAGAATTTTATATTTTATTTTTCAGTTTACTTCTAAAACATGAGTTTGAGATGTACTGCAAGTTATGGCCCTCCATAGCCCCGGTGGCAGGAGTTTGGCAGTCTCTTAACTCATTACTGAATGGCAGACAAGAGAAATGGATGACAGGTATTAAAAACCTATTTATAACTGTATAGCACTTTGCCCGCGACTTCGTACTTTCCTCAAAAAAAAAAAAAACACCCTCTCCACCTCCCCTTGAAAGGTAGTTTTCGAAAATTAATGTTTACGATATTTATAATTTCTATCCGCGATTTCGCGGATCGAGTTCCTTCAGTTGCCTGTGCCAGGCGCCACGGTATCTCTTTCGAACAACCCGCACTTGTATGCAAACCCACTCGTTACTGAACTGTTAAACCTGACAGCGGTGCTGAAAAGGCTGAAGAGGAACCACCTTCTATAAATGGGAGGCGCAGCACTGGCTGCTCCACCACAACGCCATTTCGTCATGGAACAAATCCGCTTATGGTCTGACGACCGATTACGATTCATTCCGTGTCTCGGAAAGCATGTTAAGCCGTTGGTCCCGGCTGTCATTCGTGGATCTTTGACAGTCGTTACGGGTAGTCAGAATCCCGAAAGTCTGACAACCAGTCTTATCAAGGGGTATCGTATTACCCAGTAATTGGGTTGTGGAGGTCAGATATGCAGTCGCTCCATGTAAAATACTGGTATTCAGCTGCATCCGGTTAGACTGGAAGCCGACCCCAACATGGTTGGGAAAAGGCTAGGCAGATGATGGTGGTCTGATGACCGATTGCAAATGGAATGAAAAAGGAGGGGGGAAAAAACAGCTAATATAAACAAAACCTTTATTGAATTACACACCTAAACCTTCCTCGTGAATCACTCCGTTCATTGGTGAAAACCGTATGAAAATCCGTTCGGCGGTTTTTGAGTTTATCGCGTACAGATAGACAGACAGACGCGGCGGAGACTTTTAGTTTATAATACGACTGGAGAAATATACAAGGTCAAATTAAATTTGCTAGGGAAACTGCAGACGTGTCTGAACTGTCCTTTCAAACTAAAAAAGTATTGTAAAAGAAATAACAATACAAGAGGGAAAAGAGAGATCCTAATAGTAAAGGAAAGAAAGAAAGAAAAGACAAAAAAAGTATGTGTGCAACTATCTTCTTGTGTTGTGTTTCAGGGTGCTCCGTTATTGTTGCCATTATATGTATATTAAAAAAAAAAAATGACAATAATAACGTATACGACTGTTCGGCGACGAAGTCTGCTGCTTTTGTTTATGTGCTGTGCAAGCCCAGTTGGGGAGAGTTGCTATTAGGGACACACATGGTCTGAGATGGATGGATGAATAAAGCAAAATGAAATTTTTGTTTTGTTTATCCATTCATCTCTATAACTTGTAAGGGATCAAGAAGCGCCTGCGGACTAATAAGATGGCCAAGGGTGCTATGTCCGCAGCCGCCCCACGTTTCGGCCCGTATAACGTACGTTGGTAGGGCCATGGGAAGGTTGGAGGAAGTGTCCTTAGTGTCCTTTCAAACTGTTCTGTCCTACTGGGGGCCTAAAAAGGCCACTTTGGAGTATCATAAAAGGATAACATTATGAATTATAAAATGGCGAAGACAGTCCGTGTTTTTCTTTTTTTCACTGCACTACGTAGGTACAATCAGAGATTGGGATTGGATTTGGATTGGATTGATTGGTATTTTATCACAGACAAAAAAAAAATACTGAAAAATGCTTCACCAATGGGATTTGATACGATTAACTTAACAGTAAACTGTCCATTCTGTTAACCTTTTATGATCAGTGATCGGAATAGGTAGAGCTATTTAGGTTCATTGACCGCAAACATTGATGTTAATATGGATATTCCGCGGGATTCCGACTGATACTACGAGATTTTTACAGGATTTTATTGTCGCTAGAGTGACGCACCTGTTTTTGTCTCTTTCTGCGCCACTAGAATTCAATTCTTTACCAACAGTAACTTCGAAACTAAACTTAACTTCGTAACTAAAAGGGAATATCCATATTATTCTAACCTATGGCAAGTCCATAAAACAGCTCTACCTATTCCGATCTATGTTTATGATTCTGCCAAAGAGACCTTTTTATGCCCCCTGGTCTGCCTCATTGTTCTGCCCTCGTGTGAAACCATCATTACGTGGTGATTTTATATTGTTTTTTTTTTTTCAGTTGAAGACCCGGAGTCACTTCTGTGGACATTACTAGAAGTGGTATCTGTCACTCCCGCGTCAGTAAGAACGATACACAGCGATTATTTTAAAGTTGTAGTCGTTAACTTATTGGAAAGGATCGATAACATGCCTGTGAGTATAGATTTTTTGTACAGCGTCAATTAAATTGTCAATTTTCAATTTGCCGCCAAATCGCAAAGAAATTACAAAATAATAAAATACATACACATATTGGCGAAGAGTTCCATTTTAACAATTTGAACTTATTTATAGGGTTTCGTACCCAAATGGTAAAAACGGACCCTATTACTAAGACTTCGCTGTCTGTCCGTCCGTCCGTCTGTCTGTCACCAGGCTGTATCTCAAGAACCGCGATAGCTAAACAGTTGAAATTTTCATTAATTATGTATTTCTGTTGCCGCTATAACAACAAATACTAAAAACAAAATAAAATAAATATTTAAGGGGGGCTCCCATACAACAAATGCGATTTTTGCCCTTTTTTGCTCGATATCAATAATGTCAACAGGTAGGCACTTGAAATATTCACAAAATACTCAGTTGTATTTTTAGTTTAATAATAAATAATAAAATTAAAATAAAATAAATATTTAAGGGGGGCTCCCATACAACAAACGTGTTTTTTTCGGCGTTTTTGCCTTGCGATACAGAACCCTTCTTATTATATCGTTTACAAGTGGCCAGTTCTAAAACTTTCAGTGTCGCCCTCGTAGACAGACAGACGCGGCGGGGAGACTTTTAGTTTAAAATGTGACTTTTAGTTTATAATGTGACTTTTAGTTTATAATGTGACTTTTAGTTTATGAGACTTTTAGTTTATAATGTGACTTTTAGTTTATAATGTGACTTTTAGTTTATAATGTGACTTTTAGTTTATGAGACTTTTAGTTTATAATGTGACTTTTAGTTTATAATGTGACTTTTAGTTTATAATGTGACTTTTAGTTTATGAGACTTTTAGTTTATAATGTGACTTTTAGTTTATAATGTGACTTTTAGTTTATAATGTGACTTTTAGTTTATAATGTGACTTTTAGATTATAATGTGACTTTTAGTTTATGAGACTTTTAGTTAATAATGTGACTTTTAGTTGATAATGTGACTTTTAGTTTATAATGTGACTTTTAGTTTATAATGTGACTTTGAGTTTATGAGACTTTTAGTTTATAATGTGACTTTTAGTTGATAATGTGACTTTTAGTTTATAATGTGACTTTTAGTTTATAATGTGACTTTTAGTTTATAATGTGACTTTTAGTTTATAATGTGACTTTTAGTTTATAATGTGACTTTGAGTTTATAATGAGACTTTTAGTTGATAATGTGACTTTGAATTTATAATTAGACTTTTAGTTTACAATGTGACTTTTAGTTTATAATGTGACTTTGAGTTTATAATGAGACTTTTAGTTGATAATGTGACTTTGAATTTATAATTAGACTTTTAGTTTACAATGTGACTTTGAGTTTATAATGAGACTTTTAGTTGATAATGTGACTTTTAGTTTAAAATGTGACTTTTAGTTTACAATGTGACTTTTAGTTTATAATGTGACTATTAGTTTATAATGTGACTTTTAGTTTATAATGTGACTTTTAGTTTATAATGTGACTTTGAGTTTATAATGTGACTTTTAGTTTACAATGTGACTTTTAGTTTATAATGTGACTTTGAGTTTAAAATGTGACTTTTAGTTTATAATGTGACTTTGAGTTTATAATGAGACTTTTAGTTTATAATGTGACTTTGAGTTTATAATGAGACTTTTAGTTTACAATGTGACTTTTAGTTTATAATGTGACTTTGAGTTTATAATGTGACTTTGAGTTTATAATGAGACTTTTAGTTTACAATGTGACTTTTAGTTGATAATGTGACTTTTAGTTTACAATATGACTTTTAGTTTATAATGTGACTTTTAGTTTATAATGTGACTTTTAGTTTACAATGTGACTTTTAGCTTATAATGTGACTTTTAGTTTATAATGTGACTTTAGTTTATAATGAGACTTTTAGTTGATAATGTGACTTTGAATTTATAATTAGACTTTTAGTTTACAATGTGACTTTTAGTTTACAATGTGACTTTTAGTTTATAATGTGACTTTTAGTTTATAATGTGACTTTTAGTTTATAATGTGACTTTTAGTTTATAATGTGACTTTTAGTTTATAATGTGACTTTTAGTTTATAATGTGACTTTTAGTTTACAATGTGACTTTTAGTTTATAATGTGACTTTTAGTTTACAATGTGACTTTTAGTTTATAATGTGACTTTTAGTTGATAATGTGACTTTTAGTTGATAATGTGACTTTTAGTTTACAATGTGACTTAGTTGATAATGTGACTTTTAGTTTACAATGTGACTTTTAGTTTATAATGTGACTTTTAGTTTATAATGTGACTTAGTTTATAATGAGACTTTTAGTTTACAATGTGACTTTTAGTTTATAATGTGACTTTTAGTTTATAATGTGACTTTTAGTTTATAATGTGACTTTTAGTTTATAATGTGACTTTTAGTTTATAATGTGACTTTTAGTTTATAATGTGACTTTGAGTTTACAATGTGACTTTTAGTTTATAATGTGACTTTTAGTTTACAATGTGACTTTTAGTTTACAATGTGACTTTTAGTTTACAATGTGACTTTTAGTTTACAATGTGACTTTAAGTTTATGATGTGACTTTTAGTTTATAATGTGACTTTTAGTTTATAATGTGACTTTGAGTTTATGATGTGACTTTTAGTTTATAATGTGACTTTGAGTTTATAATGAGACTTTTAGTTGATAATGTGACTTTGAATTTATAATTAGACTTTTAGTTTACAATGTGACTTTTAGTTTATAATGTGACTTTTAGTTTATAATGTGACTTAGTTTATAATGTGACTTTTAGTTTTTAATGTGACTTAGTTTATGATGTGACTTTTAGTTTATAACGTGACTTTTAGTTTATGATGTGACTTTTAGTTTATAACGTGACTTTTAGTTTATAATGAGACTTTTAGTTGATAATGTGACTTTGAATTTATAATTAGACTTTTAGTTTACAATGTGACTTTTAGTTCATAATGTGACTTTGAGTTTATAATGAGACTTTTAGTTGATAATGTGACTTTGAATTTATAATTAGACTTTTAGTTTACAATGTGACTTTTAGTTTATAATGTGACTTTTAGTTTATAATGTGACTTAGTTTATGATGTGACTTTTAGTTTATAATGTGACTTAGTTTATAATGAGACTTTTAGTTTACAATGTGACTTTTAGTTTATAATGTGACTTTTATTTTATAATGTGACTTTTAGTTTATAACGTGACTTTTAGTTTATAATGAGACTTTTAGTTTACAATGTGACTTTTAGTTTATAATGTGACTTTTAGTTTATAATGTGACTTTTAGTTTATAATGTGACTTTTAGTTTATAATGTGACTTAGTTTATGATGTGACTTTTAGTTTATAATGTGACTTAGTTTATAATGAGACTTTTAGTTTACAATGTGACTTTTAGTTTATAATGTGACTTTTAGTTTATAATGTGACTTTTAGTTTATAACGTGACTTTTAGTTTATAATGTGACTTTTAGTTTATAATGTGACTTAGTTTATGATGTGACTTTTAGTTTATAATGTGACTTAGTTTATAATGAGACTTTTAGTTTATAATGTGACTTTTAGTTTATAACGTGACTTTTAGTTTATAATGTGACTTTTAGTTTATAATGTGACTTTTAGTTTATAATGTGACTTAGTTTATGATGTGACTTTTAGTTTATAATGTGACTTAGTTTATAATGTGACTTTTAGTTTATAATGTGACTTTTAGTTTATAACGTGACTTTTAGTTTATAATGTGACTTTTAGTTTATAATGTGACTTTTAGTTTATAATGTGACTTAGTTTATGATGTGACTTTTAGTTTATAATGTGACTTAGTTTATAATGACACTTTTAGTTTACAATGTGACTTTTAGTTTATAATGTGACTTTTAGTTTATAATGTGACTTTTAGTTTATAATGTGACTTTTAGTTTATAACGTGACTTTTAGTTTATAATGTGACTTTTAGTTTATAATGTGACTTTTAGTTTATAACGTGACTTTTAGTTTATAATGTGACTTTTAGTTTATAATGTAACTCGCGAAATATACAAGGTCAAATTAAATTAGCTAGCGAGACTGTAGGCGTGATGGGTATATAATCACTTGCTGCGGTCGAACCGGGGATGGGTGGACCCTCTTTACATACCGAAACCCGTCCGTGCAAGCGTGCGTTTAAGCACGTTAAGCTGTTGATCCCGGCTGTTGTAATATTAGTAGGATCATGGGGCCCGTGGCTGAATAAAAACAGCCGCACAGGTCGATCGTTCAGGTTAAGCTACGCTTGCCGCGGTTGGTCTGCGGATGGGTGACCCGAGACCCCTCCGTGCCTCGGAAAGCACGTAAAGCTATTGATCCCGGCTGTCATTCGTGGATCTTTGACAGTCGTTTCGGGTAATCAGAAGCCCGAAAGTCTGACAACCAGTCTTACCAAGGGCTGTCGTATTACCCAGTAACTGGGTTGTGGAGGTCCGATAGGCAGTCGCTCCATCTGAGCCGGATTCCCATGACCCCCCCATCAAGGCGATGAGGGAACACCGCTGAGTTTTAGTGGGTATACTGCCTCTCTGGCAGGGAGTCCCACATACTCCGCCTCGTCCCCCGACGAGCGGAGATGCGTAATGTCATTTCTCAGCGAAAAAAAAAAAAGCCAGTCGCTCCATGTAAAATACACTGGTATTCAGCTGCATCCGGTTAGACTGGAAGCCGACCCCAACATAGTTGGGAAAAGGCTAGGCAGATGATGATGAAGTATCCTCGGATCTGCACCCTAATTGAGTAGCACTCTTTGAATAATTTTGAAGGACATTGCTAATCCATAGCTTCATATATTTAAAAAAGAAAAAAGAAAGAAAACTGAAAAAGCATAGTAATTTTTTATAAATATGTTTGAAAGGTAATTCTTCCCAAAGAAAATGTACCGCGCGTTGATGTCTTTATAATGGCCAAAACTTAAAACAGGTGTCGGTTACGGCACAGATTACTAAATAGTTACTACGTAACAGATACTTCACTCGGTAGAAAATTTCCAATACCTACTGCTATAATAGCCTACTCCGTCGCGTCAGCAACCGCTGCATGCTAAAATGTGCCTAAATGATCAAGTTTACAGCTGTGATTGCTTCGCACCGCGCGATCCCACAGCAATTGCATCTTCGATAAAATTAAATTAACTTATCTATTTGTGTCTATTTTATTGACAACTGTGAATATGTTCTGACTATAGGCGGTAGTTTAAAATTGTTTCGTTTATAAAATATTATTTTTTATAAATTGGTGCTGACTGTGCAATACATCTTCATTGACAGGTAAATGGAAAAATGTTACGTGTTTATCCCTTCTTTTACTTGATTTGCACCCATCTACTGCACATAAGGCACCAGACGGCATCGTAGGTATATATTTATATACGCGTATAAACGAATGGAACGATTAAAACTCAAATTCAAGTAGGTAATTATAGCGCGCAAGTGCATGGAGTGACGGAGGCCTGGTTACGGTAACAGTGGCGCGAGTTCAATGGTTTTTTCCCATCTCAAAAATGCCCAACGCGCCTAAACAAGTTTTCTCTTCAAAAAATGTCTGCTAAACAACGTGAATAACGCAATGAATATTGTTGAAAAAAAAATATAAATACGTCGATCATGGCAAGGAAAAAAAATATAAATACGTCGATCATGGCAAGGAAAAAAAATATAAATACGTCGATCATGGCAAGGAAAAAAAATATAAATACGTCGATCATGGCAAGGAAAAAAAATATAAATACGTCGATCATGGCAAGGAAAAAAAATACGTAGAACAGACTGCGCCACGTACCTAATCACTTACTGCTGCACGCATCATCTTGTATCATTTTTCAATCGCTGTTCCGTCCGTCACGTTATTTATCCTCTCTTCTATGCAGTATAGCTCTCTCTTTTGTTTTCGGTGCGCGATAACAATAAGCAGGAAGCGTGTGCGGGCGGTTGTCAATCCGTCAGTCAGTTGACGTCACTACTAGCGAAGTTACGAGTGGTTACGAGTTAAGGATCCTACAAACTGATTTTATGGCGTGTCGCGCCTGTTTCAAGGAGCCTTTATATTTTCCCTCTTAATAAAATAAAAAATACTACATAATTGTGTACTGAACTATGCTGTTTCATTTAAGATTTCAAGCAGTATGTAATTGGTAGATCGCACAGGGAACAGTATGATCTTGGGTCTTGAGTCCAAGTTGGCCACCCCTGGTCTAAATGAAAGCCTTTGCTACCGAGTGTGTGGCCCTGGCTATGTTTTTAAAAGCTCATTTCGTTTGTTTTTCAGGAGGCAATTTCTTCAGACATCAGGGTAGCGCAGACAATATTATTATACCTGAAGGCTGAGTATGACATCGCTGAAGCTAGCACCAAATATGGATGGAAAGTTACTGAAGCTGTAAGTATAATCATCATTACAGATAGCGCCATCAATCGAGGGGCCCGTGGCTAAATAATAACAGCCGCACAGGTCGATCGATCAGGTTAAGCTACGCTTGCCGCGGTTGGATAATCTCCACATACCGAGACCCCTCCGTGCCTCAAAGAGCACGTGAAGCCGTTGGTCCCGGCCGTCATTCGTGGATCGTTGACAGTCGTTACGGGTAGTCAGAAGCCCGAAAGTCTGACAACCAGTCTTACCAACTGGTATCGAATTCAAACTCAAAGCATTTATTTCAAATAAAACCTTGTACAGACGCTTTTGAATTGTCAAAATCAAATAGTCTGTCAGTTAGTCAGAAAGTTGAAGCTAGTTTTTTTTTATTTATTACCCAGTAACTGGGTTGTGGAGGTCAGAAAGGCAGTCGCTTCATGTAAAATACTGGTATTCAGCTCCATCCGGTTAGACTGTTTTTTTGTCTGTGTGGTGCCGGACTTAAAGAAACACCAACCCTTACTTCCCGCAGGTGTCGTAAAAGGCGACTAAGATCGTACCGGAGAATGGGCAGCAGCGTTCTCTATGTATTCCACCATCATACCATACTGCGATCGCCAACCCGCCTGCCAAGCGTGGCGATTATGGCAAACCCTCCCAAAATTGGGGGAGGCCTATGTCCAGCAGTGGACGTCTATCGGCTGAAACGACGACGACGACGGTTAGACTGGAAGCCGATCCCAACATAGTTGGGGAAAAGGCTAGGCAGATGATGAATGATGATGATTTTGACTGCCGTCCCAGGTCCCAGCTGAAGCGGAAAAATTTCAACTAGCTTTTAGAGGCGACTGTTCATGACATATCGACCAGTGTCCCATCCCTTTATCATAGTCATAGTCATTTATTCATAAACAAGTAACTTGTATCAGAATTTAAATTGTTTACATTTACATGTGATTTACCTTTCCGCCCGCGTACTGTAATGATGATGTATGAGCTGTGATGATGATGTATGTGTGTGTGCCCAAGTAACATTTTAGGTTTTAGAAAGGTTTTGAAAAGGTTCTAGAACCTTTGTATGGACATCTGCTCGTAAGTCTTAATAGACTTAATAACGTTATATTAACCTTATAATAACCTCCTGAGTGCAAAAAGGGCCCACGTTTTAGAACCTTTCTGGGAGCTACAGCAAAACCTAAAGCTCAAATCCAGAACCTTTCGAACTACTTACACAGAACCCAAATATAACCTTCACAACCTTAATTTAACGTTAATATAACCTTGTAAGGCAGCTTTTAAGTTCTAAATTAGTCATGGATATAACTCAATGACAACTTAAAACCTTTTTGATGGACATGAGTAAATGCCTTTCCAGGACTCTCAGGTTTTAAAATGTTTCTGTGTAAGATTTTTTCTACACAGAAACACCAATCATGGATTTAAATACTTATTTATAATGGCGCCATTCCCTGTCATTATCCAAGTTTCAAAATGGCTAGATGTAAGTAAGGGTTATAATCATAAAAAGTAATAAATAGCTTGCTACAGTCAGGGAAAATCAAAAAAATAGTGCGACTGGCACTTTATCGTGACACTTTAGGATAATAGTGCTGTATACGACACGGGCCTTCCGAAAGTAAAAAATTTAGAAGATATTTTAATGAAATGAAAATTATAAAATTAGGTGGTTGGTAGTAAGTTGCATTAGAAATAAAACTTCTATTCATATAAAAAACATATATTTTAAATCACATAGCACACGTTACTTAATTTTGCCTTATTGACTTAAAATATTGCTTTTTGTTTAGATTTTTTTTTTATTTCAGTGAACAAAATGGCTGGCGTTAGGAAATTACTAGAAAGCATTACAATTAACCTTTTCAAAACTGTAACAGCTAAAAGCTCTTATTGTTTACGAAAATAAGAGCTAAAGGTAATCTCGCGGAGCTACTTAAAACGACAAAGCTGTTTTCGCAGCTTTAAGTTTATCTTCAGGAGTCCTTCAAGAGTTGCGAGTCGCGAAAAAAACTTCTACGCACAATTGTTTGCTTTTAAGTTTTGGTTGTAGGAGGACGTGCGTTCGACAATTTGACAAGAGTGCTGAAACTTCCACTCCGTTTTTTTTTGATAACACTCTGTGTCGGTTCATTTTGCAAGACAACGTAATGCTTTGAAGTCGCGGACACCACTAACATTTTTAGAGGATGCATCTAAAGCTTTAAAATATTCTTGTAGGACTTTAAGCATGCCTTTAGCTCATAAAAATAGCTTATTGGTTTGGCTTTTCACCACACAGTCCTAATTTGTTTACCTAGACAACTCTAATACAGCCTAAAAGTTTAAAGTAGGTTTTAGAAATTACTAATAAGCGATTTCAACATTCCATAACTTTATGGTTATATCATAGTTAAAAATTAAACCTTTAGATCTCACTTTAGAATAATGCTAGCCTTTGCAGAACTGAATCAGGAGTCTACAACAACTATAAGGCTGTATACAGAAAGAAAGCTGGAAACTTATAAGCGCTTACCGGCGCTTGACAGCGCTAGTAACCCGCGCAGGAAAATATATGAACGCGCGCCGATAAGCACTGAACGGTGCCGACAAGTTCCGACAAGCTTCAACACGCGCTGGTCAGCGCTGGGCGCTGGCATTTAAAATTAATTGGCGACATTTTGCTTGGTCTGATTTAACCTGCTTCCTTTGTGTAGAACGGACCAGCGCTGTCAAGCGCCGGTAAGCGCTTATAAGTTTCCAGCTTTCTTTCTGTATACAGCCTAAGATCGTAGGACTATATGCTCTTGAAACCCGAGTCAAAATAACGTTAATTTAAACTCTTGTCATCGGCTGCAAGGTTGTAATAATAAACAATTAGTTTTAGGACTTATTAATCATTCTCAAGTACTAAATATGACCAGATAGCAAAGCATTAACCTTTTTACGACCATTATAAAACCTAAAGGATTTTTTTACAACCCAGGCCCGAATTAAATGTTACTTGGGTGGTAACGGCCTTGACTTACGAATTGTAGGTCGTAAGTTCGAACCCAGACAGGCGCTTTACTTTGTGTAAATTATTTCATCACCACTGCTGTCAAAACGGTGAAGGAAAACATCGTGAGGAAACCGGCATGTCCTAGAACCAAAAATTCAGAGACGTTAGACATGTATCAACCCGCACTGGGCCGACGTTGTAGATTACCGTCCACTCCCTCTCACAGAGAGGAGGGCAGTGTCTCTACTGTGGGAAAATTATAGGCTCACTAGCTTCTGCCCACGACTTCGTCCGCGTGAAATTTCACCCTCTTAGAGGTGCAATTTCAAAAAACCCTTTCTTAGTGGATACCTACTCTTCACAAAGAACACACCCTCCAAATTTCATGTCTCTAGGACCAGCGGTTTAGGCTGTGCGTTGATATATCAGTCAGTCAGGACTTTGAATTTTATATACAACATTATTTTTAGTATAAGCGAAATACTAGCGTAAAAGCTGAATATACTTTGTTCAGAATAAGTAACTGAATCGACTCCAATAATTTTTACCCCATGTTATATTTTGTCCCAAAAATATTTAAAACAGGTTAAAAGTTGGACACGGAGCGACACTAAATAGGTTATCCAATTTCCGCGCCGAACGGTTAGGTACCTAGGTACTATTATCAATGAGCGCAAGTTAGCGCGGCGCGAGCGGCGCGGATGAGCATGTTTTTGTGGTAACATAACAAGCTTATAACTTTGTGATTTTTCATGATACAGTTTTGAAATTCTGTACATAGATTCTTTACATAAAAATACTAGACACGTGTTTCGGGTTTCGCATAATACTAAAAATAATATGTCGATAAAACTATCCTAAATTGGATTACCTCTGCGTACCTATGAAAGAATTCAAGCGTGACTTTATATTTCAGAGTATAGACCCGGACATGTCGCAAGCGATGCGTACGATTGCGCAAGAGCATGTCGCGTTGCAGAGAGCCCTACAGGCGGTGGAAATATGGACGGAGCTGTCTGATGTTATTGATACCGGTAATTTCTTTTTTTATTATTGGAACATAGTATTTATTTAAGGTGAATGGGTATTTGAGACTGTGAAATACAAATTTATTTGTGAAATTAAAAATAACACACAAGAAAATCCGCGTGCCAATACTATTGCATACAAGCAAGCCCCAAAATTATATTTATTATCATCATGCATGTCGCTACGGCGAAAGAAGTGTGGCAACCGTTTTCTTCGGAATTCTTTCAATGTATTTCAAGGTTGCGAACACAGGTCGGGTGGGACGGCAACGTCGCGCGTCGCATAAGATGAATGAATAGTGATAGACCGCGAAATTCAAATTTTCTTACGTTTTTTGCAATTTGCAGGTCAGTGTCAGATTGTATCTTGATCAAAATATGATTCGCGACAATAACAGGTACATATTTAGAGAATTATAATCATTAGAATCATTAATATATCTTTCTAAGGTACGATTCAGACCAACCGGCTCGCATCGGGCCGGGCGGCATTTTACAATGCGGTAAAGAACATTGAAATGTATCAACAGTAATTACAGTTCATATTTGCATGCAACTTACGCATAGTTACCTCCGTCGGCATCCCGCGACGCGTCGCGACGTGTCGCAGAATGCATTCGGCTGTCGCGACGGCCGACAGGCCCCGACCGGCTCCGTACGGCGCCGTCGACATCCAATCGGCTGCCGTCGGCTCCGTTCGGAGCCGGTCGGCCGTGCGTCGTGGAATACGAACGGAGATTACGGTGCAGCAACTAGCGAATCATTCAGGTTGTGTTCTTCAAGCGACAGTTACAAGTCAAAAATGGATACGAAAGAAAAACTAATTTCTTTAGTTCAGACTTATGATTGTCTGTCGGCTGCCGCGGCACGCGTACGGCTATCGCGGCAGCCGTACGCATGCCGCTGTAGCGGTACGGCTCCGACGGACGCGTTCGGCTACCGTGGCACACGTTTGGCTGCCGCGGCACGCGTACGGCTCCGTTCTGATGCGGCGCGACGCGAGCCGGTTGGTCTGAATCGTACCTAAGTTAGATTTCTACCACCAACCTCTTATGGAAAAGTCTTAATGATTATAATTCTCTAAATACGTACCAGTTATTGTCGCGAATCATATTTTGATCAAGATACAATCTGACACTGACTGCAAATTGTAAAAAACGTAAGAAAATTTGAATTTCGCGGTCTACCACTATCCATTCATCTTAAGCTATGCTTGGAGTTTCGAAATCGAATCAGAAACGAAGAGATCCGCAGTAGAACCAAGGTAACCGACATAGCCCGAAGAATTGCCAAACTTAAGTGGCAGTGGGCAGGGCACATTGCTCGCAGAACAGATGGTCGATGGGGCCGAAAGGTTCTGGAGTGGCGACCGCGTACCGGAAGACGTAGCGTTGGAAAGCCTCCCACTAAGTGGACCGACGACCTTGTGAAGACCGCAGGAACCCGTTGGATGCGAGAAGCACAAAACCGGTCGAAGTGGAGGTGCTTGGGGGAGGCCTATGTCCAGCAGTGGACATCTTTCTGCTGAAATGATGATGATGATTTAAGTGTAATATGTTATTTATATATGTTGGTCATATATCATCTGCCTACCCTTTTCCCAACTATGTTGGGTTCGGCTTCCAGTCTAACCGGATGCAGCTGAATACCAGTATTTTACATGGAGCGACTGCCTATCTGACCTCCACAACCCAGTTACTGGGCAATACGATACCCCTTGGTAAGACTGGTTGTCAGACTTTCGGGCTTCTGACTACCCGTAACGACTGTCAAAGATCCACGAATGACAGCCGGGACCAACGGCTAAACGTGCTTTCCGAGGCACGGTGTGGTCTCGGTATGTAAAGATGGCCACCCATCCACAGACCAACTGCGGCAAGGGTAGCTTAACCAGATCGATCGACCTGCGTTGCTCCTCTTATTTATATCATCATCATCTTTTTCGCCGAAAGACGTCCACTGCTGGACCTCAGCCTCTCCCAAAGGGGGGGGGGGTTATTTATATATGTTTGTATATTTAATATTTTAGTTGTAAGATGTCATAAAACTTTCAGTGGCAAACAAGCAACTCCTCCATCCCGCGCTGCAGTTAGCACAGATATTGGTTCAACAGCTGCTACATTTTAGCAGGACTGCGCACGCGCTGCAACTCGCGCACATATGCTGCCAAGTAGCCAAATATGTTGATGAGAAGTACGTATCAAATTCATTTTACTGTTTTAGTCGTGACTAGGCTCTGCCCTCGACTTTGTCCGCGTAAAATTATTGTTCCCCAGACCCACCCCGTCACACCGCAACGTCTGCCCGCGCTATTAGTACGTTTTCGCCTTCTTTCTTACTTGTGACATCACAGCGGGCCCTATCAGAATACCAGCGCTGAGACATTTATTTTTTTTTAATGTCGCAGCATCATGCTGAGATAGGAGCCTTTTGGCCTCGTATAGGACTTCATGTTTCATTTTCATTTTATTTTTTATTTTTAATATAACTTGGTTTTTATTTTTTATTTTAATGTGTTTAGTTTAGTTTGTGATCTTCCTGTACGAGTCGCAATAAATACTTTTTCTTTCTTTCTTTCTTTTTGGGGTTTCGTACCTCAAACGGAAAACACGGAACCCTTATAGGATCACTCTTGTGTCTGTCCGTCCGAATCTAATGGACCGATTAAGTTGAAATTTGGTACACATACGAAACTCTGTGACCCTAACACAGACGTGTAACGTAAACATAAATGAATATGGGAGTCATTTTTTTGGGGGGGGGGGGGGGGCAAAGCTGTTAGCGTGTTTGCTAAATCAATTATACGAAAAAAAAAATTGCGTAATATTTTTTTTTTTGCGGGTGGCAAATCATCAAATGACCCCTGCCGCTCTGGGTGGAGCGGAAGGAAGTGTCAGCCCCTTACTGACTAAAACCCACCCATTTTCCTTCCTTAGCCCTTTATGTTTCGGGGTAGCGGTAACCCTTTCGGACAATCCCGCTGACCCGGAAGGCTTCGGCCCTAAGGAGCCCCATCCACGATGTCTGTCTACCCTTTAGAATACAGGCGTAATGCTCCACCATTGTTTTTGTCCACAGAGAAATCTATCTCCGCAACGCAGGTGTATTAATCTCCCACATGGACAAGCCTAGCGCTCCACTGCAGGCTATAATATCTCAAGCTACACAATACTGTCCAGACATCGTACGAGCTGTGGACAGCTTGGAAACTGCTATTGTGTTCCTTTGTGATGCCGCAGTAAGTAGCTTTGGGGTAATTAGATGCCGAAGATGCGATATCTCGCAGTCGGGGCTTGATCCGCTACCTCGATGTCACACCTCTCTTTTTTGACGACTTCAAAAAAAAAGAGGTTATCAATTCGACACGTCATCATCATCATTTCAGCCGATAGACGTCCACTGCTGGACATAGGCCTCCCCCAAAAGGGGGGGGTTTGCCATAATCGCCACGCTTGGCAGGCGGGTTGGCGATCGCAGTATGGTATGGTGGTGGAATACATAGAGAACGCTGCTGCCCATTCTCCGGTACGCCCCCTAGTCGCCTTTTACGACACCCACGGGAAGTATGGGGTGGTGGTATTCTTTAAGTCCGACCACACAGACTCGACACGTATGTATGTAATATTATTAGAATTGCATTGTATTCACATATCACAATCTATTAGGGCTTCCAAACAAATATACAACATTTTATAGACGTATGTAGTATGTATGTATGTTTGTCACGCATTTTTCCGCAACTATTGATCGGATCGTGACGATTTTTTTTTTGTATTGGCTTACATTTACTTCAACTTATGGAACAGTGCAAGTTTAATCAAAATCGATTCAGTAATTTTTAAGATATGGACTAATACGTGTAAGTGTGACGGCCTGGCTTATTGATACGAGCTACGGGGGTAGTGTCAAAGGGAAAACTTCTCAAAACCTTGGTCAAATTCTAGTGCAATATTTACAACAAAACTATTAAGTACCTACTTATTACAAAAAAAAAAGTATTTCAGTTTTTACTTAAAACTAAAAATTACGAAATAAAAAGTAATTACAAAAGATTAAACCGACTTCAAAAAGAAATGAACTCAAAATTATGAAATAATTTTAATTTCGGAAGTCGGTGGCAAGAAACTAAAACTAAAATACAGATTCCAAGACACCGACTTCCGAAATTAAAGTTATTTCATAATTTTGAGTTAATTTCTTTTTGAAGTCGGTTTAATTTTTTTAAATTACCGTTTTTTTATTGCTGAAACCAATATATTCGACCACGCCTGATGGAAAGCGATGGATGAGGTCTATGATGGAACGAGCGTGCCCAGAAGATGCCTAAGGCACTGGAACTCCCACGCGTCGTTAAAACACAGCAGGGTGCTTGACGCCGGACTCCGGTGGGAGGGGGGGCGCTAACCAGGGGGCCTAAAAAGTCCACTTTAGAGAATCATAAAAGGAATTATAATATCGTACCTACGGTGCAAAAACGTCACTTATGCAATTTTTGTCAAAATAGGTCTGAGCAGTGGCGTGCCTAGGGGTCAAAATTAGGGCAAGCCCACAGATTTTCAAGGTATAAAAAAAAGGCCAACTGAGGGATTGGCTGATTTTCTTGTTGTTAATGGTTGTTAGTAGTAACTACTAACATCATTATTATAATTTCCGCAAGAAAACCTTAAAAATACGAACATCAGTACGTAATTGTCACAAGCGCCATCTATATTAATGAATGCGCATAACCACAGCGCCTATCCGGAACTTTTTTCATTTCGCTTGTCACATGCATTTGTTCAATCAAAATGCACTAGATGGCCTCCAAATTATCGATTTATTGTTCTTTTTTCTTTTCTCGTACGCACTGTTTTATGAATTAGGTACTTACATTTTTAAAGTCAATCATGAGTCAACACATACGTATGTTTAACACCTATGTTTGTCATATTCATACCTAGTAAACAATCGAATGAGTAGGTACCTACCTATTTTATATAATCTGTCTTCTTGACTGACAAAAATACTTGTTTTTATTTCCGAGAAGTACCTACAGTAATTTAAGATTGGTTACGGTACGGTGAAGTAAATAATTATTTATTGGCAGAAAATTGCAGAAAACTCAATGTATTTACGTACCTTTTCGATGACAATTCCGAATTCACATAATGATAAAAGAACACTATATTCATTAACCGTTTACAAAATCATAGGGAATGACATCGCCACAATCAATCACTTTTTCAAATAATAAAACTAATTCTCAAAGTATTCAAAACTTCAAAACAATAACAATTTGAGACGCGTCGCGTCATCGACTCATCGCGCCCGCCGCACGTGCAACTAACTTTACGCGGGTCAACGCGGATAGTGCATTTGCGCGAACTTCATGCCTATAAAAGCCTGGCTTCTCTTTTCATAGAAATCTGTGTTGTATGTACTTACCAATATCAACAAATGTAAACGTTTTTATAGCAATTTGTAGGCGAAAACTGCGAGACAGAGAAAGGAAACAGAAGCCAGGTAAAAAGCCAGACTAGTGTGAGCGAGATGGCGCAATTGAATGCATTGTATAGCGTTAAGAGCGGAATTTGGCGCGAACCTAGACCAGTGCGCGCAAGTTCGGATTTCGAAATAATTGTATTATTATTCCTATGACATGAATGTTTGCGTTCGAGTTCTTTGACTGGAATTTTTTGAATATATTTTTTATTGATTTTGTTGTTGTGAATTATGATTTTATTAGGGCAAGCCGGGCTTCTTGGCTTCTATGAAGGGCACGCCACTGGGTCTGAGTATGAGAAAAAGCACCTGCTTGTACCCCTTTACCTGGTGAGTGATTGTCCATTTGTATAGTGCGTATACTTTCCGCGAGAGGGCAGTCGTGTCGTTATTGTTTAGTCAAGAAGAACTATACCTTTTATTAGAATGTCGAATTTTCAAACGCTGAAAAATTACATCATTTGCATAAGTGACGTTTTTGCACCGCAGGTGCGAATATGGCGAAGACAGTCCGTGTTTTTCTTTTTTTCGCTGCACTACGTAGGTACAATCAAAGAGATTGGGATTGGATTTGGATTGGATTGATTGGTATTTTAGCACAGACAAAAAAAAAAATAACTGAAAAATGCTTCACCAATGGGATTTGATACGATTAACATAAACAGTTAACTGTCCATTATGTTATCCTTTTATGATTCTGCCAAAGTGGCCTTTTTAGGCCCACAGGCGGGCGTTAGCCCTACCACCGCAAGGGAAGAATTGGCCAGTCAAATAAGGTGTTGAGTGTGTGCTGAAAAAAAAATCAGCTGTTCCCTATATTTATGTTTGTACTAGCTGCCCCCGCGGTTTCACCCGCATATATTTCGATCCCGTGGGAATATCGGGACAAAAAGTAGCCTATATGTTAATCCAGGGTGCCAGCTACCTCCATACCAAATTTTATCAAAATTGGTCCCGCCGTTTGAGCGTGAAGAAGTAACAAAATATAAACACACACACAAACTTCCGCCTTTATAATATTAGTGTGATATAACTCGTCAAAATGTAGGGAACAGCTGCTTTTTTTTTCGCGTTTTCAGGTTGGGTCCCATAGTAAAAGTTGTTCATAATGATGAGTACAATGACCTCTTTAGAGGTTGTTAATGTTGTACCAATAACCCTGTATAATTTGTTCTTTTATTTTTGACTGTGTTTTGTTTACGATCTTCTTGTACGAGTCGCAATAAATGCTTTTTCTTACTTTTCTTTCTTTATACATTTATTTTCAGATATATTACAGTAAAATCGGAACAGTGGGTCTTTCAGCCAAGTTGGTGCAGTTAGCTCAAAGCAGATTATTGAAATCGTACGAGAAATATTCTGATATCAATCGTAAGTATTATTTTATAATAATAATCATTTTATTATCAGTTAACTAAGGCCCATAGATAAAATACACAAAATAATCTTATAAACGAATACAACATATTAAAAATCTTAAAACTATGACTATACACGTAACATCTTCGGCGTCGTGTTTCGCTGCGTGGTGTCGCGTAACCGACCTCGGAAACATCGATATACGACACCTTTCGGCCAAAAGTCCTCTTTCAGACAGGTCTGTAGATGTTGGGTTGGAACTCGTACCACGAATGACTTAAAGTTGATGTTGTGGCGCGATTCCAACCTTTCGACCCTCAGAGTACAGTTGGTCTTACCTTCAATTATTAGCATATTTTGTCGTGTTTTGCTGCTATTTATTTACCTACATTGAAGTTTAAAATGAGGGTGCTGTACCTGTATGTAGGGACTTGAAAACGTAATTACGTTACCACTAATGTTATCGTATAACGTTTCAAAATTTGTAACAATACTAAAACCTAAACATATCAATAAAATTACAAAAAAAAAACGTTATAGAATATCATTTTCATAGAACAATATACTATAAGTAACGTTATAGGTATCAGTAACATGAAGCTTATCCGCTTGTAACAACGTTACAGGTGAAACGTTACAGATTCATTTGTAACGTTATTCTTCATACTTTTTCGTCATCTTTTATGTCATGAAGTTGTATCATATCGTTATACTAATAACGATGTTTCTAATATCAATTTTTTCTAAACTAAATAGTTTGTGCGAGAGACACTTCCAAAGCGGTAATATATGTGTGCCCCCCCCCCTGTAACTTCTAAAATAAGAGAATGATAAAACTAAAAAATATATATGATGTACATTACCATGTAAACTTCCAACGAAAATCGGTTTGACCGAGATCTAGTAAGTAGTTTTTTTTTTGATACGTCATAAATCGTAAACCGCAATTTATCTTTCACTCAATCAACTCAAATATAAAAATAAACATTTCATTTCATAAACATAAACCTTATGCATAAACCCAGATGTTACGGAACCCTCGGTGCGCGAGTCCGACTCGTCCTTGCCCGGTTTTTTTTATATTATAGATTTATTTAATATACAGACAACAAGATCCATTTTGTTAGTAGAAAAAAAAAACTTATAACTATGTTAGATCACACATAAACGCTTACAATTTTTGAACAACGGACAGTCATACCTGTTCGCCATCACTCTCAGGATGCTGTGCTGTTGTTACTCACACGCACTCTGTGCAGCAGTGACGCCGTTTTCTTGCATAAGATCGCCGCCGCCGCCGATTATGTGACAAAATACAGATAGTACAGAAGGCAATCACGTGTAACTTCACTTTTCATACCTACGCTCGGCGGTCGCGCTATGGTTGTCAACTTTGGCTTATGCACAAAAAACTATCGTGGTAGTGGCACTAGTATCTAGTTGTTTGATTTATTGTTGAGATTATTCTAAAATATTAAAACAAATCAATAAAGATAGTATTACAATACAAAAAGTTTACAGAACAAAAACATATAAAATTTTACATTTGGCAATTTTCACTATCGAAAATCCCTAATAACTTCAAAACGGATTACCCTATTTACACAATTTATTTTGCCCTATCCGTTTTAGACCTAAACCAATCAAATGACACTAAAAACAATACAATATCTACACAAACAAAAAAACATGTTTTCAACTTACGTAATAATAGTTGGTGGCATGAATTTACCTTACAAAAAAGTTACTTTGTCTATACTGATGCAAAATAGGAAACTATTATATAAATCGAGCTTAGATAGGCATTTTTTTGTTGCTCCATTTTTGCACCTCACAGACGCGTGTCTCAAGCGGATGGCGCCCGCGTTCGCACTACTCCCAACCCGTCCGAAATAACGTGTCCGTGGGCGGTGTCTATGTGTGCGTTGCTCGAGCGCGCTTTGTATGTAGATTGTCTTCTGTACTATCTGTATTTTGTGATTATGTAAAGTACAATATTTTGATTTTGTTCCCAGTGGACTTGGCAGTCGGCAGACTTATGGAGGCACAGACTCGTCTCTGCCGAGATTCTGGTCTCAGCACCATGAGTGCCGTCAACGGCACGCAACGGCATTACCTGTCTATAAGTAATACTGGTAAGTCTAGCTCCAACTTTTATGATTCAGGGAGACACGCTAGGTACCCCGTGGCTAAACGCTTGCCGCGGTTGGTATGTGGATGGATGATCTTTACATACCGAGACCCCTCCGTGCCTCGGAAAGCACGTTAAGCTGTTGGTCCCGGCTGTCATTCGTGGATCTCTGACAGTCGTTACGGGTAGTCAGAAGCCCGAAAGTCTGACAGTCTTACCAAGGGGTATTGTATTACCCAGTAACTGGGTTCTGGAGGTCAGATAGGCAGTCGTAGCTGCATCTGGTTAGACTGGAAACCGACCCCAACATAGTTGGGAAAAGGCTAGGCAGATGGTGCAGATGATGACGCTAACTCTGCAAAATTCATATTCACATATTTTTTTTACGTTTCTTGCAGTTGTGTTGTGGTAACTACTATTACTAGTACTATAGTATTATAGTGCTTAAATTTTAGGCAAATCTTAAACAGGTAAAATATAATAATGCACACAGCTTTCAGCTTTAAAGTTAATTAACATCATCATTATCTGCCTAGCCTTTTTCCAACTATGTTGGGGTCGGCTTCC
Source organism: Mesoligia furuncula (assembly GCA_916614155.1). Classification (NCBI taxonomy): domain Eukaryota; kingdom Metazoa; phylum Arthropoda; class Insecta; order Lepidoptera; family Noctuidae; genus Mesoligia; species Mesoligia furuncula. Next base: position 4,228,224 of record OU744820.1, on the reverse strand, counting down.
AGTCTACCCGGATGCAGCTGAATACCAGTATTTTACATGGAGCGACTGTCTACCTGACCTCCATAACCCAGTGACTGGGTAATACCATACCATTATAATATAAGGATAAATATAACTCTTAGAAAACAAAATCGTGCAAATAACAAATAAAAGCTCACGAGGGACACAATTAATCACGACAAACTTCAGAAACCGAATGACCAAAACAAAATGGCAGTGGACGTCTTTCGGCTGAAATGATGATGAGGAGGGTGAATATGGCCCCTGGACCTCGATCTCGCCTGAGTAGTAGAACATTCATAACATGAATTAGTATGTAATTACAATCTTTTCAGCATCTAAATGGTCCGGCCGCCGCTTGTTCTCACTAACCCTAAAGCGGCGCATCGCGTGCAGCAGCGGGCGCGCCGTGCGCGTGTGCCGCGCGCTTGCGCTGTGGCGCCGCGCGCGCTGCGCATGCGCCGCCGCGCTGCCGGCGTGCGCGGCGCACGCTCAGGCGCGCATGTACGCCGGCATTGTGCATGTGCACAAGTGCGATGATGCTCAGGTAAATGGGGTTGTTTCATTATTTAACTTTTTTTTTTCTTAGCCCAAGTTTTAACCATTGCCGCTGACTTATATTAAACAAGTAGGTACAGTCAAGTAGATGATCAAAATCAGAAATTCAATACTAATGAACGGAGTTCGCGTCAGAACTGTGTGAAAAAAGGCCCAGTTCAGCAAAAAATGCTAGACCACTAGTGCCCAACGCTGGCTTTCAACTGGACCTGGGATTTTTCTGCTATACTTACCGGTTCCGTGCGTCCCTCATCCAGGTATATCATCATCGCAACGCGCTTTTGGACAACCCTGGTTTCTTAGGCAAAAAAAAAAAATCGGGATAAAAGTAGCCTATATGTTAATCCAGGGTGTCAGCTATCTCCATACTAAATTTTATCAAAATTGGTCCAGCCGTTTGAGCGTGAAGAAGTAATAAACATACACACTCACAAACTTTCGCCTTTATAATATTAGCATGATTTCTTTTCCAGGTAAAAATCGACAATCGCCTAAAGTACATCATAGGCCTTCCGCCATCAAACGACCAGCCTTCCACAGCAGTTGAACCAAAAATTGAAATGTTTGCGCCTAAGCAGGACTTCGAAACAATGCTAGAATGCCAAGCATTCAAGTCCCAAGTCAGTCCGACGAGGAAATACGTCACTATACCTGGCTTCAAAATGCCCGAGTTCTTCAGGCATATCTCCTGCGACTGTTATGCCTGTATTAATCCTTTTTGCCCGATAATTGCTTATGTAACAGGCGGGTTGGAAGCCTCAATGTATTTTCGGGCAAACGAGCTTGAAATTGCTGGGAATTATTTCAAAGGGGTTATAAATACTTTTGGTTACTTTGAGGCGAAGTTGAAAGACGTGTTAAAGTCGTATGCGGAATTGGACTTCGAGAAATATGTTATTGATCACGTTAAAAGATTGTTTGAAGAACAATTCAGGGAAGTACAGGTTGAGGTTCTGATGGAAGCATCGTTTTACGAGCTTAAAAACACAAATTTTGAAGCAGCAGACGATTATATAGTTACAATTCATGAAATTTTTCAAGATTTAGACGAAAAAGACAGTTATTTGACTAATGAAGTCATGAATTTAATGATAGCGTCGGCTAAAGTGAGAAACGTAGCCAAGAAACAAGAATTCGATCTAGAAGCCGAATTTGAAAACATAAAATTAAGTCCGAAAGCAAAGACGGAAGGGGATAAAACTCCAGAATCGAAAGCGAAACTACCTCAATTGACCGCGAGAAAAGTTAAAGACGAGGAACTGCCGAAAAAACGAAAGGTCATCAAACTAAATCTGGACGAAAACAGCTCGGACGAAAAGGAAGCCGAAAAACCCAAACCCAGAAAGAAGGTATCCGAATTTAAAATACCCGTTCCCGTTCCCGTTACTTCAAAACCCGTTTTAGAGAACCTAACACCTAGACCGACCCGAAAACCGGTTATAACAGTAACCGATACGACAAAAACTCCAAAAGTTGACAAACATGATCAGTTAACCGAATTTTTTACGCCTCAATCGACTCCAGAACAGTTTTTCACTCCTTTGAACACTATAAAAACATATTCCAAGTCCTTGAGAAAAGGCATTGTGAAGAATTTAGAACAAGAGTTCTCTACGCCTAAGACTGGGTTGAAGAAGGAGAATGCGAAAGGCTTACAGCTTCCGACTAGGTCGGGGAGGAACGAAGACAAAGATAGGGCTCTTAGAAGGGCAACCAGCCCAGGGAAGTTGACTGATAACAGGACGCGCCCGCGGAGGCGAGGAGTTGAATGATGAATAACTGTGTCACTGACTCTGGTAGCGCCACCATCAGGGATTTGAATTTTGGAATTTATCCAAATATCGGAATTTGTCGGTCACTGGTTCAGAAGATATAAAGGGTGTATAGGTGGCCGATCTGGAGAGTCTCCCCAGCAGGGCCACATTTATATCTCAAAAACTAGGGCACCTAGCGAAGTTCTGTTTGCTCCCATATTTTGTCGCCAATTAGTCGGAATTTGTCGCCAAATATCAGAATTTGTCGGTCACTGATTCAAAAGATACGCTCGGCCACCTTTAAACCCTTATATCTTTTGAACCAGGGACCGGTCAATTCTAATATTTGGCGACAAATTTCGACTAATTAGCGACTAATTTTTTGTGTTATCAAAATTAAAATCTCTGGTGGCCCTGCCAGTCAGTGACACTGAATAACTTAGAATAAAATGTATTGGGAATTTTCTTTTTGTTTCCTTTTGCTACGGCGAACATCCCTGGCGAAGCAAGCTTTTCATTGCCAAACAAAATTTGAGCGAGCAAAGCGAGCTCGAAAATGTTATCCGCCTAGGGTAGATTGGATTTTCTTTTGGCCATTCATATAGTAACTCAAACTCAAAACATTTATTTCAAACTAGCTTCCGCCCGCGGCTTCGCCCGCGAGGTATGTCGATAAAATCTATCCTATGTACTTCCCCGGGATGTAATCTATCTCTCTGCCAAATTTAATCGAAATCCGTTCAGTGGTTTAGGCGTGACAAGTAACATTCAGACGGACAGTCTGAATTACTTTCGAATATATTACTATGGATAATACCTATATATTATTATTATTAGGTCAGGATATATTATTAGGAGGTCTGTGTGGTGCCGGACTGGTCTGTGTGGTGCCGGACTGGTCTGTGTGGTGCCGGACTTAAAGAATACCTTCACCCCTTACTTCCCGTGGGTGTCGTAAAAGGCGACTAAGGATCGTACCGGAGAATGGGCAGCAGCGTTCTCTATGTATTCCACCACCATACCATACTGCGATCGCCAACCCGCCTGCCAAGCGTGGCGATTATGGCAAGCCCTCCCATAATTGGGGGAGGCCTATGTCCAGCAGTGGACGTCTATCGGCTGAAACGAACGATTATTATTAGGCCAGTGTCCCAGCAGTTAATCAGCGGTTTCATACATTTTGGTCTAGTAGATATTGAACTTTTGTATTTAAACAGCTGATTTTTTTCGTGATTTCAGAGTTGGTCCCATAGTGAAAGTTGTTCATATACATGGGTAGAACACCCTGTAAATATTTCGAGACTGTAAAAAAATCATCTAGTATAACGAAGGCATTTCGATTTCTTCTTTACCGTTACCAGAATGGTCGGACATGATGGGTAAACGAAATAATAGTCAAAACAATTAGTACAGACGTCCGTGAATGCACACTTGTGCACCCTAATTGCTTATCACACTATCAGTCGCAATGGCTTTCATTTTGACAGGTCGACAACGGTTATTGTTTGGTTTGGTTTAAGGCTTTCATTCCGGGAATCTCAATCTCGAAAATGTTGAGTCTCGATAATTTTTTAGTCGAGACTCGAGACGAAAATTTTCGATCACGGGAATAACGAGACTTGAGACGCGGGTTACTTTTGTAATAAAATTAGGTCCTCTCCGTCTGAAATCACATTACACGCCCTTTGTTTCTTCCGTGGGCACTACAAAATAAAATGAAAAAAAACTGCAACAATTTTTTTTTTATGTTATTGTTAATTAAAGTACTTGACTAAAATATCTTGTTTTGACTGCATAATTGCATAGCCTATAAATAAGAAACCTAGTTTTGAAATAGTCTCAAAAGACTCGTTTACCCCGGGAATTTCGAGACCACATCGAGTCTCGTTTCTTTTCCCGGGACTCAGTAATGCATCGAGACTGAAAGCCCTAATTGCGTTATTTATACGTTATTGAGCAGACACATTTTTCCAACGTAAGAAGAGATGGACCGACGACCTTGTGAAGGCAGGAACCCGTTGGATGCGGGAAGCACAGAACCGGTCGAAGTGGGGGTGCTTGGGGGAGGCCTATGTCCAGCAGTGGACGTCTTTCGGCTGAAATGATGATGATGAAGAAGCGATGGATTAGGAATATCCTTAAAAAAATAAATTTAAAATTTAAAAAACCCCCGACACAAAAAATAATAAAATTAAATGTAAGTAATTGGAAAAAGATCAACTAATTTAAAAACCCCAACTTAAAGAATCTAGGTAACGAGACTAAAAACAGATAAATTCATATGGAAGTCGGGGGACCGTTCTGTGGAACACCTATGGTAAGAGGTCCCCCGACAGCCATATGAATTTATCTGTTTTTAGTCTCGTTAATATTCCTCATTCCCTTTCAATATAGTGTACATTATTCTACTTGTCAAGCCCTTCCATTTGATACCTATATTGAAGGAGTTGTGAAAAAAATATATAATTTGCTATTTTGTGGTGGCGGCCATCTTGGATTTGAAATTTGTAATATCGTATAGTATTCTACTAGTCAAGCCCTTTCATTTGATACCGATATTGAGGGAGTAGTAAAAAAAAAATGTAATTCGCCACTTTGTGGTGTCGGCCATCTTGCATTTGAAATTTATCACAGTGTATAGTATAGTATTCTACTATTCAAGCCCTTTCATTTGATACCCATATTAAGGGAGTTGTGAAAAAATATGTAATCCGCCATTTTGTGGCGGTGGCCATCTTGGACCGATTTTCATCAAACATAGAACACTCTCGACTAATTCACCTTTCAAAAAAAAAACAAAATCAAAATCGGTTCATCCGTTCGGGAGCTACGATGCCACAGACAGACACACACAGACACGTTAAACTTATAACACCCCGTCGTTTTTGCGTCGGGGGTTAAAAATGAATCAGGTTGAGATTAATAGTGCGCTACCCCGCAGATTACAATATGGACACGCTTTTAATTGTATGAAGGATGGCAAGACAAGCAAGCGCTTCGACACAAAAGTGAGCTCCGTGTGCTCTAGGTCTACCAGAATCTCATGGCAAAAAAAAAACAAAAACACTTTGTGGTTTTCATACATTTGACAACATTGGCAATGTCAAATGTATGGAAACCACAAAGTTTTTTTGTTTTATTTTTTTGCCATGAGATTCTGGTAGACCTTTATCATCTATCATTAAGGGGCTTACAGGACCTAAACACAAAAAACGCAATTTTTAGAAACAATAAAAGTGTATGATCGACTACAGCAAACAAAACCAGAAAAATATATGATATTCTTCAGGATATATGCTAGGTAGATAGTGTGTTGAAAACATAATATAATTAATTTAATACGATCGAAAAAAATAATGAAGAATACCTCTAAAAACTTTCTTTTTACAATAAAAACCATACTAATATACATACCTACAATCATTCTGACTTTTTACCCGACTGCGCGACGCAAAGGAGTGGTAATGTGTTCATCAGCCTATGTATGTATGTATGTATGTATGTTTATATGTTCCTTTGAAGCACTATACAGACCAAACGCCTGGGCCGATTTTTATGATTCACACGTTAATCGATTCCTCTTAGTACGGCGAGTGTCACTAAAGACATGAAGTTAGTGAAAATTCAATATGGCGGCTACTGGACGCCATATTAAATATATTTTTTAAATTTTTTTTTTCAAAACCTATCGAGTGGGGTATCAAAATAAAGGGTTTTAAAAGGTGATTACGAAAATATATACAACATATATACTTAAAAGCAATTCGAAGTGACAAATCGTAAAAAAACACCTACCAAAAACTAAATCGTCTGCGAAATCTTTCAAATTTGTAAACTAAAAAGCTGGAAATAAAAAAAGTTATTTAAAAAAATCAAAAAACCCAACTGCGGTAAAAAACTTAAGTTAAAAGAAACTGAAAAGCTAAAAACAAGCCCATTTTAAATTAAATAAAAGTTGGAAGCAGGCGGGACCCATTTGAATTTGAAAATACAATAAAAATGATGTGGGTCCCGCCTGCTTCCAACTTTTATTTAATTTAAAATGGGCTTGTTTTTAGCTTTTCAGTTTCTTTTAACTTAAGTTTTTTACCGCAGTTGGGTTTTTTGATTTTTTTAAATAACTTTTTTTGTCAGATTATTCTACAAGCAACATATTATATCTACTAAAATACTAGTGTTTTAATTTTTTCGCCCAAACAATAGATTTTTTGTATTTAAATAATTTTCTCATATTTTGCAATAAATTACCAGCGCGATGACACAAACATCGCGCTTTTCTTTCTTTTCTATGCAGTCCGGCAGTGACGGCGCTTTAGGTCATATAAGCCCCTTAACGTTCACAAACCTCAAAAATATCGACTGACCCATTGAGATAGGAAAAACATGGAGAGGCCGCGTTATTCTATACATACATTTGCTTATACAAATATGAGTGAAATATGATTCAGAATACGAAATATTGTTTTGTCTCGTTATTTCTAATAAGATTATCGTATTTGATAAAAGAGACAACAATATTTTAAGTTGTTGCTCATTTTGGCAACATTTTGACGTGACGTAGTACAATTGTAGGTAAGGTGCCGTATCAGCCATCTTTTGCGACAAGTTTCGTGGTAGTTTTGCTGTCAAATGGTTGTTTACTTTTTGTATTATTGAGATTTGCGAGAAATATACAAGGATTTTACCTTTTAAAACTGCATGCAAATGTTGGAAAACAACAATTCAACATGTCTGTGTGTTGTATTGTGAAGTGTGGTGCAAGAAAGAATGAAAATCAACCTCTAATGTCTTTGCAGAGGTTAATAGCCGGTTTTCATGCAAAAATACATTTAATAATACGCATTCGATGATACAGTTGTGACGCGATCTTGAATTTATGGCTAAAATATTGATATTTGGGTTCATTTCCGTATAATAGACCTTTTTAGTATATTTTGTTAATTCATTTGTTTGTTTACAATAATATGTCAAATGGAATAGGGTTGTACCGTTGCCGTAATAGTTTTCTCCGCTGAAACGTCATCGACATATTCTGCGATGTGAACATAAATAATTCTGTGTCTTATTCGGTCCGAGTGACCTTGCCAGGTCCGTCCTCTGGTTCACAGCACCGAAATTAAAATATTTTATTTCACATAAACCTACATGGCCACTTAGGAAACGTCAGTAGCTAGGTCATCATCATTATTTCAGCCGAAAGACATCCACTGCTGGACATAGGCCAAAAGGGAGGGGGGGGGGGGGGGGGGGGGCGGGGTTGCCTTGATCGCCACGCTTGGCAGGCGGTTTGGTGATTGCAGTATAGTTTGGTGGTGAAATGCATAGAGAACGCTGCTGCCCATTCTCCGGTACGACCCTTAGTCGCCTTTTACGACACCCACGGGAAGTATGGGGTAGTGCTATTCTTCAAGTCCGGCACCACACTGACTGTGGAGTTTCTTGCCAGTGCAGTAGCTAGGTGCACGGTTCCAATTGGTTGCTTCCTATGGGGAAGAACTGGCAAGAAACTCCACAATTTTTACAATGTTTTCTAATTTGTTAAGTACCTGGTACTGATTTTAATAAATAAATAACTCGTTTTTTATTAAATTTATGGACTATCTGTTTCTCTCTTCTCGCCACTGCAGATTTATTACCGAAAAAACTCAGTGAAAGCTGAAGTGACGGTAACAGAGTTTTTACATTTGGTACTTACGCTATCAGATGCATTTATAAGTAGGTATCTTATTATATTGCCATTTGTCTTCATAACTGGTTTGTACATAATACACATTGTTTGTAGGCAGTCGCTCCATGTAAAATACTGGTATTCAGCTGCATCCGGTGAGACTGGAAGCCGACCCCAACATAGTTGGGAAAAGGCTAGGCAGATGATGATGACACATTGTTTGTACATAATACAGGTTTGTACATAACTATAATATTTTCTCTGAAAATTCTAACTAATAAAAGATTTTCTTTTTTGACATGTATACCTACCAATAAATAGTTCAGTAATTAACCATGAGTCTTTCGTTTCACGCATCACAAAAGATTATAAATAAAGTATTTTTGCACACTTTATTTTTATGCAAAACTATAAAGTTACCGAAAATAAAGTAACAAACGTTATTATAAAGTATGGTTGGCAACCGTAATTACAACCGACTTTAATTTAGTAAGTTATTATGATCCAAACGTAATAACTAGTAAGACTCATATTTAGTATCGATACTCGATAATAGTAGCACCTATGTTCCTTGATTGACACAACCCTAGCAGTGGCAGCCATTTTATGCGACAAAACGAGTTGTAGGTATGCACCCTTTTTTTGTAGGTATTTCCAGTCCATACTTTTTTATGTCAATGGACGGACCAGACAGCCGTCAACCCAGTATTGCCACTTCCTTTATCGACGTCAGTACGTCACCCAAGTATACTACTTGACGTTTCTGGGCCGTAATTGTCTATGACACAATGAACGAAACAGCGCGAAATCAACGCGAATTTGGCGGGATTAGATAAGGAATTGACGTGTTTTCAAAGGGGTACAATTAAAATGCTCACCAATATAATTCTTGAACCTACCAAAATGGATAAATGCTCACCAAATCTTGTTTCCCTGAAGCAGTAACATTAATACCCAAAATGAAAAATATTGGCAACGTAGGATGCAAGAGCGAGCGAAGGGCATCCCGAGGTTAGGTTTGGTTAGGTTACTTTAAACCCTTTACACAGAAATAGGGGCCCCGCGAAGCAGAGCTCCGTCGACATATTATAATGTGGCATAGAACGAAAAGGAAAATAGGTTCATTTCTACAATACTTTATGAAACACAATTTGGTGAGCATTTATCCATTCTGGCAGGTATTTCGAATTTTTTTGTAGTAAAATAGGAACTTTTCTGGTAGGCGTTTAAACACAAGCCGTTTCGAAGTGAGGATTCGTTAAGTGGTCATAGTGAATTACGACCCAGTAAGGTAATTGCGTAACACAGTATCAGTAGTAATGGCCTTCATTTTGACAGTTCTACTACATTCATTGCGTTAGGTATTTACATTGTTGAGCAGACACATTTATCGTACATATGAAGCAATGGATTAGCAATATACTTCAAAATGATTCAAATTGTGATTGATATAGGTCTACCAGAATCTCATGGCAAAAAAAAAACAAAAATACTTTGTGGTTTTCATACATTTGACAACATTGGCAATGTCAAATGTAAGTATGAAAACCACAAAGGTTTTTTTTTTGCCATGAGATTCTGGTATGTACATTGCATGTTACGCAATTAAGGTGCAGGTCTAATATAAAGATAATGGCGCCGATTCTGTTGTTCACAACCTAAACTAAATTTAAGTTCATGCATCTTTTTCTTTTTATTTCATTAAGAAAAGGACAGAAAATAAATATTAGTTTAGTCCTGTCAAAATAAGATACTCCACAGACAACTTTAGACGAGATTAAAAAATTGTCTACTAAAAATACGTCAATTTACGCCAGGCGCTGACTAATTTGACAGGACTAAACTATTATTCTTCTGTCCTTGTCTTAATGATATAGAAAGAAAAAGATGTCTGAACTGAAATTTAGTTTAGTTTGTGAACAACAGAATCGGCGTCAATGTCACTCATAATCAGAAAATAAAGGCGGATCAGTGTAGACGCTGAGACTTAGGGTGCGTTTCCACTGAAGCGGAGCTGGGCGGAGCGGAGTTGTGCAGGATTCGTCCAATTACAGACGAGACGAATATATTAGCTTCCGCCCGCAGCTTCGCCTGCGAGGTATGTCGACTATCCCATGTCCTTCCCCCGGGATGCAATCTATCTCTCTGCCAAATTTTATTGAAATCCGTTCAGTGGTTTAGGCGTGAAAAGGTAACATACAGACAGACAGAATTACTTTCGAATTTATAATATTAGTGTGGTGTTCACTATAGTCTCTTATTAGGGGCTTAGGGTTTAAAGTAAAACTACCAGATTATCAGTAAGTACACAACAACCCAACGGGCACGTCCAGTCGCCACGGGGGGTAAACCGTGACTGACTCGAGCAGTGTTGCCACTGAGTTGTGTGCTACATTTAATAGTAGGTACCTACACGAGTTTTCGTCGATTCCTGGTTAAGTACTTTACTTCGATTTTATCGAAGTAAAACTTTTGTTAAAACTGATACATTAGCGATATTTCTTATAACAGTAATTTTAACAGTAAGATAATAATTTCTCACTTTACTTCTATTTAATCGAAGTGGAACTTTTGTTAAAACTGGTACCTACTTACATTAACGATATTTGTGGTTAGAGAATCTTTATTTACTCAGAAGAAATTTACTAGAAGTGTCACTTATTGAGAAATAGTTTAACTGCTTATTGTATATAATGATGACATTCATGCGAAATAATATCATAATTTTGTGGGTAAACACTTCATTATTTGATAGAATAATATTTGATGTAGGTAGGTATTTAGGCATATGTTAATTAAGATATCGTAACCATATTTCAACACACGGTTTCATTTACGAGTATTTATGACTCATTTCATCGATCTATGCAGCATATTCTCGTCTCAGCTGATCGCCAACGCAGCTAGTCAGCTTGTGCATAGATAGGTAGGTAAGTAAAAACACACATAATGTAAATTATAATTAAGTTTAGCAGCAGGTTTAGGGATTTTCGCTTAGATCATGATCACTAATTTTCTCATTTTTGAAGTGAAACTTCTTTACGCACGCTTGACTTGGGGAGTAAGCTGGCGAACGCGTGACGTAAGCGTTACGAAAAGTGTGATCGGGCAAGGCGAACGGAAGTTAAGTGGGGGATATAAGCAAGAGACAGCAGTGCGCGCGCACATTTTCTTTCTCTCTTTAAGTTTCACTTCAGTCGTGTGGTCATAAGCACACTCGTTTTTTTTTAAATAACTTTGTGCAATAAAATTATACTTTGTTGCCGACCAATTTCCGTAAGTACATAATTTGAGCGATAATTTTACTTACTGCGCTTTTACTCGTCGCCATTGTGGTGCTCACTATAATCTCTTATTAGGGGCTTAGGGATTAAAGTAAAACTACCAGATTATCAGTAAGTACACAACAACCCAACGGGCACGTCCAGTCGCCACGGGGGGTAAACAGTGACTGACTCGAGCAGTGTTGCCACCGTGTTGTGTTGCGTTGTGTTGTGTACTACATTTAATAGTACACCACAATTAGTATGGATAATACCTTTGTATGTATGTATGTATTATTTATTTCATCAAATAACACATAGGTCTAAATTATATTTTTAAATTTTAGGATATAAATATTAAAAAAAAAAACTTATATAATAACCGGCCAAGTGCGTGTCGGGCCACGCACTGTAGGGTTCCGTAGTAGCCCGTTATCACAATATAGTACGATTCTGTTGTTCTTTATTCTGAATATATGTAATGGTAAAGATATTAGGAATTAATGGCTATAATAACAATATAATTATGACAAGGGTGTCCAGAGTAAAACAAAACTTTAACACATAACGTAACCACGGAGGTCATACCTTGCAAGAAAATCTTAACACAGCTATCTACAAAAGTGACGTCACAGCACAACGCCATCATCACATTGAATAGCGATACTAACACAACAAAATATTGATTTAAGAAGATAATTAATTATACAGATAAGACGTTAACTAATAAGAACCACTTTCTTCCTTGTAAAGCTAAAAAATAGGAGTACCATTGCTGCCAAGTTATTATTTCAATTCACAAAATTATATAATTCGAAAATTAAACTAAGTTCGTTTGTGACTTCTATAGGTACTCGAATGAAAGCGTAACCCGTTGGTACAGCACCATCTAGCGGCAGTATTGTGAAACTTATGATAATTTATTATGGCTTTTTTTGTATTTTTATTTCATATTTTGTTTTTTAATGCAAGTCTTTACCCGTCATAAACAAGCAACTACTTCATCTTAGTCACTATAAAGGATTAATGCTAAGGATTTAAAAATTATGCAACACCCAAGTTCAACACCTATTACTGCTAAACTAATAAAGTTATCTTAACCGCTATAATTTTCCTTTAAAGTTCATGAAATGCACTATCATTGTGAATTTTCCCAGATTTTTCAAGCCCGCAGTTTAGCTTTTAGAGGGGGGGGGGGCGCCCTACTGGAACAAAAATTTGCACTTAAAGTTTAATATTTCGTAAATGGAGCATTAAATCGAAAAATAATTTTGGCAACCCCCAAGTCATTTTAAAAGACCTATTCAACGATACCCCACACGATGGGGTAGACGATGAAAAAAATATTCATCCCCACTTCACATGTAGGAGAGCTACCCCAAAAAAAATTTTTTTCCAAAATTTTATTTTACTTACCACTTTGTCGGCGTAATTAATATACACACTCCTAAAAAATTACAGCTTTCTAGTACTAACGGTCTCTTAGCAAAACCTCGGACAGACAGACAGACGGACGGACATGACGCAACTATAAAGGTTCCTTATAGGAACTACGGAACCCTAAAAATAGTAGCCCGCCGGTATCGGGAACAATACCTATATATTATTATTGTTAGCCCCGTGTCCCAAGCTGTGGGAACATTACACATTAGTTTTTAGGGTTTCGTTGCCAAATGGCAAAAAACGGAACCCTTATAAATTCGTCATGTCTGTCTGTCTGTCTGTCCGTCCATATGTCACAGTTATTTTTTCCGAAACTTTATGAACTATACTGTTGAAACTTGGTAAGTAGATGTATTCTGTGAACCGCATTAAGATTTTCATACAAAAATAGAAAAAAAAACAATTAATTATACTTAGAACTTGAACTCAAAAAAATTTATTTGACCAACCCATACGTGTGGGATATCTCTATGGATAGGTCTTCAAAAATGATATTGAGGTTTCTAATATCATTTTTAGGGTTCCGTAGCCAAATGGCAAAAACGGAACCCTTATAGATTCCTCATGTCTGTCTGTCTGTCCGTCTGTCTGTCTGTCTGTCTGTCCGTCCGTATGTCACAGCCACTTTTCTCCGAAAGTATAAGAACTATACTGTTGAAATTTGGTAAGTAGATGTATTCTGTGAACCGCATTAAGATTTTCACACAAAAATAGAAAAAAAACAATAAATTTTAGGGTTCCCCATACTTAGAACCGAAACTCAATTTTTTTTTTTTCATCAAACCCATACGTGTGGGGTATCTATGGGTAGGTCTTCAAAAATGATATTGAGGTTTCTAATATCATTTTTTTCTAAACTGAATAGTTTGCGCGAGAGACACTTCCAAAGTGGTAAAATGTGTGTCCCCCCCCCTGTAACTTCTAAAATAAGAGAATGATAAAACTAAAAAAAATATATGATGTACATTACCATGTAAACTACCACCGAAAATTGGTTTGAACGAGATCTAGTAAGTAGTTTTTTTTTAATACGACATAAATCGTAAACCACAATTTACCATTCATTCAATCAACTCAAAAATAAAAAAAACATTTAATTTCATAAACATAAACCTTATGCATAAACCCGGATGTTACGGAACCCTCGGTGCGCGAGTCCGACTCGCTCTTGCCCGGTTTTTTTTCTAAACTGAATAGTTTGCGCTAGAGACACTTCCAAAGTGGTAAAATGTGTGTCCCCCCATGTATGTAACCTCTAAAATAAGAGAATGATAAAACTAAAAAAAATATATGATGTACCTACATTACCATGTAAACTTCCACCGAAAATTGGTTTGAACGAGATCTAGTAAGTAGCTTTTTTTTAATACGTCATAAATCGTTAACCGCAATTTACCTTTCATTCAATCAACTCAAATATAAAAATAAAAAAAATCATAAACATAAACCTTATGCATAAATCCGGATGTTACGGAACCCTCGGTGCGCGAGTCCGAGTCGCTCTTGCCCGGTTTTGTATTTGTACTTAAGTTGTATAAAATAGTAATCTTTATTGCGGACCACATTGATCCATAAAAAAACTACACAATTTAAATATAATTCAACAATATACAATGGCACATTAAATTCACTCTTTTATTTTTTCACTATCAATAAATTTATTGCATCATCCAACCCTGTTTTACCTATAAACTTAGTTTAAAAATTAGCGATCTAATGAGGGATTTTTTTTTTTTTAACGCTTCCCTAGCCGCTGGATAGATGGCGCTGAACTTGGTAAGTTACTGCAAGGAAGGGAACGTCACATAATTTTTCTATTAATTCAATTGGATGTAATTTTGAGATCGTAAAACGAAAGCAAACGAAACTGTCACTCAACGAGCGTATATGACGTGACGCAATGTTTTTTTTTTCAAGCGTTTTGCCTTTGGCACCTAGTAACGTAGTCAGTTCAACGCCATCTTCAGGGTTCTTGGAAACTATGTTTTTTTTTTTTAATACTCAAAAGAAAAACCTCTCATTAAAACGAGTTCTAACTTTCAAGCCAGTTTTTGTATTTTGAACGTCATTCCGACTGAGCTCATAATACAACATTGACAAATTTTAGGTTTGAACAATTTTTTTTTGGCTTCAATGGAATTTTATGTTCTTGAATTGAGTTGAGCCCACGTTATCAATGTCAAAAATTTGACAAAAATGTAGGGAAATTAGAGGTATTTTGACAGATTGAGAGATCAGGGGGCGGCGAATTGCCCCTGAGTTCATTTCTCAAACGTGTAGCGTAGGTGTATAGATGTCGTGGCCAGGGGGCCTAAAAAGGCCACTTTGGAGAATCATAAAAGGATAACATTATGAATCGTAATATGGCGAAGACAGTCCGTGTTTTTCTTTTTTTCGTTGCACTACGTAGGTATAGGTAATCAAAGAGATTGGGATTGGATTTGAATCGGATTGATTGGTATTTTAGCACAGCCAAAAAAAATAACTGAAAAATGCTTCACCAATGGGATTTGATACGATTAACATGACAGTTAACTGTACATTATGTTATCCTTTTATGATTCTGCCAAAGTGGCCTTTTTAGGCCCCCAGTTCATAGAATTGATCATTTCATGAATACTTCGGTCATTTCATGAAATGGTTGGTTTGTGTGTGTGGCCAGCTAAAATTAACAATGGCGTCGATTCTGTTGTTCACAAACTAAACTAAATTTAAGTTCACGCATCTTTTTCTTTCTATTTCATTAAGAAAAGGACAGAAGATAAATATTAGTTTAGTCCTGTCAAATTAAGATACTCCATAGACAACTTTAGACGAGATTAAAAAATTGGCTATTAAAAATACGTCAATTTGCGTCAGGCACTGACTAATTTGACAGGACTAAAATAATATTTATCTTCTGTCCTTTTCTTCCTTTTCCTTTCCTTTCCTTATGAAATAGAAAGAAAAAGATGCCTGAACTTAAATTTAGTTTAGTTTATGAACAAAAGAATTGGCCCCAATATCGTTTAAACGTTAAAGTTTAATGATATGTCACTCGACGCTGAGCCTTAACATTAATGTAGATTATCCATGGTTAAGGTGGAGTAAACATTCTAAATAAAGAAGGAACTTTTGTATTTCTCTTGTACAGACGCCAGCACATCAAGCTACTACAATCTGTCAAATTTCTTTAATAAGAGGTTTTTCTTTTGAGTATTAAAAAAAAGCATAGTTTCCAAGAACCCTGAAGATGGCGTTGAACTGACTATGTTACTAGGTGCCAAAGTCAAAAAGCTTGAAAAAAACTGGCCAAGTGCGAGTCGGACTCGCACACGAAGGGTTCCGTACCACAAGGCAAAAACGCCGAAAAAAACATGTTTGTTGTATGGGAGCCCCCCTTAAATATTTATTTTATTTTAATTTTATTATTTCTTATTAAAGTTAAAATACAACTGAGTATTTTGTGAATATTTCAAGTGCCTACCTGTTGCCAATTTTGATATCGAGCAAAAAAGGGCAAAAAAATCGCGTTTGTTGTATGGGAGCCCCCTTAAATATTTATTTTATTTTGTTTTTAGTATTTGTTGTTATAGCGGCAACAGAAATACATCATCTGTGAAAATTTCAACTGTCTAGCTATCGCGGTTCTTGAGTTACAGCCTGGTGACAGACAGACGGACAGACGGACAGACGGACAGACGGACAGACAGCGAAGTCTTAGTAATAGGGTCCCGTTTTTACCCTTTGGGTACGGAACCCTAAAAAAAAGCATTGCGTCACATCATAATACTTATACGCTCGTTGAGTGACAGTTTCGTTTGCTTTCGTTTTACGATCTCAAAATTATATCCAAGTGAATGAATAAAAAAATGATGTGACGTTCCGTTCCTTATAGTAACTTACCAAGTTCAGCGCCATCTATCCAGCGACTAGGGAAGCGTTAAAAAAAAGAAAAAGAAAATCCCTCATAGATTTTCAACTTTATCGCTAAAACGTAAGGTTCTAAGTTGATTGGGAAAATTTGACAGTTTCGGGTAGCTTGGTGTGCTGGCGTCTGAACACAAACAATAGCTTAAAATATAAATATAAACGAGATCAATCTAACTATTTTACGATATGTTCACTACTGTTGGTAATGTTATATCAGAAATTATTTTTTTGCCCCGCGGTTTCAGCCGCAGGAGTGTCGAACCCGTGGGAATATCGGGATGAAAACTAGAAGGAGAATGTCTCCCCAGCAGGGCCACATTTATATCTCAAAAACTAGGGTACCTAGCGAAGATATGGTTTCCCCCATATTTTGTCGCCAATTAGTCGGAATTAGTCGGCAAGTCACAGATTTAATAGGGTCTTAGTTTAGGAGATATAATGAGTTCAATTAGTAAGGTATAGTCCAAGAGCTAGACCGAAGAGTTTTTTCGTGAACACTTCGACAAAATATGGGAGAAAACAGATCTTCGCTAGGTGACCTAGTTTTTGAGATATAAATGTGGCCCTGCTGGGGAGACTCTCTCCAGATCGGCCACCTATAAACCCTAATATCTTTTGAACCAGTGACTGACAAATTCTGATATTTGGCGACAAATTTCGACTAATTAGCGACAAATTTTTTGTGTTATCATAATTAAAATCCCTGATCATGGCCCTGGCAGAGTCAGTGACACAAGTGCCTGGGTTTGAACCCACGACCCAAAATCGGGGCCTTTGCCAACGGGCCACCACAGGTCTTCGCCCTGACCTTAAAGATACGTTCTAATAAAATGTTCATGTTTGACTATACGTGTGAACGTAGTAAATGCGTGGATATTACAACCGTTTTCTTTACTCGGAGCTGTAGCTGTGGAGACAATTCCTCTGAGGTAGTAGCGGTCTGCCTTGGGGAACACGAGCCCCCCACCGCTGTCGCCCCTGCACAGCGCCGCCGTACCTGGGACAAGAGGTTGAATGTGAAAAGTTAAGATCATCTGTCTAGCCCTTCCACAACTCGGTACATCACTACAAGGTTCTTTTAGCGCGTGGCCCAAAACGGAACTAATTTCACAAATGTTTACCAACAACACCCCCCTATCAATGTCACTCAGGCGCAAAAGATCCTTGTCGCACGCTATGTTGAGGTCGGTGCCAGTCTAACCGGATCTAGCTGAACACCAGTATTTTACATGGAGCGACTGCCTTATCATCACGTAAGTGACCTTCACAACCAAGTTACTGGGTAACACGCACCCCTTAGTTAGACTGGTTATTTCACTGTCGGGGTTCAAACTACCCGTAATTAATAACGACTGTCAAAGATCTACCAATGACAACCGGGAATGACGACGCAAGGAGGAGTCTGAAAGTATCATATGCCTCAAATAGGGCTACTGTCCTTCCACAGTAACTTTAAATTGCATCATTGCCTAATCATAGTAATCTATAATCTCGTTACGTCAAGTCTGACAAAATCACAGTGATATTAAGGCCGCATTCCGAATTAGCTATAATCTCTTACAGCGCTCACCACATGCTTTCCGATTTAGATATTACGATGATGACAGCTGAGAGCTGTCAACAATTCGGAACACTCGTGAACGCGCTCACAGTGCTTACTCAATGTAAAAACGATAAATTATTACAGTATTTCTTTGTATAAACACCACATTTCTTCTTCAGTTCTTCTTCTTTGGTTAGGTGGCGAGTGTCAGCCAGAAGCACAATCGAAAATGCCACTTTAGTTTAATTTAAAGATGATGCAACTCAAAACAAAACACACACTGATACATCCTCACACACACACTGTCATTTTTGACAGCGCTCACGGTAATATTACTCTAAAAAAAAAAATTGCATGGTCGGAGTTATCCGAAACACAGGAACGCAGGGTTAATTTTGTTACAATAATGTTGCTGTTAGATTGCTGCTGTCAAAGGTACCTAAAGGCCTACGCAGACCGGGACGGCATGGCAAGGGATTTTGCCGTCAGTCAGCGCACACTAGCCGCTTAGATACCGCGGCATTCCAGCGGCTTCCCGCTTCTCCACCCCCGCCGCCTCACCCCGCGGTATGTCACAACGAGCGCAGTAAGCCACGGCATCCCGCCGCGGGAGCTCGTGGCGCGTCTTTCAATGCCGTGCAATGAAATCTCTTTCGATCGCGTCTTTCAATGCCGTGCAATGAAATCCCTTTCGATGCCACTGCATCATTTTAAAGCATAGCAATTTATGTCGTATTTCTATAACGATACGTTTGAATGTCCATTAGTAAAAATTAAAATCCCTTGCCATGCCGTCCCGGTCTGCGTAGGCCTTAACGTTACTATATGTGCTCGCTGTGATGCAGTCCATTTTAGCAATCGTATAAACCCACAAAGGTCATATGTAATTACGTACCCTGTATATAAAAGCGACGGTATATTTTTGTTTCGTTCGATCACTTACACACATACATGTAGGTACCTACGGGCCTGCGGCTTCACAGAAAAAACGCTCTTATTATGCTTAAGGAAATCTGAGATATACTGTACCTAAAATATCTGTAGGTATCATTATTTTCTTTAGCTCACCATTCCCATAGCCAGCGCAAATCTTATCACCGGTGATGTGCCCTTTGTAGCTCAGTGGTGATGCTTCGAAACATTGTGTAATGTTCACGTAGGGCAGTTCAACGACCTTGAGGATTTTAGAGGCATTGCCGTTTTCTGCCGTGAGGCCCCAACCTGCCACCTGGAAGGAAATAACATAAGTGACTGACTGACTGTACAGGTCCACTCAAAAATTTTGAAGCGACGCAAAGTCTCCGCCCCCAGCTGGTGAGCGCTCAGTTCCCTTCACGGGGGCCCATGCCTCCGCCACTTGCTGTGCCCGAAGCGGACCACGCGGACGACGACGACGACATCCCTGAAGTGACCGAGGTAGATCTGAGAGCGGCGGTAGGAAGGGTAAAGGCCAAAAATACCGCCCCAGGACCCGACGGCTTGCCAGGCTGGTAAAGCCTGGGTCCCGGCCTCGAGGGCTCCCGGGCCTCGACTGGAGGCGTTCTTAAGCGCATGTTTGGAGAGAGGCCAGTTTCCACTCCGTTGGAAGACGGGGAAGCTGGTCCTCATTCGGAAGCCAGGGCGCCCTGCGGACTCTCCGTCCGCATACCGGCCCATCGTGCTGCTCGACGAGGTCGGCAAGCTCTTTGAGAGAGTGATTGCGGGTCGCCTCGTCAGGCACCTAGTGAGAACGGGGCCGGATCTTGCGGACAGCCAGTTTGGCTTCCGCAAGGGGCGCTCGACGGTGAACGCCATAATGCGCGTGAGAGGACGACGGGGGACGCGGTGTCCCGGGGTGGGGTCGTCGTGGCGGTGTCATACGACATCGCCGACGCGTTCAACACCCTGCCCTGAAGCTGCATTGTGGAGGCACTCCGGTATCGCCGGGTGCCGCCCTACCTCCGTCGAATAGTCGAGACGTATCTGACGGACAGAGCCGTCTACCCCGGTCGCGATGGGGAGTGGAACCGGCGAGA
Organism: Mesoligia furuncula; assembly: GCA_916614155.1. Taxonomy (NCBI): domain Eukaryota; kingdom Metazoa; phylum Arthropoda; class Insecta; order Lepidoptera; family Noctuidae; genus Mesoligia; species Mesoligia furuncula. The sequence goes on along the minus strand of OU744820.1, from coordinate 4,208,068 downwards.
GATGTCGTGCTGTGTCTCGCAGGGATCGGTTGTGGGGCCGCTCCTATTGGACATCGGCTATGACTGGGCGCTGCGGGCCGACCTCCCTGATGGCGTCAGCATGGTTTGTTAGGTACATCTCTTAGATAATAGAATTTCTTTTTGCACATTAGCTGGGCAGTCCGTAGTCACAAAACTCAAACTCAAAGCATTTATTTCAATTAAACCAATTACAGGCACTTTTGCATTGTCAAGGGGTCGGTCAAACAGAAAGATGAAGCTAGTTGCCCATTCCAAAGTGTAGGTTACCTACCTATGGAGAAGTCATCGGCGCGCCGGCGGGCTTATATTCGTCAGAGAATTTTAACACTGTGCACTACGGTGTAGAATATTGCAGTTTTATGTCAGCGCCATCTCTTGCCCGATAGTGGAACTAGTGTAACTTTTGTTGATAATTTCTAAAAAAGTGTGCTATTTAGAGACTTCGTTTTATTTTTCCTGTAATCTTTCTATAAACTTCTATCACATAGAATTATTCATACATATTCATAGAATTATTTCAGATTTGTCTCTTGGCAAACTTCGGAGATAAGGGGGGGGTATTTTTTTATAATTTTCATCAATAGTCGAAAACTATGCGGCCTAAAAAAAAAAGAAAAAATGTTTGAGAATGTGCAAACTACGCTCTTTCATATGATACCCCGCATGCCCTAGTAGCCCCACTTCGAATTTTTCAAACCCCCTTTCAGTCCCTGTTGCAAAAAATATACATATATTTTGTTTCTTTCTTATTTGCAAAATAGTTGTGCAAACGTCATCTAAAACTGTTCCAAATTTCAAATTCATAGCATTAGTAGTTCTTGAGATATCCAGCTGTGACAGACAGACAAACAGACAGACTGAATCTCACCATAAGGGTTCCGTTTTACCATTTTGGTACGGAACCCTAATTATGCATGTGAGAACGATGCAGAACATTAAAAGCGTCCACACACAACCGGCGAAACGCAGTGTAGGTAGAGCGATTGTTCCGGTAAACAAAAACAACACTGTATCTCTTTAATTAATAAAGTCAAAATAAATATTCACGTTATTGCTCTCTTGGACTAATAATCGGATGTATTTAATTTTCATTCCAATTTCGACGGCGCCTGTAGCTTTGGCGTCCGTATTACGAGCTTCATGCGATAGATTGCCAAACGTATTTTTCAGGCGCTTTATACCTGACGGTGCTTTACACCATCATCTGCCTAGCCTTTTCCCAAATATGTTGGGGTCGGCTTCCAGTCTAACCGGACGCAGCTGTATTTTAGACGGAGCGACTGCCTATTCGACCTCCTGGCTGGTTGTGGAGGCCGGATAGTGTGGTGTAAATACTCTTTGCTATTTATTGTCTATCGTTACTAAAAAGCAGATAAATTACTCCTTGACCTTTGTCACAGCTGACATACCTACAATCTGCAATTCTTTATGCAATAAAACCTAAATATACCTAAATATACCTCTAATGGTTTTTCTATTTGTCTCACCTTTTCTTGTATCAATTTATTGCATAAATAAAAACGCAGTGAAGAAAGGCAATGGCTTCAATTGCGCGACTTCTCAGGTCTGAAAAGTTCGACGTGGATCCGGGGACTCCAACTGCCGAGCTCAAATATCGGCACTGGAAAGAAACATTTTTAAACTACCTTTCAGAAGAAACGGAGGAAGTCAAGATTCCGGATGCAACTAAGCTAAAAATTATTTTCAATAATGTGTCTCCTAATGTATACTCGTTTATCAGAGAGACAAAAGAATATGGGAACGCTTTAAAACGCCTCTTAGATAAAATTTATCTGAAATAAAAAAATGAAATTCACGCTCGGTATGTACTGTCTTCAAACAAACAAAAGCCTGAAGAAACAGTGGCTGACTATATACGCACGTTACAACAGCTAGCGTTTGAGTGCTCTTTCAAATCTGTTTCTGCTGAAGAATATCGAAACGAATATGTCCGTGACGCCTTCATTGCGGGCTTAATTTCTCAAAAAAATCGTCCCAGGCTACTTGAAAATTTAGAAATAAGCCTAGAAGAAGCGTGCAATCAGGCCATGTCTCTCGAAATGGCTGAAAAGAATTCTAATGAGTTCCAAACTGCAAAGGAACTCTACCAAATCGGAAACTCAGATGAAACGGGAAATATATCCAATCTGGCTGCGGCCACATCACGTAAACGCTGCTTCTTCTGCGGGGGAAATGTTTATCAGAGAATAAAATGTCCGGCTTTTCATCAAACTTGTCAAAACTGTGGAAAGAAAGGCCATTTTGCCAAAGTATGCAGAAGCAGAAACGCTGCAGATAAGCCAGTTAGCAACGCTGTAGAGCAACCAAAGGAGCCAGAAGCATCAGCAATTTTAGCAGCATCTCCAGCTACTTTACAGAAGACTATAGTTTCAATCACTGTCAATAACCATAAAGCTGATGCCTTGATTGATAGTGGAAGTTCTACGAGCTTAATTGATAAGAATTTCGCTTTATTGCTAAACTTGAAACGCCATCCATATAAAGAAACGATAACACTAGCCTCAAATAAACGAACTTCACTCATAGATGGATTTTACTACGCAACAATCAAGCTATGCGAGCACATTTACAAGGAGAAACTGCTTTACGCCTTGGAAGATCTTTGTGCAGATGTGATAATTGGTCATGATATTCTAAGCGACCATTCATCAGTAGAAATCAAATTCGGAGGCACGGCAGAACCCCTTAAGAATGTAACGTAATGGAAGCTACGGTGCCTCCTGTACCACTTTTCAGTAATCTTTCAAACAATATTAAACCCATCCCTATAAAGTCAAGAAAACATTGCGAAGTTGATCATCAATTCATAAGAGACGAAATCAATCAACTTTTAAAAGACCGGGTTATTCAACCTAGTAACTCGCCATGGCGAGCTCAAGTCTTGGTCACTGGAGGCACAACGCATCGCAAACGGTTAGTCATTGATTACTCATTAACAATCAACAAATTTACTGAACTGGATGCATACCCTTTGCCAAACATAGAATCGATCGTATCGAAGGTAGCACAATACAATTTCTTTAGTCAAATTGATTTAAGAAGTGCATATCATCAAGTGCCTATCTTGCCGACTGAGAAAAAGTATACAGCTTTTGAAGCTTGCGGTAAGTTGTTCCAATTTACACGTATACCATTTGGAGTCACTAACTGGGTCGCTGCATTCCAAAGAACACTTCATTATATCATTAACAAAGATAAACTGTCAGGTACTTATTCATATTTGGATGACGTCACAATTTGTGGCAAGACAGCAGCAGAACATGATCTGAATTTGTCTCGTTTCATGGAGGTTGCGGCAAAATACAATCTCACGCTTAATGAGGAAAAATATGCATACAAGCAAGAGTCTATAAAATTGTTGGGTTACAAAATTGAAAAGAATACTATTCGACCAGATGATGACCGCCTTAGTCCTCTATTGAACTCGCCCATTCCAACTGACTCGCGAGCACTTAAAAGATGTTCGCCCATTACTCGAAATGGATTCGAAATTTTTCTGAAAAGATCAGATCGTTGACCAAAGTTTCTAAATTTCCCCTCGAAAAGGACGCCGTTGACTCTTTTCAAAAACTAAAAGCAGACATAATGTCATCAGCCTTAACCGTCATAAATCAGAACGAAATATTCACTGTTGATACTGATGCTTCGGAACACTCTATTGCAGCTTCCCTATCTCAGAACGGCCGCCCAGTAGCTTTTTTTTCATGTTCACTCAACATTTCCGAACGCCGACATTCATCAATAGAAAAAGAAGCAAGCGCTACCTCATTGGTAGACATTTTTTATTAATAACTGACCAACGATCTGTATCTTTCATGTTCAACCAATCCCATAACAGTAAAATCAAAAATGAGAAGATAGAGAGGTGGCGTCTTGAGCTATTAAATTATAAATATGACATAATCTACCGTCCAGGTAAAGATAATATTACGGCTGATGCCCTCTCCCGTATGTGCTCAAGCATGACCACGAACAGACTGAACGAGTTACATAATATCTTGGGACATCCCAGTATCGTGCGAATGTTTCACTGGATACGGTCTAAAAATCTGCCTTACTCTGTAGACGACATCAAGAAGATGACATATGAGTGTCGTATATGCGCCGAAATCAAACCTAGGTTTGTTAAAAAGCAGGGAACGCTCATAAAAGCAACCATTCCATTCGAAAGACTCAACATCGACTTTAAAGGACCTCTACCTACTAACACTCAAAATCGTTACATCTTGACAAATAGATGAATATTCAAGATTCCCATTTGCCTACCCAACCAAAGATGTGTCTGCTAGCAGCGTTATTAAATGCTTGAAGGACTTATTCTGCACTTATGGTGTTCCACAATATATCCATTCAGATCGTGGAGCAGCCTTCATGTCTAAAGAATTACGGAACTATTTGGTAACAAATGGAATTGCATGTAGTCGAACCACGCCATATAATCCTCAAGGAAATGGTCAAGTGGAGCGTCTAAACGGTACCTTATGGAAAACAATAAAGCTGTGCTTAAGAACCAAAAATCTTGAAACAGCCAGCTGGGAGCAAGTCTTACCATACGCTCTCCATTAAATCCGTTCATTGCTGTGCACGGCCACTAATGAAACACCCCATGAAAAATTTTTTAGACACGACGATCTGCAAATGGGGAATCGATGCCAACATGGCTTTTGGAGCCAGCACCTTTTCTTGTATCAGATAGACAAAGTCAAAGTCTGACAAACCGTAACGAATGACAGCTGGGACCAACAGCTTAATGTGCTTTCCGAGGCACGGAAGGGTCTTGGTATGTAAAGATGGTCGCCCATCCACGGACCAACCACGGCAAGCGTGGCTTAACCTGATCGATCGACTCGTGCGGCTGTTATGACTTAGCCACACAAAATTAAGGAAAACCTATTTCAACAAGCGCAAGGTTGATATTTGTTTGACAGTAAAAACAGCACTGCGCTGCGCTTTGCCATGTCTGCGTCGGCTTTTAAGCGTCACTAACCTTCCCCAAACGTCCATGTTGCAGCTGTCTCTTTTCAAAGTTATAGTTAAAACACAAGCAGACATGTCCGACGAACGCCGTGTACTCGAAAGGAGTCTTCAGGATCACCACCGCTATGTCATCGTGGAAGTTCGTCATACCGCCTAGGAAGAGGGGCGGGATGTTGATTTCTTTTACCTGTTGATCATAAAGTAACGTTCGTCACTGTCAGGGCCGTCTTTACCCGGGGGTGCAAGGGGTGCGAGGCAACCTGGCGCAGGGTCTTAGGGGGCGCAAGCCGATCATCACTCATTATAATCGCACCGCTCTAGCGCAGTAACGGCCCGACTCTGCCTCGGAAAAAATCCACCCGTTTGTCGCCAACGAGCTAAGTCTGAGAATCCACTCTCAACACTCCCAACTAAGGCACACCACGCTTCTTATCACATGATACATACTTAAGATGTTAGTATATTGATGATGAGAATTATTACTATGATATTTAATTGTAACACTACATCTAAGATATGGAAGAGCGGAGTCTCCTAACACAGGCATTGTTTGCCTAAAAGGAGGCTCCAAACACAATTCATTGTTCATGAAGCTTTTTGTGAAATAAAAAATATTTGATATTTGATTTGATTTGACTCTGGATTATTAGAGGGTGGATTTTTTCCGAGACAGTGCCGGGCCGATACTATCTTAATACTAAAATAAAGTTTTTTTCTTTTGTTGGCAAGGGGGCCCAGGCTGATTTTCGCACCCCGGCGCCCATTATGGTTAAGACGTCCCTAAAAGCCGGGAATTCACTAGACGGACATGCCCGCGGGCAGTTTGTACTGGCATGTCTGTCGCCAAGATACACCACACAGACTCGTCAGTTTGTTGTCTCTGTCTCAACCGGCTACACGGTTTTGTTGTTACAATGTCAACGAGACGAAGAAAAATCATAATTGCTGTCGTACTCTTAGATGAAAAGAAAAAGAAAAGAATTTGGTGCAAAACCCAAAATATTCCGAAATATTTTATTCCGAATTTCGATGTTCCGATTTTCAAAAGTCCGAATTTAATTATACCTAAGATTTATAATGTCTATAAAAATCACGAAATCTATGTCACCGAAAGTCATAAATGCGATTTGTTTGTTTTCCGACAAACGTCATTCCAATTTTCAATTTTCCGAAAAACCTGTTAAAATTGGTACCCCCTTTCTTCTCCTTAAATTGTTTGTCCGAAAGTCATTATCCATAACACGTTTGCTATAAACTTCAGTAGCCATAATGTTCAAAAATTCGTATTATTTTGTATTACTTCTAAATTTATTCTGTCATAATATCGAGTTCTATAATAATTGAATCTCCTAATTTTGCATGAAATAAAGTCATAATATGTCCTAAGTATTGTATTATATAGGTAATGTGTATTATTCCGAATGTTCATTTATAATAAAATTGTTAGCTCTAAAACATTTGCAAAAAATTAGGTTTTAGTGACAGAAACGAATCGCTGTAAATCCGACTCCATGCAGTCTTGTCTGCCCTATCTACCCCTAGAGTGTAATTTAAAATCGCGTAGGCGCGTGGGGCCGCCGGAGAACCGCAGCGCAGGAGCCGTGACAGAAACCATGCCTGCTGCATGTTGCATGGTCGCTTGCATGCTGCATGCTTGCTGCATGCTTGCTTGCATGCTGCATGCTGCATGCTTGCTGCATGCTGCGTGTTTGCTTCCTTACTACATGCTGCATGCTTGCTTGCATGCTGCATGCTGCGTGTTTGCTTCCATGCTGCATGCTTGCTGGCATGCTGCATGCTGCGTCTTTGCTTCCATGCTACGTGCATGTTACTTTAAACCCTTTACACAGAAATAGGGGCGCCGCGAAGCGAGCCTCCGTCGACACTCGTCGAGCGAGCGAATGACAATATAAATTCCTTTACCGTGCATCCGAAGTCTAGTAGTATCGCAGTGAAGATCTGTCGCGGTAATGTGAATGGAAGTGTAGTGGCGTCGCAGAGACGGGTCTTTCGCAGTTACGTGCATCGCAATTTTGTAGCATCGTATTAGCATTTATCGATATTTTGTGCTTCGATATTCCGTATTCTACTCGTATATTTGTGTTGCTATTCAGTTTTACAAGGCGTTTTTATTTCGGAATTCGTATTTTTGATGTTTCGAATTTTCATTAATTCGGGCTTTTTGTTATTCGATCTATTAAATTCGCTATTTTGAGAATAGTAATTATAAACGTTAGGAATATTGAAATTTCGGAATTATAAAAATAGGATGAATGATAAATCGGAGTTGTTATATTAGGAATTCTGAACCATTCGGAATTATGAAAATCGGTAGGTAAGTATTTTGAAATTCGTATTTGTGACTGTTGGAATAAAGTTTTTCGTATTTATGTAGTGTACCCGATGCAAAGAATGGTTTAAAAAAAGAAGTCAGTAAGTACAGCCATATTAATTTGCTCCAAGCATTAGACATTGGTGAACCAGAAGACCATTACAATGACTTGCGCATGGATCAAGAAACATTTGAATTTTTATTAAATCTCGTAAAGCCTAAATTTTTATACTCTAAAATTCTTCGCAGAATAATTTATTTTCATTAAAACTCATTTTATTTTAATACCTACTCCACAGTTCGATACTTAAATCATAAATAAAAAAACGTCTGTACTGGTTGCTGTCGCTCTGAGAGCAGGCGGCCCGCAATGAGTCATGTCTGTACCGACATGTGCCCGCGCAGACAAAACGAGATCGCGCGGACGGGCAACGGGCAAGTCTGCCAGACTGACTGGAACAATCTTAAACTGGTTTCCTATGGTGCGTGATTCTGCGGATTATCGCGCACGGCAGACAACTACAGAGAACCACGCACCGCACACAAGGCTCTTCCAACGGTGCGTTTCAGTCTGTGTGGGTCTTGAGAGATTCGAAGCTATCTTGTCAATCCACAATGCAAAGTGTAAGAGAACGAGATTAGTTCTCTTTCACTCTTCATCGAGCTCGCACCGCACCTTTGAAGTTACCGACTCGCCGCGGATCGGACACACCGCGACAGACGTATCTACGTTACCAAGTACGATACTCTTTCCACGGTGCGTCAGTGCGGGCTGGTCCGCGTCCGTCCGCAATATCACGCACCGTGGGAAGCCACCTTTACACTAGCAAATATTGCACAGACCTATTAGTAGCGAGGTCCGGCGGGCATGTCCGTCTAGTGAATTCCACGTATAAAGGTTCATTACAAAACCAGCGTCAGACAGCATCTGTTTGACATTACTGCTGAAGTGGACCTTTTTGGCGCAGCCGTGAGGCACATAGGACACTTACTTATCCCCATTACTAATAAACGTATTATAATTATCAGATGAATAGTTACACACCGATTTCTCTCTTTCAGTCGTCAGTAATTTGAGTTTCGAAAGAAGAAGACAAAGCGTTGTGTAACTACACAGACGTCATACAACGTTTATTCTTTACTATATTGCATATTGCACGAAGCATTAGAGAGCATAGCACACGTATCAAACCGGAAAGGGATCGGCACCGCATGAACCCGAGTCGTTCAGTATTATTTGTATGAAACTGCCTACTGTAACGCACACTAATCGAAATCGTAACATAATCGCCTTGCCCCGGGACAAGCTCACGAAACGCGACGGTGCGGTGCGTTACGGCTCGTCGTCCGTCCCCGCGCTTACGGCTCGTCTTCACAGCGCTTACGTCTCTCCGTACCCGAGCTTACACCTCTTCGTCCACCCTTGCCCCTCTCACCCCTCCCGCACCCTGCCTGCACCATCAACCAGCGGGCGGCGAGCCGTAAGCGCGGCGTCGCCTAGCCGTAGCCGAGTCGACGTATCGGAGTTTCTGATCCACTTTCGTTACGTGCTTACGTTAGGTTGACGCCTGTTTTCCGGCGAAGCGAAAGGCGATACTGAGCTGCATCCCTTTCCGATATGATACGTGTGCTATGACCTTAACCCACAGAATCGAGCATCCTGAAATTTTGCATATATGTTGTCAGGTGTACAGAAACGGACATAGGGTAACTTTCATCCCGAAAAAAAGTGCTGTTCCCGAGGAAAACAACAATAACGTTATTATGATAATAGATGGCGCCACGTGTCTTTCGAATTATGATTGAATTATATTAGAAAACTAGAGTTTAGAGTTTTTTATTTTTTTTTATTTAGCCTAATACATTTTGTGAGTCTAGAGTGTCTAGAGACCGGTTTTTCATCCTCCTAACAAGCCTAACTAATAATAAAAATGCGAAAGTAGATAAGTTTGTTTGTTTGTTTGCTTTCACGCTAAAACGGCTGAAAGGATTTGAAGGAAATTTGGCACATGGGTACACCATGACCTGGAGGAGGACATAGGCTACTTATCATCTTGGATCGCAAACGAAGTCGCGGGCAACAGCTAGTAAAGAATAAAGTTCAGTTTTTATATATTTCCGGTAACCGTAAGGATCCAAATGATTCGTTCGCTAAACACTTACCTATAATTGCTTGATAGTTGATAATTAATTATTACACGCATGGCATACAATCATGGTATCTCGTTCGTTCCAAGCGTGACCTACGCTACAGCAGAATTTACATGTGTCTGACACTTTGAGTATTAAACCAACTGGAGGCGCCATTGTCAGGCGATCCCCGCTGCCAAAGGTACGAGACCGCCGGTCATAGCGGTTATACATGTGTGCGTATGCTTTGTGTTTGTTTTTTGTTTTGTGTGCGTGCGTAACAACGCGACCGAATTGCATTAGTGTATTATTGCGTTCCCTCGTCCCCCGCGATAAAAGTGACAGACTTATTTGCATAGATATTAGGACTCGTGGCGTCTCCGGTTGGTTTAATAGGTACTCAAAGGTCTGACAAGATGTAAGTAAATTGAAACTGTGATTGAAACTGTCTGACTACTGAGGAAACATCTTGTGATAGTTTAGCTTTTATACTATAACGAGACTAACTAAGTATATAAATAAATACAAAAACAAAAGGATGTTTAGGCGTCGAAGTAGGTATTCCTCCGAACATATGTATAGGTAATTACAAACTATGACAAAGGGTTGCAACCGTACTACTCGTGTCTAACAATGGACGACGTTATTTCTAATAAAAAAATAAAAAAAAACAAAGCAACAAACAACAGCAAACAAAACAAACAAACAAATAAAACAAACAAAACAACAACAAGTAAAATATATAAAAACTGAGCTTTATACTTTAACAACTTAGCTACTAGTTACCTGCCAAAGCCATCATGAATCCATGATCCAAACTTAATAGTTCGTTCTTACCTGTATTGAGGAAATACAACATATAAAGATATTAGATAGACCTAGATGACGCAAGTATCTCGCCCCACCCGGGGGCCTAGCGCCAGCGCTCACGCTCACCCAGCCAACAGTACACAGAGCTGAGCGCGAAAGTGGCGGCTTACGATTTTTGTACGTAAGCTGGTGCGATTTTTGGCACGCGAAGTAGTTGCTCTTGCGTTATCTAGGCGTATGTATATCTGTGGGAAATACTTAGATAAACTTTCAGCTTTTAAAAAACAACGAAGGTCTTTAGGGCCAATTCTCGTAACTTTAAGAACGTTCACAGTCTGGTCTCAGTCTCCATCTGTCAGCAATAACCTCTGGGCTCTAATTTCCCTATATTTTTGACAAGTTTTTAACATTGATCGTCGCTGAGATGAGATTGCGACATGAATTTGACCGTTTTTTATTAAGTACGAGAATAATTGGCCTTCCGATCGTCGTCGGCTCTTGCTGTTTACATCAGACGTCTGCGCGTGCACATCTCTGTGGTGTATCCAATCGCGGTAGATCTTGCCGGCTGCCACCGCGAACATGGAGGCAGGCAGTTTTTTGATGACATCGCTCCAGAAGCAGTGGGCAGCTGGAAACAATAAAAAGAAGTTAATTGACACTATGAAAATGTAAACAATTTATTTCTTTGCTGGATTGTATATTGTGGTAGCTACTTTAAACGTTGATAGTATCGTTCCAACATTAACCTGCAAGGGTAGCAAGCTGAAGTGGCAGTAGGCCACTGGGTCCACCAAGTATGTCGGAGAATCGAGAGCTCTTGTAGCGAGACCTCAAATGCTGTGTATCGACAAGCGTAGCGTGGGTCACCCGTCAGCTAGATAGACGATCTTGTAACAGCGACTGGATGCGGAAGGCAGTGAACCGAGTGTTGTGGCCTTTTTTTTTTGGGTGGGAAATTATCAAATAACTTTTCCCGCTCTGGGCGGAGCGGGAGGGCGTGTCAGGCTTTTACTGACTAAAACCTACCCGTGTTCCTTCTACTGCCTGTGCCAGGGGCCACGGTATATCTTTCGAAAAAACCGCGACCCTGGCAGGCATCGGCCCTTTAGTGCTGAAATCTTTTAGAGACGCGCGGACCAGGCCCGGGTCGACGTGTGTGTTCCAACACGCGCCGTCGACCCGGGCCTGGTCCTTACTGGACGGCGAGCTGCTCATTGCTCGCCGTCCCCAAGCCCGCGCCTACGGTGGCCGGGAATCGGCTATCGATTCCCGACGCCCAGGGCGTCTCCTGAGGCAACTAGGGGTGTGAGGGCGCAAAGATTGCCTCACCCTGACGCGCTCCGCCTCCTCCTTGCGAGAGTGCATGGGAGGCGACGGCCTCCCATGACTCTCTCCCTCCCTCTCACTCCATACCATGGCCTGGGCTAGGGCCAGAAGCGAGAGATCGCCGCCGCCGAACGCCGCCGTGAGGATGCTCTGCCCAAGCTGGGCAGACCTCCACCGTATGCTCCAACGAGTCCTCCAGGCGATCTACACATTGGTGGCACGCGGGCGTTTGCTCCCACCTTATCCGGAATAGGAACCTCTCGAAGCAGCCGTGACCGATGAGGACCAACGTTAGGCGGAAGGTGAGGTGCAGTGGCGTCTCTCCAGCCACTCCTCAAAGAGGGGACTTATCGCCGCGAGTGTTATAGCCTTGTTGCGTAATTTGAGAGGGGCCTACGTCCAGCCGTGGACTGCAAATCTGAGATCTAAGGCTGAGTAGATTGATTTATCGTAAGTCTTATCGAAAGTAGGGAGAAGAAACGGCCTTCATAATATTTACAAGGAACACCTACCAGAAATAACAACGCTGTTGGAGACAAGTGATCCGCCACAGATCTGCTTGTAAGGGAGGAGCCAAGGGCAGAGCCAAGGGCGGAGCCTAGGGTAGGGCCACGGACAAGACTTGTCCGGCTTCCGGTAGACGCCAACATGCCACGGCAGCTCTCCTCGCTCGGCTGGTCTGCCGTCAGTCATCAGGCCTACGTCAACTGAAGTAACTCGGCCACACTCTGAGGGTAAACAGTTTATTTAAAAGACTGATTCAAGGTCTGCCTTCACCTCTGGGTACATAAGTTATAATACCCATCAACATTGCTATTTCTGAATTTCTACAGACCAACCGCCACCCCAAATAATAACAGCCGCACAGGTCGATCGATCAGGTTAAGCTACGGTTGCCGCGGTTGGTCTGTGGATGGGTGACCATCTTTACATACCGAGACCCCTCCGTGCCTCGGAAAGCATGGAACGTTAAGCCGTTGGCCCCGGCTGTCATTCGTGGATCTTTGACAGTCGTTACGGGTAGTCAGAAGCCCGAAAGTCTGACAACCAGTCTTACCAAGGGGTATCGTATTACCCAGTAACTGGGCTGTGGAGGTCAGATAGGCAGTCACTCCATGTAAAACACTGGTATTCAGCTGCATCCGGTTAGACTGGAAGCCGACCCCAACATAGTTGGGAAAAGGCTAGGCAGATGATGAGTGCTATTTCTGCAAAAGTTATTTCGAACTGTCTTCCTGCCCTTGTCCCATATTACATGGAGTCGTAACAAAATGTTTTTCACTTCCATTATCCACCATCACATAATTCACTCCTTTTTTTAATTCCCAAGTCAGCTCTCACAAACCCTTGCATCTTTAATTTTATTTATACACATACAAACGGAACAAATATCACTATTTATTGATTAAGGAGGTTGAAGATCGTGTCTAACTATTTGCATGCCAGTTGTGAAAATAAGTATCATGCAACTATTGTCACGTACAGCCGGTCGATTCTGTAAAAGCCTCACCTTGAAAACTTAGGTGACGTGAGGTTGTTTTTGCTAGGAATTGACACTGTTGACAGCTCACTCCACGCTCACTTCACCTAAGTTTTCACGGTGAGATTGTTACAGAATAGCACCACTGGATAACTGTTATTAGAGATGTGTGTGGGGTGAGAGGTCTTGTGTTCCCACCTCTACTTTTGCACTGGGTTGGAGGAGACTGCTTGGTTATTAAAAAACTCCTTGTTGTTTGAAGACTATTTATTTCCGTTTGTTACTGTGAGATCTTGATCTGAACTGAATACAAATCACTAAAAACGCTCTTTCTTTATACAATTCTACATGGGCGCAAGTAGTGGCGGGGGTAAATTTCTTATAATTCGAAATGCCAATTACAGTTACCTTCGTTCGTGCTCCACTCTCGGTCCACCAATCACAGCAGTTTGCTTTTGTACAGGTTCGGGACAGGTTTCGACAAGTTTAGACTTGTCGAGGGTGGAACACGATCGTGTCTACTACATACAAATGACAACTTAAAATACTAAGATGAACTTATACACTATTAGTTACATTGTCTTTATACACTATGACGTTATGTAAGTGGGCGTACTGCACATTCCTCCCGCCGTGCGTCGTCATCTGCTGCTGGCGTCGCAGTCGTAGATGGTGCAGGATCGCCGCTCTCGATTGGTAGTACTATTATCTTCTTCACCGGACGTCGTAGGGTGCCTCCTTTCGTTGTAACGTCTACCGTACGCACAACTCCGTCTGGGCCGGGGAATGTGGCACAGATGCGTCTTCTGATCCACGTGTTTCGTGGAAGGTTGCCGTCCACGATGAGTACTAGATCGCCGACCTTGGGGATCCTGCCTTTGATGTGCGGTTCTCTGCGGTTCCGTAGTTCTGGAAGGTATTCTTTAAGCCATCTGGCCCAGAATATATCGGCGAGTCTCTGAGCCGCACGCCAACTGGCTCGCAGACGCAAGTCACTGTCGCAGAATTCTCCTGGTGCCGCGATGCGGCCGAGACCACCCAAAATGAAGTGATTGGGTGTTAGAGCTTCAGGATCTTCGTGGTTCACGGACACATGGGTAAGTGGCCGGCTGTTCACGGTGTGTTCGGCTTCGGTGAGCAGCGTGTGAAGCACTTCCTCGCTCGGGAATCGCTCGTTTACAGTGGTGGCGAGTGCTGTCTTCACGGATCTCACCATGCGTTCCCAGGCGCCTCCCATGAATGGGGCACCAGGTGGTATGAATCGCCAGTCGATCATCTTTTTTGAGGCTTCTTCTGCTGTAGCTGCGAAGATGGCGGCCCGTAGTTCCTTCTCGGCGCCGTGAAAATTGGTTCCGTTGTCGGATCACAGCTGCGCTGGGCAACCTCGGCGTGCTATCATACGGCGCAGCGCCATGATCGCCGAGTCTGTGTTGAGTGATGCCACAAGTTCCAGGTGAATGGCTCGCGTCGTGAGACAGGTGAACAAGGCAACATATCTCTTTTGATGACTCCGTCCTGTAGTGATGGTCAATGGCCCGAAATAGTCCAGCCCGACGAAAGTAAATGGTCTCTGATGGTGTGCTAGTCGACAGGGAGGGAGGTTCCCTGTCATTGGCTGTGCTGGAGAGGCTGCCCTAATACGGCATCGCAAGCATCTACTGATTATGTTCTTGACTGTCGGTCGTAGACGGAGCAACCAATGTTGTTGACGGCATTCGTTGACTGTCGTCTCGGTGTTCGCGTGATGTAATTGGCGGTGGATATATTCGATCCACAGTCGTGTGGCCAGGTGGTCTCCGTCAAGAACCATCGGATTCTTCAGGTTCTCTGTGATGTCTGTCATGGCGGTTATTCTGCTCTTCAGGCGAATCTCTCCCTCTGAGAGTTGTATGCTTAGTGCGTGCAGGCGACTGTTACGTGGTAAGGTTTACTTGTTCTTCAGAGCTTCTATTTCTTCCTGAAAAGATTGTTCCTGTGAAGCTCGTAGGATCAGACTCTCTGCCTTACGTAGAAACTCAGCGGTGAGAGGAAGGTAATTGTTCGTGGTTTCTTGCCTCTCTCTCGTTTTGATTGGTAATGTTCGTTTGTTCTTTCTCCAATCAGGGTCTGCGCTGCTATTCCTTTTAATTCTTTTGTAGTTGATGTTGTGCCTTGATTGATGACAGAGGCGTAAGAACTGCAGGATTCGTGCGGTGGCTCGCAAGTATCTCTCCCAGCGTGAGAATCTATTGACATCTGGTATTGCTTCGCCGATTTGTACGTTCTTGCTTTTGACGGTAAAGCTACAGGTTCTCTCTTCCCCTGTGATTATGACAGGGTTCTTCTCATCGGCTGGCCATGTGTCCGGGGGACCGAGAAGGAAATCCGCACCGTTGAACCATCGATGATCTTGACTGTAGTTCTCTGGTACATCTCTTGTAGCGTCATCTGCTGGGTTAAGTTTGGTCGGTAACCAACGCCATTCGTTGGTGGAGCTATGTTCCTCGATTGCTGCGATGCGATGAGCGACATACGGTTTGTAGGATCTGGATCCGGTTCTAATCCATGATAGTGTAGTTCTGCTGTCAGTCCAGAATGTGGTTGACTCTGGTGTCCGTTCGTGTTCTTCTTTAACGGCTGACGCCATGCGTGCGCCGAGTACTGCCGCTTGTAACTCCAAACGTGGAATCGACATTAGCTTCAGTGGGGCGATCTTGGCTTTGGCTGTGATTAAGCAGACGTTAACTCTGCCATCCCTTGTGACTGTACGCCAATATATTGCTGCTGCGTATGCAGATTCGCTCGCGTCCGTGAACACGTGCAGCTGTAGCGATTCTGTAGCACTGAAGCCTGGGTAAGTTCGTGGAATGGACATGTGTTCCAACTTCCTGAGGTGGGTGAGCCATTTCCTCCAGCTTGCGGCTAGGTCACTCTCCAGGGCTTCATCCCATGATGTTCCACGACGCCAAACTTCTTGTAGTATTTGTTTGGCTCTGATGGTGACCGGCGACACAAGTCCCAATGGGTCAAACAGGGACATTACTATTCTGAGGGCTTCTCTCTTAGTAGGCGTGTCGTTCTGTAGGATGTTCTGAGGTATGCGCGCCAGATTTAAATTGAAGGCAAGCGAGTCTTTTGTCGGCTTCCATATTAGGCCGAGAACTCGTTCTGTCTTGATGCTGTCTTCCAGTTTGATCGAATCTTCGGTTTTGGCATCTTCCCCTAGCGCTTCAAGAAGGGCGGTAGAGTTAGATGACCATTTCTTGAGTTCAAAATGCGCTTCCCTGTGAATGTCGCGCACGGCTTGTGAAACTTTCACGGCTTCTTCCAACGTGTCAAAACTGTTCAAATAGTCGTCCATGTAATGGTTTCTTTTGATAGCTTTGACTGCTTCTGGATGTTCATGCTGGAATCTCTCGGCGTTCGTGTTTTTTACGTATATTGCCTTAGTTGGTGAGCAAGAGGCTCCGAAGATCAGTGACTTCATGCGGTATTGTTCCGGTGGCTGGTTATCTCTTCGGTCTCCTCGCCACAAGTAACGAAGAGCGTCCCGGTCTTCGAGTCGTAGTTCTATTTGCAGAAACATTTCGGTGATGTCAGCGTTTACGGCGATTGAGTGCTGACGGAAACGCATTATCACTCCTGGCAGCGATTGTAACAGATCTGGGCCAGTGAGTAATTGGTCGTTCAAAGAGACTCCTCTAGTCTTGGCTGCAGCGTCGCAGACAATTCTTAATTTGTCCGGTTTCATGGGATTGAAAACCGCAAAGTGAGGCAGATACCATGTTCGATGCTCCGATGTCGTGGCTGGAGCTGGTTCGGCGTATCCTTTTGATACTAGTGCTTCCATTTGTTCAACGTACCTCTTCTTTAGTTCGGGCTCTTTGTCTAATTTTTTCTCTACGCTTATGAGTCTGTTCAGAGCGTTGTCGTAGTTGTCTGGCATTATGACGTTTTTATCTCGCCACAATAAAGCAGTTTGATATCTTCCTTCTGGAGTTCTATTTGTGTATTGCTGAAGGATGCGAAGTGCCTTCTCTTCAGGATCATTGATGGGTTTCTTTGGATTGACTTGCATGTTGTCCATTGTGATGTATTCCTTCACCAGTTCATGTAGGTCGTTGTCTGTGTTAGCATGTCTCATGAAGTTCACTCTGTGGCCAAGTGCTCGTGTGTGACTGCCATGTAGGACCCAACCTAGTGGTGTTAGTGAAGCCACTGGTTGGTTCTTCTTTCCTGTTCGGATCTCCGTTGCGATAAGTAGATCCCAGTTATCCTGGCCAATCAGGAGTTTAGGTCTTGCATCTTCAGTTACTAGGTCTCTGGCTATGTCATGAAGATGTTCACAGTCCCTGACTGCTTCTCCAGGGATCTTTTGTGCAGCCAACTCTAGCTGCTTGATTGTTCTTGCGCGTAGCTTGCGTTCAGATGTGTGAAGTCCTTTGATGAAGAAGTTCACTCGTTGGGATGACACGTCGACTGTGGGCTCGCCGTCAAAGGATGCTATTCGAAGTGGTTCATAGGATCCTTCTGCTCCGATTTGCTTGGCTAGGCTCTCGTCGATCAGAGTTACGGTAGAGCCGTCATCCAAGAGTGCGTAGGTATCTATAGCTCCCGCCGGTCCAGAAAGGTGCACTGGTATTATCTTAAGAAATGATACCTTCGGTGTCCACATTGAATGGACCTTCTCTTGTTCCTCTTTGGAGCAGTTAGTTTCTTCGTTCTTCTTGGTTGCTGCACTAGTGGCATGTAGCATTTTGTGATGTAAATGCACACAGTCGTCTATCTCGCATTTCTTTGGTTTACAGCTGTGTTGCTTTGTTCGGAATTTGAGGCAACGAAAACACAGGCGATGTTTCTTTGCGATGTCCCATCTTGCATCAGTAGTTGCCTTCTTGAATTGGTCGCATTCCACGATGCTGTGTCCTTGATGTTCACATAAACCACACTTTGGTTTGCTTGCTTCTTGTGTGGCATGTACCCGCTGCTGACGTTGCTGCGTGTTCTGAGTAGTTTGAGTTGTCGCAGCGATGTTCTCAGACAGTGCATATGGGCTGCAAATCTCTGCTTCGATCTTGATGAATCGGGTAAACTTCAGAAGATCAGGTTCTGTTCTGGGTTGTGCTGCTGAAAACTGGTACCACTGTCTTTTCAAGGTTGGTGTGAGCTTTTCAACGATAGCCTTTGTGACTTCTGGATTGAAGAGATAATGCCCGCAGTTGAGCGCTTGCAAAGTCCCAACAATGTTTTCCACTTTGGTAGCGAAGGTGCAAACATCACGCGGAGATTCTGTGAGGCGTGGTAAGGTTCGTAGTCGCTCTATCTCAGCCATTGCGATGGAGTCTGGTCGTCCAAAGCGTAGCTCTAGTGTCTTCATGACTTCGTTCGGGTCTGCGTTCACGATTAATAGACCTTGTACAGCTTCTTTTGCTGTTCCTCGAAGGTTTCTTCTGAGTCTTGACATGTTTTCCACTGTTGTTAATCGATGCGCTGACTCACAGTAGGCGGCGCGGAACGTGAGCCAATCTTGATGAGCTCCGTTGAAACAGGGAAGTTCAGTGTATTTCATTGGCTGCTGGTACTGTGCAGCGTGCACAGCTTGCGTGATTGCAGCAGCAAGTTCTTTCATGTCCGTCCTTGCTTCTTGGACGGCTAGTGTTGTAGGCTGTTGCACGACGTGGACTGATGCTGTAGGCGGCGGCACCCAGGGCGAGGCGGTAGGCCTCGGAGGGTAGCTGTGATGCGGTGCCGTGGTGTAGATCGTTGCCATGATGTGTTCGGTGCCACGTTCGTAGAGTTCTGTGGCCAGGATTCGGCAGTGTTCCCTGGCGTCGGGTTCGGATGCGGCTGCGCAGGCGCGGTGTTCTGTTGCCAGGATGCGGCAGTGATCCCTGGCATCGGGTTCGGGTGCGGCTGCGCAGGCGCGGTGTTCTGTTGCCAGGCGACGATTACTGGCGGCGGGTTCGGATGCGGCTGCGCAGGCGCGGTGTTCTGTTGCCAGGCGGCGATTACTGGCGGCGGGTTCGGGTGCGGCTGTTCAGTCGCAAGGTTCGGTTGCCAGGAGGCGGCGGTGCTCACTGGCAGCGTGATGTTCATGTATTCAGGTTCGGTGTTCAGGTTTTCAGGTTGCGGGTCCATGATGCTGACTCCCGCCGGTAAGGTTGCCGGGATGTCCCAGGCTATGGCGGTGGTGGTCACAGGAACTGCTGGTTTGATCGACGACTTCGCCTCGGATTGATAAGGTCTGTTGGCAATGGCGAGTAGCTGACTTGATTGGAGCCAAGTAGTTACTCGTTGATCATTTCCGGTTTCTGAGGCGACGGAGGATACATCTTCATCCGTAGATTCAGCTTCAATTTCGGCGAGGCGTGCGGCCGCTAACTCTGCTAATCGTTGTGCTAGCTCCGCCTTGGCCTTGGCTATGCGGCGCGCTTTTGAAGTTTTATCGCTCTTCTGTGACGTAGGTTTGCTGCGGCGACCACTCTCTTTATGTCCAGTTGTGACGTCTTGTTGTGGCGCGACACGTTTAACTGTAGACGAGCTAGTAGCTGGTGCTTCTGAAGTCCCTGCTGTGGCCGTCTCTGTGGTAGTTGTCGTTCCCGTAGCTTCCGTAGTGCTTGTGTCGGTCGTAGTCTCTGTAGTGGTTTCTGTAGTGGTTTCCGTAGCAGTTTCTGTTCGTTCTGTAGCTGCAGTTGATGCCTGGCCACCTCTTTTTCCCGTAGACCTCGTAACTGGCATTGTTTCAATATAAATTCTTCTAAATATTTTTCAAGAAGTTCGCTGGAGTCTTCCTACCATGCGTTTTTCCTCGAATCTGGCACGAAGGACCAATGTGTGGGGTGAGAGGTCTTGTGGTCCCACCTCTACTTTTGCACTGGTTTGGAGGAGACTGCTTGGTTATTAAAAAACTCCTTGTTGTTTGAAGACTATTTATTTCCGTGTTGTTACTGTGAGATCTTGATCTGAACTGAATACAAATCACTTTTTTTTTTTTTTTTAAATGGGCATCTCGCAGTTCAACCAGAGGGGTTGTCGACTGCTTAACCGGGCGATCCTGTGGATGCCTCAATAAATTAAGGCCTCCAGCCAGGGCTTAAAAACTAATTAAAAACTAAGCGACTACACGCTAAGGGCACCCCCTGTGGGGTACGGACCGGCTTAGGGCGTCGCTGGGAGAGGGCAGCAAGAGGGACAGGCTGGATCAGGTTATTTAGTTACGCTTGATGAGACCGGCTTTTCCTATCAGACTACTCTGAGAAGAAAAGCCGAAACAAACTCAGAGGTCACAGGCGGGAATTTAAATCTACAGGCTCAGCTGCGGCGCGGGCTGGCACTACATCGAGCAAGGGTCGGGGCGGACATGGTACGGGGTGTCGCGACGGGCCTCGACGGCGAGGGCGGAATGACGGACGACGGGTTATGTGTCTTCTGAGTGTGCTGGTGCTCTTTCTACTTTCCTGGAGGAGGGTAGTGGCGTCATCGGGGACGGTGAGGGTATGCCTTGGTCGGCGAATCTTACTTATGCGGGAGGGAGTGTATCGGGAGGCCGCCGCAATCAGGGGATTGGGGTGCTTGATGGCAGAATCAAAGAAGCGCTTTGTGAGGCGTTTCATGAACTGCTGGACGGTGGGAAGTCTGAGATCTACGTGAAGGTTCACGTTTCGGACATAGAAGGGGGCTCCCGTGATCTTTCTGAGGAAACGGTTTTGTAGGGTCTGCATTCTATGCAGGTGATGAGGCTTAGCGTGTGCGAAGACTACGCAAGCGTACGTCATGATGGGACGGATGACTGCGGTGAAGAGGCGCAATTTGCACTTGAGTGACAATTTGCTGCGGGAGGTCAGTAACGAGTGGAGCCTGCCGAGAGCGAAGGCGGCGCGCGAACGCACCGTCTTTATGTGCTCTCCGAAACTAAGTCGGTCATCGAGAATGACCCCTAAGTATTTGGCTTGCTTATCCCAAGGGATCGGCTGGCCATACATAGTGATCGGGCTGGGGAGGGGGGGGAGGTGAATTCGCGGTTTCCTGAAGAGAACCGCCTGACTCTTATCGGGGTTGACCTCGATTCTCCATTTCCGGAACCAATCGCCTAAGGTTTGTGCGGATTTTTGGAGAGTGCGAGCGATAGAGACCTGACTGTGACCCGTATGGTAAATAGCGGTGTCGTCGGCGAAAAAAGCCAACTGAGCCGATTTACTTTTGGGAATGTCACTGGTGAACAGGGTGAATATGAGGGGGGATAGAACGCCACCCTGGGGGACTCCGGCACGGACCGGGTGGGGGGGGAGAGAGTGAGCCTTCGATGCGATAGCGGAAGGTACGATTCGACAGATAGTCTCGTAAGATGAGCACGAGACGGTCTGGCACACCTAGCTGGTAGAGCTTATATAATAAGCCATTATGCCAGACCTTGTCGAATGCTTTCGCAATGTCGAAGAATAGAGCACCTGTTGGCGCACCGCGCTGGAAGCCAGCGCTAATGTGCTCAACGATGCGGTGGACCTGATGGACGCACGAGTGTTTAGCTCGAAAACCAAACTGCTCGTTAGGGATGAGGCTCTTTGATTCGGCAAAATCCCTGAGACGCTTATAAATAAGTCTCTCATAGATTTTGCCGAAAACATTGAGCAAGCTGATGGGTCGGTAATTGGAGGGCTCAGACTTGGGTTTGCCTTTTCTTTCCACGCTTGGGGGAAAATGTTGTTACTCAGGGCGCCATTGAAGATAGCGGTCATGAGCAAAATGAGGGGGGCGGGGAGGAGTTGGTACACCTTATTGGTGATACCGTCCGAACCGGGGGCTTTGCGGGGTTGGAGCCCTTTTATGATGTCTTGCACTTCGTCAGGCGTGACGGGAGGCAGAGGATCATCAGGGTCTTCGACTGGTGGGAGGGAGGCTCTACGTTCGACCTCAGCGTTCACCTTGTCGAGGTGCGCTTGATCTACTGGTTGAGAGCTGGGAGAGCATTGGGACTCTAAGCTGGCGGCGAGGCATTCGGCCTTTTCGATGTTGTCAAAGGCTATGGTCTTGTCGGGGCGTACGAGAGGAGGCATAGAGGCCTCTTCGGGGGAGCGAAGCTTCCTCTGAAGCTGCCAGAAGGCTTTGTGAGTGGGTTCCAGTTCGCCGAGCAACTTGTCCCATCCCTCGGAACGCAGCTCCGCTGTGCGTTTCTTTACAGCACGCTGTAAATGGCGCATGTGGGCTTTGTTCGCGTCACAGGGAAAAGAGTCATAGGCACGGATGGACGCGTTCTTCTCGGTTATCAGATCACGTACGTCAGCCGGTAATTTCCAGCGATGGTCTTCCATCACTGGAACTTCCCGTGAGCAATCCGTCAATACGGATTGAACGTGTTCTGTAAACGAGGCGATCGCGCCCGTCGTGTCCGCGACTGAGACAATTTGATCGGGAATGGAATCCAGGTCTGACGTGGTGGATTTCAGCTTTTCGCTTACTTTCCTCCAGTCAGTCACTACTTTGGTCTGAGGGGGAATACAAATCACTAAAAACGCTCTTTCTTTATACAATTCTACATGGGCGCAAGTAGTGGCGGGGGTAAATTTCTTATAATTCGAAATGCCAATTACAGTTACCTTCGTTCGTGCCCCACTCTCGGTCCACCAATCACAGCAGTTTGCTTTTGTACAGGTTCGGGACAGGTTTCGACAAGTTTAGACTTGTCGAGAGTGGAACACGATCGTGTCTACTACATACAAATCATCATCCATCATCCACCTAGCCTTTTCCCAACTATGTTGGGGTCGGCTTCCAGTCTAACCGGATGCAGCTGAATACCAGTATTTTACATGGAGCGACTGCCTATCTGACCTCCACAACCCAGTTTCTGGGTAATACGATACCCCTTGGTAAGACTGGTTGTCAGACTTTCAGGCTTCTGACTACCCGTAACGACTGTCAAAGATCCACGAATGACAGCCGGGACCAACGGCTTAACGTGCTTTCCGAGGTACGGAGGGGTCTCGGTATGTAAAGATGGTCACCCATCCACAGACCAACCGCGGCAAGCGTAGCTTAACCTGATCAATCGACCTGTGCGGCTGTTATTATTTAGCCACGGCCCCGTCTACTACATACAAATGACAACTTAAAATACTAAGATGAACTTATACACTATTAGTTACATTGTCTTTATACACTATGACGTTATGTAAGTGGGCGTACTGCACAAGATGAATGCAAGAAGAAGATATATATTATGCTACGTGGATCGCAAATACATACATTGGGATATGCAACACAATAATAATACATTATACGAGGATGACGATGCTTTATCTTTGGTCAAACCTTGGGAGCAGTCCGGGACGTGGTCCCAGCTTCCGTTGATGCATGTCATGGAGGGGTGGATAGATGGGTAGTTCGGTCTGCTACATTCGGGTGATACGACTGTGCCCGATGGTTCGTAAGCGTTGCAGGGGCGGTAACCCTCTATGGAGCCATTGACGCGGCAACGGTACAGGAACGATGTGTTGTTGTCTAGCTTGCAGAATCCTGGAATATAGGGTGGGAAGTTTTAGTAGAGGACACTCCAAGGTGTAAGAATTATACGCTTTTTACCAGATATGTCATATTGTTTTTAAAGTTAGGTCGGTCCCAATATAGCTCTTATTTTAAACACCTTACGAAAATCTTTTATAATTACTTTATTTTTGATAACTTTCGAATCAAATACAAAATAGGTACAGGTGCATTGTTAGCGTACATGTAATATCATCAATAATTTGTATTTACTTTACAGGTAGTATTAAACATTACACACTCTATCAAAAGCTTCACGTAAGTCAGCAATACAGCCAAAGTACGCATTCAAGAGATTTTAGAAATTAGCGGCTTATTACATAACAAGGTATATCTTTAGACTCAGGCATAAACCGTCGAGCCATTTTTACCCACGACGGTACGGAGAGGATGTTTGTGCAAACCAATGTTGCCATTTATCTCCAAAACTACTAGTCCGATTTTGATGCGGTTTTCAGTGATGGATTTGAATTTGATTGGTGCATGTTCTTAGATAGGTGTTACAGTGACAACTCACCAGGGGGCGCTGCAGTAACATTTGTTTGTACAAACCAATGTTGCCATTTATCTCTGAAACTACTAGTGCGATTTTGATGCGGTTTTCATATATTCTCTTCTCTTTATGTGTATAGCGAACCTATGCTCTTTAAGAAGTTTGAAATAAACCCACGACGGTACGGAGACGGTATATGCGTTTGGGGTGAGAGGATGTGTGTGCAAACCAATGTTGCCGTTTTGTCTCCAAAACTACTAGTCGGATTTTGATGCGGTTTTCAGTGATGGGTTTGGATTTGATTGGTGCATGTTCTTAGATGGGCGTTACGGTGACAACTCACTAGGGGGCGCCGCAGTAAACACACACAACCCCTCACCCCAAACGCATAAACCGTCTCAATACCGTCGCGTCGCGGGTAAAAATGAACTCCGTTGAGAATGTGTAAGAAATTCAAGTGTAGGTCTAAAGACAGAAATCGTTTTGAATAACACGGTATTAGTAATAGGACTTGTCTTTATAATACTTACGAACGCATTTAGGAAGAGGATGAGACCAATTTCCATTGAAACAGTAGACTGGATCTGTCCCCGAGACCAAGTAGCCGCTAGAAGTGTATGTGTTCTGTGTTATGTAGTCAGGTAGACAATTGACGGTCAGCTTCAGTGACTCGAAGCTCTCACCAGGTTTCGCGGTTGGAGCGTTCAATATTATGTATTCACCGTGCTCAGGGTGTGCAGGCACGTTACAGTTTCCCGATAGTGTTGACCTGAAATTGTGGATTCAATTCAATTAAATTCAATCTTTATTGATCTAGTACCTAACTACCTATATTTCATCGTCTGGCTAGCTTGTTACGAACTATGTTGAGGTCAGCTTTCAGTCTAACCAGATACAGCTAAATACCGGTATTTGCCATGGAGCGACTGCCTATCTGACCTCCACATTCCCACAACCCAGTTTATCAAATCAAATTAATATTATAAATGCGAAAGCAAGTTTGTTTGTTACCTTTTCATGCCTAAACCACTAAACCGATCATCCTGAAATTTTGCATATACGTTGTCAGGTGTACAGAAACGGACATAGGGTATCTTTTATCCCAAAAAAAAAGTGCTGTTGCCGAGGAAAACAATAATATAGTTATTATGATAATAGATGGCGCCACGTGTCTTTCGAATATATCTCACAAACATATTTAGGCTGTACGAAGTTCTCCGGTCAGCTAGTAGTATAAACGCGAAAGTTTGTGAGGGTGAATCTTTGAGTATTAAACCAACAGGAGACGCCACGAGTCCTAATATCTATGCAAATAAGTCTGTCACTTTCATCGCGGGGGACGAGGGAACGCAATAATACACTAATGCAATTCGATCGCGTTGTTACGCACGCACATAAAACAAAAATCAAACACAAGCATAAACTATACGCACACATGTATATAACCGCTATGACCGGCGGTCTCGTACCTTTGGCAGCGGGGATCGCCTGACAATGGCGCCTCCAGTTGGTTTAATACTCAAAGGGGTGAATGGATAGATGGATGTTTGTTGCTCTGTCACGTAAAACCTACTGAACTGATTTGTATGTTTGGCACACAGATAGTTTATAACCAGGATTAACTTTTTATCTCGATTTTTCCCCCACGGGATCGAAACATGTGCGGGTAAAACCGCGAGGCACTGCTAGTAATATTATATTCCTTACCTGTCCGTTATATTTTCTAACTTTGGTTGCTGCGGTTTGATGTACGGCTGAACTGATTTATCTGCATGCAGCCCCGCCTAAACAATGCAATTTATTTTATTAGACCAAGTTTGCAGCTCCATTCGTTTGTTTTTGATAGCATCTCTCTAGTCTTGTTCCTATTGGAGCACCACCGCCTCCCTTTTTATTAGATCAGCTAATATGACACAATTGTACAAAGGACATCATTCATAGCGTACCTACCCAAAAAATAAAGCGCCGGCCAGAGATAAAGAATGCTTGTTCCTATGGGAATATAACATCTTAAACATGTCTAACATTAAAACGAAAGTCTACTTAACCCCCTGGCTGCAATTTGAATTTGAAAGTACCAAAAATCTTATTTTTGCCAACAATACTTTGGACGTTCGATTAGTTGAGAACGACGCAAACAATTATTGATGGGTAAGTACAATTTAAATGCTCAAAATCATTTTTGAATCTACCGAAATGGATAAATGCTCACCAAATCTTATTTCCCTGACATAGTAACATTAATAGGTACCCAAAATTAAAAATATTGGCGACGTAGGATGCAAGAGCGAGAGAAGGGCACCCCGAGGTTAGGTTTGGTTAGGTTAGTTTATACCATTTACACAGAAATAGGAGCCAAGCCAAGCGGGGCCATTGCCAGGATCGCCCAGAGGACACGGTGGAGCACACGGTGGAGGTCTGCCCCGCTTGGGCGGAGCACCGCCGTGTCCTCGTAGAGGCGATCGGCAGCGGCGGCGACCTCTCGCGTCCGGCCCTGGTGCAAGCCATGGTCCGGGGCGAGAGGGAGTGGGAGGCAGTCACCTCCTTCTGCGAAGCAGTCATGCTAGCGAAGGAGGTGGCGGGACGGTTCAGGGAGAGAGCCTCCCGTCTCAGCCGCCGCGGGGGCG
This sequence comes from Mesoligia furuncula, assembly GCA_916614155.1. Classification (NCBI taxonomy): domain Eukaryota; kingdom Metazoa; phylum Arthropoda; class Insecta; order Lepidoptera; family Noctuidae; genus Mesoligia; species Mesoligia furuncula. The sequence goes on along the minus strand of OU744820.1, from coordinate 4,181,330 downwards.
CCCCAGGCGTCGGGAGCCGCGTGACGACTCCCGGCCACCGTAGGCGCGGGCCTGCGGGCGGAGAGTAATGGGTAGCTCAACGTCCGATCAGGACCAGGCCCGTGCCGGACGGCGCGTACGTGTTCCACGCGCGCCTCAAAGAGATGTCAGCATCGCGGCCCTTTAGGGCCGAAGCCTGCCTGGTCAGCGGGATTGTCCGAAAGGGTTACCGCTGGCCCGGAACATAAAGGGCTAAGGAAGGAACACGGGTGGGTCTCAGAGTCAATAAGAGTCTGACACTCCCTTCCGCTCCACCCAGAGCGGGAGGAGTCATTTGCTAATTTCCCAATTTTGCCATCCGCAAAAAAAAAAAAAGCCAAGCGGGGCTCCGTCGACATAGGATGTGGCACAGATTAAAAAGGAAAATAGTTTCATTTCTACAATACTTTATGAAACACAATTTGGTGCACATTTATCCATTGTGGCAGGTATTTCGAATTTTCCGGTAGTAAAATAGGTACTTTTCTGGTAAGCGTTTAAACACAAGCCGTTATTGATTAGCTGGGTTTTAGTTCTAAGCTTGATTACCCAAGGTGAAAATGGACATCAGCGTTAGGTATACGAAGGTATAATTTAATATGTGTAGCGGTATCTACAACGCCACATGCGAACAACGCGTCATACTGACGTCATGCTGAAGTAGGTGCACGAAGGCTGCGCTGACGTTCATGATCGGGGTCACCAGTATAGAGGGTATGACTGTATGAGGGACAGGGTGTAAAGTTTACTCAACCTCCATAGAAAAGGGAGGATCCTCCGACCAGACGGGTGTCGTGTCTGGCGGGCAACTGCCCGATGATTCATGTCCGGCCGTTGTATCTATGCTAGTTGCGCGGTAAACTCTGCTTGCGAGATGCAGGATTTTACGTGACGTCAGTATGACGCGTTGTTCGCATGTGGCGTTGTAGATACCGCTACATATGCATTAAAAATAACAACAGAAAGATTGAGGGAAATGTTTGTATTGTTTTTTTTTTATATCTCGCTTCAGATAGATCGGCAGATTACCCTTGATCAGCAATTATACATGGACCAGTAGCTTTTCCAGGAGTTCTCAATTCGGCGATTAATTTCCCTTCCCTGCCGTTTTTCGAAAGAAACTAACTAGCCAAGTAGATTTATACGAGACCGTAACCATCTTATAATAAAAAGACAACACATAGAATGTCTAATGATTTACAAACATAAACAAGGAATGTCCATGGCTTCACAAACATAAACAAGAAATGTCTAATTTAATCATCAGCATCTTGGGTTTTTTAGGGTTCCGTTGCCAAATGGCAAAAAACGGAACCCTTATAGATTCGTCATGTCTGTCTGTCTGTCTGTCTGTCTGTCCGTCTGTCTGTCTGTCTGTCTGTCCGTCCGTATGTCACAGCCACTTTTCTCCGAAACTATAAGAACTACACTGTTGAAACTTGGTAAGTAGATGTATTCTGTGAACCGCATTAAGATTTTTACACAAAAATAGAAAAAACACAATAAATTTTAGGGTTCCCCATACATAGAACCGAAACTCAAAATTTTTTTTTTCATCAAACCCATACTTGTGGGGTATCTATGGGTAGGTCTTCAAAAATGATATTGAGGTTTCTAATATCATTTTTTTCTAAACTGAATAGTTTGCGCGAGAGACACTTCCAAAGTGGTAAAATGTGTGTCCCCCCCCCTGTAACTAAAAAAAATATATGATGTACATTACCATGTAAACTACCACCGAAAATTGGTTTGAACGAGATCTAGTAAGTAGTTTTTTTTAATACGTCATAAATCGTAAACCACAATTTACCATTCATTCAATCAACTCAAAAATAAAAAAACATTTAATTTCATAAACATAAACCTTATGAATAGACCCGGATGTTACGGAACCCTCGGTGCGCGAGTCCGACTCGCTCTTGCCCGGTTTTTTATTCATATAATTGTAGTGAAATGAATGCTTGAGGACCGTGTATCTATCAGATAAATTAAAAATAAATAAATGTCAAAAAAATGAGAAAAACTTTACCACTTTGTCGGCGTAATTGATATACACATTCCTACAAAATTACAGCTTTCTAGTACTAACGGCCTCTTAGCAAAACCTCGGACAGACAGACAGACGGGCATGACGAAACTTTAGGGGTTCCTTGTAGGAACTACGGAACCCTAAAAAAGGTAGCTGGAAATCTCCGTTTCTATGGAAAATTTAAAAAAGGTCTAATTTGGCTGTAACACTATTTTTCGAAAATGTTCAGTAAGTACCTAACTTTTTACCCGACTGCGATGTGTTCATCAGCCTATGTATGTATGTATGTATGTAGGTATGTTTATATGTTCCTTTGAAGCACTATACAGACCAAACGCCTGGGCCGATTTTTATGACTCACACGTTAATCGATTCCTCTTAGTCCGGCGAGTGTCACTAAAGACATGACGTTAGTGAAAATTCAATATGGCGACTACTGGACGCTATATTAAAAAAAATTTAAATTTTTTTTTTTTCAAAACCTTTCGAGTGGGATACCTATCAAAATAAAGGGTTTTAAAAGGTGATTACAAAAATATATACAACATATACATATACTTAAAAGCATTTCGAAGTGACAAATTTGTAAACTAAAAAGCTGGAAATAAAAAGAGTTAAGTATTTAAAAAAATCAAAAAACCCGACTGCGGTAAAAAACTTAGGTAAGTTAAAAGAAACTGAAAAGCTAAAAACAAGTCCATTTTAAATTAAATAAAAGTTGGAAGCAGGCGGGACCCATTTGAATTTGAAAATACAATAAAAATGATGTGGGTTCCGCCTGCTTCCAACTTTTATTTAATTTAAAATGGACTTGTTTTTAGCTTTTCAGTTTCTTTTAACTTACCTAAGTTTTTTACCGCAGTCGGGTTTTTTGATTTTTTTAAATAATTAGACCTTTTTATTCTGCTTATGCGTACGAAGTTTCATTAAAATCTGTTAATTCATTTCGAAAAACAAGGACTTGAAAGTTTGTATGAAATGCCGTACGTCGTAAAAGCTCATAGATAAAAACGTATTTTAGTTTAATACTCAACATCTGTTGAGTATTTGTAAAAACTAGCGGTTGATAGTTGGAATGAAATTACCATAGACGTGATAACCAGTAAAAACAAAATGTGACATTCCATGTTCTTTGCCTGTAACTATCCTTCTATTATAAAATTCATAATATGAATTGTGAAAAAAGGTGTCGCATATTATGTGTCACATATTATGTGACACCTTTTTAGCGTTTGACCTCACTGGGGCGCGGGCCGCGTGGCGGGTGCGGCGCGGCGAACTCAAACATAATAATGATGTGGACTTCCATTGAAGTGTCCATAGTGCTTTACTCTTTGGGGCACGCGCGGGCGCGGTGAGCGGCGCGGGCTGCTCGGCGTGGGCAGCGCGCGGGCTTGAACACTGGGCCAGTGTGACCAGATTCAGTATTTTAATACTTTTTCTGTATATTTTATCGACTTTTCCGAGTATCAGTAATTTAGTATTTTTGTAGGTATATTGGCGAAAGTAAGTATATTTTGGATAAAAAGCTATGGCAACACCGTGGCGATCGTCCCCGCGAACATTGACGCTTAGGGAATTACCCGGATTAAGTCTATTACATTTTATTCAGATAAGATATTCAGTATTTTTTGAGGTGCTTCGGTTTTTTCGTAAAATTGAATCTGGTCACACTGCACTGGACACGACAACACGCAGAACGCAGTCGCCAGCCGCGCTCCAGTGCCTACACGTAGCCAGCGCGCGTTCCCGCAACCGCGCCCGCACCGCGCCCGCGCCCGTCTCGCGCCCCAGTCTGGACGCACGCTTAGACAGGAGTATAATCCATCGCTGGTAATGACTTACCTTGAACACCACCGCACAGGCCCACACCACATAGGGCAGCACTAAACAAACTAGGATCGAAGCTAAGCCCAGATTTTTAAAGCATTTATCAAATGAGTTAGATGTTTCTTTCATTCGGAGCGCATTCGGTGGATCCACATACATCGGTAGTTTCATCTCTGTAGACGCTTTTTGGTTGTCATCTGTGGGCGAAAAGTTGGTTAACTTCGTGCTATCTATGGCCGCGAAATTCTACGTTTTTTGCAATTTGCTGGTCAGTATTAGAAAGAAAGAAAGAAAGAAAGAAAATACATTTATTTAGCACAGACTAAAAGACACACAGTACACAGAGATAATAGTCGTACATCAGATAAAAACAAAAAATAAAGATAAAAATAAAAAATGCAAATTCCGATGTAAGAAATTAGCAGGAATGTGTGCCTCACGGCTGCGCCAAAAAGGCCCAGTTCAGCAAAAATGCCAGACAACTAGTGCCTGACGCTGGTTTTCAACTGGACCTGGTGTGTGAGGTGACGGATGTAAATCAGTTTTATACTGCATCGTGATGTGTGTATGCATAGTTAAATAAATAAATAAAAAATAAATTTGTTTCACATAAAACAGTAACAAATAGATATGTATTTATATAAACAGTGTGATATTGAGCAACATTGCAAAAATAAACAACAAAAATATATTCACCGACCGAAACACTGACACATAATCAAGTGGATAGGTACATACATCATATAATTGAGACATTTAGTGTGACCATATCTAGCTTCCTTTGTGCTTCTATGAGGTACTGCCGTAAGCGTCGTCTAAAAGCGTCGATGGTTTTAATTTCTCTAATCGGCGGTGGTAGGTTGTTCCATATTTTCGAAGCCGCGTAACGGAAGCTACCTCTAAAAGCGGCTGTTCTATGCGACTGGGTCGAGAGTTGGTTCGAGCATTGCCTTCTCTCACATTCACGTCTACTGGCTATCCAACTCAACTTGTCGTACAGGTAGTCCGGTTTCTGGTATTTAACTACACCAAACAGAAGGCACGCCAAGTGCAGTTTGCGCCTCGATTTCATTTTTAATGTGAAGTGTTTGTTTAAAAATGGAGTCACGTGACCTCTGGGAGGAATTTTGTAACAAAACCGAGCACAAGCGTTTTGGACCCTTTGGATGAGCCGATCTGTGCGAGCTAATAGGCGCGGGCCGTAGACTGTATCAGCGTAGTTTAGCCTAGACAAAACCAGGGTTTCAACTAGCTGCTCCCGTAGTGTTTCGGACAAGTACGGCCTAATCTTGTACAGAACTTTTAGGCGGTAAAAGCAGTTTCTTACCGAGTCGGCTACATGTTTTTCGAAACGTAGGTCCTTGTCCATAATAAGACCAAGATTCCGCGCCTCATAGACTCTGTCAATTGGTTCGCCCATTAGCTCCAAGTGAAATGTTGCGGGTAATTTAGCTAGTTGATGCCTTGTGCCAAATACCATGTATTTGGTTTTGGTTGGGTTTAGCGACAGGCAATTCTCTTCAGACCAGGCAGCGATTCTACAAAGGTCTTCGTTTAGATCTTTAATGGCACTATCGTATTCCTCTGGACTGAAAGATATATATAGTTGGACGTCATCGGCGTATATATGATACTTGCATCTCCGGAGGCATTTAATTATATCTGCACAGTATAAAATAAAAATAATTGGGCCCAATATAGATCCCTGCGGAACCCCTCTCTCAATGGAAGCAATAGTCGAAGTAAGAGCAGTGCCGTCACCCAAGCGTAGATGCACAAGTTGTTTTCTATCACTAAGGTAGCTGCGGAACCATTGCGTAGCGCTGGGGTCAAATCCGTAATAATTGAGCTTCGACAATAATAACGGAATATTTATTGCGTCAAATGCCCGGGAAAAATCTAGCAAGACCAGCAATGAACACATTCCCTTATCTTGGGCTGATAGAAGATTATCAGTCACATCCAGTAAGGCAGTGGCAGTACTGCGCTGTTTTCTGAAACCAGACTGTAAGTCCGGTAACACGTTAGTTTGTTCCAGAAAATGCGTTAATTGGTGGCTGACGACTTTCTCTAACACTTTGGACAGACACGGTAAAATGCTAATAGGGCGAAGGTCTTTTACTTCAATTGGATTGTCATTTTTTGGTAAGGGCCTAACTGAAGCTATTTTCCATTGGTCAGGGAACGTTGACGTCACTATTGAGCAATTTATAATGTCAGTTACAGTACTTAGTGCGTATGGCAGAACCATGTTTAACATATCAAGAGTAATATTATCATAACCTTCGGCGTTACTTTTGAGATTGGATATAATACGAGAGATGTCGCTCTGTTCCACAGGATTGATTGTGAAAATTGCTTCACCATGCTTATGGTTTTCAAAATAAGTCATAAGTGTCGTGCTTACTACAGGGTTACCGGGAACTATCAAAAAAGTATTATTAATTAAATTTGGATCTGTAAAATGCGACGGAAGGTCTTGTCTGGGTTTATAGGGTGATAAAGTGGATTTGAGATTTTTCCATAATAGTTTAGGGTTATTTATTCTGTTATTTATATTATGTTTGAAAAAAGCAACTTTTTCGTTGTACAGAGAACTTAACACAAGGGACTTTAACTCTTTGTAGTATTGTTTTTTAGAATCTGCTTTCGTTTTCCTGGAACAGGTTAATGCATCGTCCCGTAAACGCATCATGAGCTTAATCGTGTCAGTTATCCACGGATAAGACTTTTCCTTGACAGTACATGTTTTGATTGGCGCGTGAACATCGAACAGTGAAATTATGCGGGAGTTGAATTCATGCACCATGTCATTTACATTGTCCAACGAGGAAATACTTTCAAGACATAAAAGCAACAAGTCCATATTAAAGCCATCCATGCAAACATTTTTAAGTGGCCTAAATTTCACTACGTATGGTTTAAACTTGTCACGTTTTATGTGAAATTCCCCTACTATGATAGAGTGACCGTTAACTGAACCAAAAGATTCCACTGACGTGTATCTTGCTCTTAGGTCGGTGCACAGGAGATCGATGAGAGTTTCACTGGAGGCTGTGAAATGTGTAGGAGAGGTAACTAATTGAGTAAGACTGAGGCTATTCAGAAATTCGTTAGTTTTTTTTGTTTTTATGCAGCCTGCGTCCAGCAAATTCACATTAAAATCACCCAGCAATATGTAATGGTCACAGTTTCCCAGTGAGCTAAGCGAATCCGTTATAGCATCCAGGAAAAGAACAAGGTCAAGCCATGGTGGCCTGTACGCTGTACCTATAGCAATTTTTTTGCCGTTCATTGACAGCGTTAGCCACATTTGTTCGACCGATTCGAACCTGGGATCGACCGCGCTATTCCAAGTTCGCGCGCTAAGTCCCCGCCGCAGATAAAAGCCGACGCCCCCACCACGACCCGAGCACAGTATAAAGATCATACAGTATTGTAACTCGGCCGTAACCTTGAAATAAATGCCTACAGCCGCGTGGTACCTAAACATGCGATAGGGCTGCCCGCCTCCAGCATTTTAATTACATTTGCCTACTTTGTGTTTCCATTTAGTTTTGTTATTGTATTTTGCTGTGTGTACATAAATAATAAAATAAATATACTTCTTTTATATAAACAAATAAAATACTTTGTGAATTTAATAGGAAGTGTTTAATAAAAATGCGTGTTGTTTTTTGATTGGTAGATTTAATTAAAAAACCATGTACCTACCTAAAAAACTATGGTACTTATAACAAATCTTATAAAGAACAATGCCCACTTTCCATACATTTAAAAACCTGATAATGAAAGTCAATGTATAGTTATAAGGTATAGTAGAAAGAGTACCTGTAAGATTAGAAAATAATGTCATATAGTCATTTTTACGATTTAAAGTCTACAAAGGCCAAAAAATATTAATGTTACTTTTTAGGTTAGGATTTGCCTTTACGATAGTTTGTTTACTTAGAAAAAGTTTAACTTTGCTATTGTATTGTCAAAAGTGATCACTTGCCTACCCATTTCGTTGACCGCAGTACATATATACCTACCTACTACGTCATCCAGAAATTCTGCTGGAGCAGAGATATTGTCTTGAAACCTAGCCCATCTCAGTAGTTACACACACAAACTGGCACAAAACCTTAGAGTAAGAAAGCTATAGAGCATCGGGTAGCGTGGCCACACATGAGACAAAAAACTAACTTAACTAACATAGGCTACATAAGTAGCTGCCTTGAAAAAACTGGCACGCAGTGAGAGACGGAAATAGTATAGTTTTATCCTTTTCTGTTACATATAATAACTCAATACTTTATCCCTTTCTTGTGGAAATGAAATGGAGCTACCCTTTGGTCTATACTTTTCTTTGTCTAAGCACAAAACACAACGAAACGGAAGCGCAACAACGAAGTCGCAGAACTGTCAAAATATCTAAAAAATCCGTTTCACTCGTGCGAACTCAATTATAATCTGCATAATTAATTAATTTAATTATCATGTTATTTTGAATTGATCTGTATTATGCACAGACTAATAAAAAATAGTTATTGATTAAATAAAACTTAAAATAATGTATAAAACTCAGAAAAAGAGTTGAATAAAGTCAAGAAGCAGTGTGCAAAACGGAACGTTGTAAAAATGTAGTCGGATGCGTTCAGGGTAATTGAGTGAGATGCGTTCAAAATAAGGTAGTAAGACGAAGAGTTAGCATAAAGAAAAATTAATAAATATTTTTTTCCTGGCCTTCTTTTAAAATTGTGATTAGCGTAATGAATGTACAATTAAATTAGCTGAATTTTAATATTTATTTCATTTCTATACATTGTCAGGTGAAAAATGGGCATCCTTCTTTGCGACCGAAAAATATTACCGCCTATAACTACCTATTTCACTCGTGTACCTATAACAACACTTTCCTTTACTCTATTCACTTTATTTATTAATCCAGACATCTTTTTTTTCGGGAGATAAAAGGAAATACTTATCCATTAAAAAGACACACATTATGTACCTACCTACTAGTAAGTAAAATTATTTTATTGTCTTACCTTTCCGAGTTTTCAGGTAATTTAAAAAAAGTTATCTCTGGATGCGTTATTGACGAAATAAAAACGACCAAAAACAGCACAATATAGCCTACTCGTCATATTAAATATGTACTTGAACTTATTTTTAGTGATCGCGCGGTTATTGTTAAAAAAAAACAACACACCGTCCGTTCGTCACTGCGGCACAGTCGCGACTGTCTGCATGCCGAGCGCATGCCGAGGTCGAGGCGCGTAGGTATAGCTCGCGTTTCGTCCGTTTGTATGAAGTCGAAATACTGTATGATCTTTATACTGTGACCCGAGCGCACACTCGCAGGTCGCGGCGTGTGACGCAGACGGTAGCCCGGCACCACCGGAGCGCGCCCCTCCTCGCCCGGTCGCAACCAAGTCTCGTTAATGGCCATAACGTCAAAACAATGCCTGTCGAGTGCACCAATCAAATTATCATGACCTGTACCCAATGAACCAGCATTAAGAAGACCAACTTTAAGAAACTTTTCTCCTTTAGTCATCATTATAATAATATAAAATAATTCCATAATTTAGGAATATTAGTGCACATTCAGTAGTTTCAATTCTAATTTCAAATAATATTAATAGCTTTAGTCCAATTGTAAATAATATGTAAATAATGAATATAATTAAATGGAAATGAAACAAACGCAAGCTGCGGTATGCAAATAATGGTTTTGTAAAATTAAGAGGTAGTTTGGTAATAAATAGGTGTAGATACATAATATGTGTAGTGTAATAAAACTGGTTTACGTACCATTGAGTGAGGCGCGCCGCGACTACCGCGAGACATACACCTACCAATATAAATATCAAATAGTAGTAACATAAAATTAATATTTTTGAAATGTTGACACTTACTACAAAAAAACTTACTTTAAAAATCAGCATGACATTACAAGAAAGTATGACAAACAAAAAATTTACAAATACCATACAAACTAGATGAATAATTGTTTTAACAAACCAAAAACAAACAAACGAAGAGATACTATTATTAAAGTGCGATATTTCCGCCGCCGCCGTAACCGGGTGCCGGTCCGAAAATGCGCTGTAAGTCAGCCTCGCAGCGGATCTGGCAAGTGGCATCTCCGGGTTTGTACCGGGCGAGAATACGGCCTCGTTTTGCCCATACGAATTGCCAACCAAGGCGACTCCCGGCTTCACGAGCGCTCCGAAACAACTCCCGATTCACCTTCGTAAGGCGCTCGTTCACATAAAAGCGCGTCGCAGGGCCCGGCAAATCCAGGTCTGCAGTAGTAATGCCGCGTCGCACTCGTGCACCCTCCAGCAGCTCGTCACGCAAGTCGCGGCGCGCGAGGCGCACGACGAGGAAGCGGGGGCGGGTCTCCACCGGCGCCGTCGCCTGCGTCGCATTGATGCGCCTACCACCGACACGTTCGGCGCTCACTATATCGCGCGCTTTGATTTTGACGCCAATTTTTGACGCAATTAACATGGCCGTGTGAATTGGGTTTTCACCACTGGTCTCGGGTATGTTGGAGATCTGAATATCATTAGCGAGCAGCTCCTGATCTCGGTCATTAATATCGCTCCTTAGTTGTGCGATTAGATTATTTACCTCAGACGATGCTTGGGGCTGAGTGTGTTTTGATTCTAACACAGCCACTCTCTCCTCCAGATTACTCATTCTGTCGTTCGTTGCGTTTAGAGAGGATCTTAGCTCGGACAGATCATCACGGAGCAGCTGGAATTCACTTCGCACCGTTTTCAGAAATTCCTCCCTGAAAATGCCCAATTCTGCCCTGAGGATGTCCAGATTGAGCTCCTGTGTGTTGTCTAGGGCTGTGCTATTTATGGGGCTGGTGTCCATGAGGTTAACGAGGCTTTCCTCGTGTGCAGCTGGCGCTGACGTACGCGCCCTTTTAAGTTGTACGTTGATTAAAATATGATTCGCGACCGTAATAAATATGTATTTACAGAATTATAATCAATAAAGTCATCAACACAACTTGGTTACATCGAAAGATTTGTTAAAGTCTCAGTTTTTTTTTTTTTGCGGATGGGAAATCATCAAATGACTCCTCCCGCTCTGGGTGGAGCGGAAGGGAGTGTCAGACTCGTACTGACTAAAACCCACCCGTGTTCCTTCCTTAGCCCTTTATGTTCCGGGCCAGCGGTAACCCTTTCGGACAATCCCGCTGACCCGGCCGGCTTCGGCCCTAAGGGGCCCCTCCTCGATGCTGACATCTCATTGAGGCGCGCGTGGAACACGTACGCGCCGTCACGGCACGGGCCTGGTCCTGATCGGACGGTCAGCTACCCATTACTCTCCGCCCGCAGGCCCGCGCCTACGGTGGCCGGGAGTCATCACGCGGCTCCTGACGCCCGGAGCGTCTCCCGCGGCGGCTGGGACGGGAGGCTCTCTCCCTGAGCCGTCCCGCCACCTCCTTCGCTAGCATTACTGCTTCGCAGAAGGAGGTGACTGCCTCCCACTCCCTCTCGCCCCGGACCATGGCTTGCACCAGGGCCGGACGCGAGAGGTCGCTGTCGCTGCCAATCGCCTCTACGAGGACACGGCGGTGCTCCACCCAAGCGGGGCAGACCTCCACCGTGTGCTCCACCGTGTCCTCTGGGCGATCCTGGCAATGGTGACACCCGGGCGTTTCCTCCCGCCTAATAATGTGCAGGAACCTACCGAAACTTCCGTGTCCGGTGAGGACCTGCGTCAGGCGGTAGGTGAGGGCGCCGTGGCGCCTCTCTAGCCACTCCTCAAAGAGGGGTCTTATCGCCGCAATCGCGGCGTGCCCTGCGCTGGGTTGCAACAGTCGCTCTTTCCATGCCGCCATGAAACCGCGCCGGAGATCCGTCTGCTCCGCAGCGATTTGCCGCGGAAGCGGATCCTCCCCCCGGCGTAGTGCCTCCGCGCGCCACTCATACAGGCGCGCGAGGTCTATCGCCTCCAGATCCCATGGCGGCAGTCCGGCAAGGAGGCTTGCCGCCTCGCCAGAGATCGTGCGGTAGCCCCGGATAACCCTTATGGCTACCACCTTATGGGGCGCGTTCAGGTAGTGGGCGGCTCGCCGCCGCAGTGAACGCGCCCACACCGGGGCCCCGTATAGGGCCATGGACCGCATGACCCCCGCGTAAAGCCTCCGGCAAGAGGCGTTTGGCCCCCTCAGGTTGGGCAAGAGCCGCTTGAAGGCGGCCCCGGCCCGTTCCAGTTTGGGGGCCAAACGTCGGAAATGCTCCACGAAGTTCCACCGGCTGTCGAACAAATCTTTCGATGTAACCAAGTTGTGTTGATGACTTTATTGATTACTTATAATAATTCTGTAAATACATATTTGTTACGGTCGCGAATCATATTTTAACCAACGTACAACTTAATCCTGACCAGCAAATTGCAAAAAACGTAGAATTTCGCGGCCATAGATACCACGAAGTTAACCAACTTTTCGCCCACAGATGACAACCAAAAAGGCGTCTACACAGATGAAACTGCCGATGTATGTGGATCCACCGAATGCGCTCCGAATGAAAGAAACATCTAAATCATTTCAATCTATTTCATTTGTGGTGTGGGCCTGTGCGGTGGTGTTCAAGGTAAGTCATTACCAGCGATGGATTATAGTCCTGTCTAAGCGTGCGTCCAGACTGGGGCGCGAGACGGGCGCGGGCGCGGTGCGGGGGCGGTTGCGGGAACGCGCGCTGGCTACGTGTAGGCACTGGAGCGCGGCTGGCGACTGCGTTCTGCGTGTTGTCGTGTCCAGTGCAGTGTGACCCGATTAAATTTTACGAAAAAACCGAAGCACCTCAAAAAATACTGAATATCTTATCTGAATAAAATGTAATAGACTTAATCCGGTAATTCCCTAAACATCAATGTTCGCGGGGACGATCGCCACGGTGTTGCCATAGCTTTTCATCCAAAATATACTTACTTTCGCCAATATACCTACAAAAATACTAAATTACTGATGCATGGAAAAGTCGATAAAATATACCGAAAAAGTATTAAAATACTGAATCTGGTCACACTGGCCCAGTGTTCAAGCCTTAGACAAAGAAAAGTATAGACGGCGGGTAGCTCCATTTCATTTCTACAAGAAAGGGATAAAAATTTTTAAAAATTCGCAAAAATTTCCACTAAATAAATTTTTGGTTTTTGTGAAAGGAAACAGTCAATGATATTTTAGTAAACAGATATGTTATGAGCGCGCAAATCGTGAAGACTAGAAAACGTCCTAATTGGGACGTATTGCCTTTAGTCTGTGTCACGCACGTCTACGAGTGAGACGTTCCGCGCAGCTACGTAATTTATTACCATCCAAAATGCCATTTTGTGTATTTAGAAAGTGTACCAATTATGATACCAAAGTAATAAAACACAAGGAATCTCATACCACACGAAAGTACACATTATACTTCGATTTATTAATATATTTCAATTATTTTCCTAATATTCTGATATTTGGAGGTTAGGAAAAAGAAAGAGATGGAAAATACATTTTTTGTCGTAAGAACGACAAGGATGCGAGCACTCCGGACATAGAATAAAAGTACAGATGCGAATATTAGGCAGTAAAGTCATCTTTACATCAGAGTTCTAGTTTCCCTTCTAATAACTTTTCTTTATAATTTTGTTTGATATATTTAATTATAAATTAAACATGTCATAATATGTAGGAAAAGAAAATATTAGTAGCTTATCCTTACCATAGTATGTCACAGATAGTGTTAAAATAAACCTACCATTGAGATTAAAATTAAATCTTTTCGAAGGTGTATGATTATTTTTACAATTGTATTTCTTTCTTTTTAAAACGTGTTTTATTTTTCACCTACCTGCCTTTTAATAATGTTTATTCGTTGCATAGGCACAAATCCCGACTACAAATTCTGTACACGCGGTTTGTACTTTCTGCCTAGTTAATTTTGTTAGTCTATGATGCCAACGTGCGGTGATTGGTAGCCCGAATAATGTTTGTTTACATTCACGCGCAATTGACAACATCTAGCTGTCACTTTTTTTCTTATTGGTTTTATCAAGCTATCCTTTTTCTATCCTTTTTACTTATAGTGAAATGTAAAATGAATGAAAAGTGTGTATGTGTGCTGCCTCTCGGCGCGGAACACTTTTTTCTGTTGTTTTGTAAGTGTATAACATATCTGTTTATTAGAATATCATTGGAAACAGTAATTAAAGTAGTTATATTAGTAAAAAAAAATCTTTGTTATCACGTAATAAAATATTTAAAAATCAGTAAATCACCATAAAATATTATTAGCAAATCAACAAGTCAAGATGAGGAACATAAACATTATTCAATAAGAACAACAACTAGGATAAAAAAGTGATATTCTAAAATTCGTCTTCAGATGAATTTTTGTCTGCACCATCATCGGTTTCACATTTATATGATTCTTGGGTACTGATTTGTTATATAACTTTTATTAGAATTTACCTACACAGTAAAAGTAAATATTTCTGAAAATTAAATAAAGTAAAAATAATATATTTCGTAATGTTTTAGTGGCATAATGGTTGAGTCATAAGAAATATTTCAGCTCTTCCTTGATAAATGCCGATTTTACCGCCGCATCCGCATCTGGCGACAACACTTTTTCGCCGCTTACGATGTCCCAATAATCGTTTTTTTCTTAGAGCAGCTTGCGCTTGTAGGCACCATGTGTCATAATTCAACTTTGTTAGCGGTTCTATATTTCGATAACTCGTTGATGCCATTTTTGTGTTGCCAACCACGCTCTGCTACCACTTGTTAGAGTTAATTCACGTGGAAAGACATACCTATAATTTATAAATTTATAATAATATTTTATTCAATACGTGTTGACAATACAATATATGTGACAGCAACAAATAGTTATATGGAACATGAAACATGACATTGAGTATTTGTGACAGTGATGTGGCGAGTACTCACAAAATAAATGTTTTGAAACACATAGGCACATTTTCATTAATATTTTCTTCGTCTTTAACTCGCACAGTAGCTCTGTATTTTTTCTTCTTCATTGGATATTACAAATATTTATAAGCCCCGACATAATTTAGAAGTTCTGCCCACTGACTAGTGTCAGTGGCAAATAATAATTCCATTCATTTCGGACAGAGTCCCTAAAAGTGTTAGTAACAATTTCTTATTTAAAAACCAACCAAGTGCGTGTCGGGCCACGCACAGTGTAGGATTCCGTAGCAGCCCGTTATCACAATGTAGTACGATTCTGTTGTTCTTTTATTCTGAATATAAGTAATGGTAAAGATATTAGGAGGTAATGGTTATAACAACAAAAACTTATAATAATTTACTATGGTTTTGTTAGTTTTTTATGGTTATTTTGTTTTTCAATGCAAGTCTTTACCCGTTATAAACAAGCAACTACTTCATCTTAGTCACTATAAAGGATTAATGCTAGGGATTTAATATTTGGTACAAAATTATCCAACACCAAAGTTCAACGACTATTACTGCTAAACTAATAAAGTTATCTTAACCGCTATAAATTTCCTTTTAAGTCCATGAAATGCACTATCAACGTGAATTTTTCCAGATTTTTCAAGCCCGCAGTTTAGCTTTTACATGGGGGACGCCCTACAGGAACAAAAGCTTTGCAGTTTAAAGTTTAATATTTCGTAAATGGAGCATTAAATCGAAAAATAATTTTAGCAACCCCCAAGTCATTTTAGAAGACCTATTCAACGATACCCCACACGATGGGGTAGACGACGAAACAAATATTCATCCCCACACATCAAATGTAGGGGACAAAATATTTCCAAAAATGTTATTTTACCACTTTGTCGGCGTAATTGATATACGAGTACACACTCCTACAAAATTACAGCTTTCTAGTACTAACGGTCTCTTAGCAAAACCTCGGACAGACAGACAGACAGACGGACATGACGAAACTTTAGGGGTTCCTTGCAGGAACTACGGAACCCTAAAAAAGATAGCTGGAAATCTCCGTTTCTATGGAAAATTTAAAATCGGTCTAATTTGGCTGTAACACTATTTTTCGAAAATGTTCAGTAACTTTTTAGACCTTTTTATTCTGCCTATGGGTACGAAGTTTCATTAAAATCGATTGATTCATTTCGAAAAACAAGGGCTTAAAAGTTTGTATGAAATGCCGTACGTCGTAAACGCTCATAGATAAAAACGTATTTTAGTTTAATACTTACTCGACATCTGTTGAGTATTTGTAAAAACTAGCGGTTGATGGTTGGAATGAAATTACCATAGACGTGATAACCAGTAAAAACAAAATGTGACATTCCATGTTCTTTGCCTGTAACTATCCTTCTACTATAAAATTCATAATATGAATTGTGAAAAAAGGTGTCGCATATTATGTGTCACATATTATGTGACACCTTTTTAGCGTTTGACCTCACTAGGGCGCGGGCCGCGTGGCGGGTGCGGCGCGGCGAACTCAAACATAATAATGATGTGGACTTCCATTGAAGTGTCCATAGTGCTTTACTCTTTGGGGCACGCGCGGGCGCGGTGAGCGGCGCGGGCTGCTCGGCGTGGGCAGCGCGCGGGCTTGAACACTGGGCCAGTGTGACCAGAACCAGATACAGTATTTTAATACTTTTTCTGTATATTTTATCGACTTTTCCGAGTATCAGTAATTTAGTATTTTTGTAGGTATATTGTCGAAAGTAAGTATATTTTGGATAAAAAGCTAAGGCAACACCGTGGCGATCGTCCCCGCGAATATTGACGTTTAGGGAATTACCCGGATTAAGTCTATTACATTTTATTCAGATAAGATATTCAGTATTTTTTGAGGTGCTTCGGTTTTTTCGTAAAATTTAATCTGGTCACACTGCACTGGACACGACAACACGCAAAACGCAGTCGCCAGCCGCGCTCCAGTGCCTACACGTAGCCCAAAGAGTAAAGTAACTATACGTAGCCAGCGCGCGTTCCCGCAACCGCGCCCGCACCGCGCCCGCGCCCGTCTCGCGCCCCAGTCTGGACGCACGCTTAGACAGGAGTATAATCCATCGCTGGTAATGACTTACCTTGAACACCACCGCACAGGCCCACACCACAGTGGGCATCGCTACAAAAACCATGAGCGAAAGTCCGCCCAGATTTTCTAAGCATCCAACAAATAATTTAGATGTTTCTTTCATTCGGAGCGCATTCGGTGGATCCACATACATCGGCAGTTTCATCTCTGTAGACGCTTTTTGGTTGTCATCTGTGGGCGAAAAGTTGGTTAACTTCGTGCTATCTATGGCCGCGAAATTCAAATTTTCTTACGTTTTTTTGCAATTTGCTGGTCAGTATTAAGTTGTACGTTGATTAAAATATGATTCGCGCCCGTAACAAATATGTATTTACAGAATTATAATCAATAAAGTCATCAAAACAACTTGGTTACATCGAAAGATTTGTTAAAGTCTCAGGTGTCCAATGGAGTAGCAACGAAGGCCATTCAATTCGAGAGTATAGAGAAAAGTGATATTTAGTGAAATACATAAAAACTGAGTTTTCTCGAATCCCATGAATTTTCATCTAGGCTTTATGGGGGGGCTTCCCAGGGGCTTCACTGTTGCAAATGGGTCACACGAAGGAATACGTCAATTACAAGTCATAGTGACTAACCATAAAATGTACTATGTATAATATCATTTGCAAATGACATTTCAATTACCTATTGTGACGTCTGACGTCAAAAGAAGTTTTTAATAAATCAATATCTTATCATAAAGTAGACATACTCGTAATGTTCCCTCCACGCACTCCAAGACAATAAATAAGCCAATCCAAAAGGAAATGGTGACTCACTCTCGCACTCTTTCCACTTTTTAATTCAAATTCAAATTCATTAATTGCTTGTTACAGGTGTATGGTCAGTTATTATAATTATTTGTTATAATAGGTATCTCTGTAACATACCCATGGGGTGTACAATGTTTCAAAATAATAATAATTTAAACAAAATAAAATTAAATACATCACTGGTCATAATTACACTAACTACAATATTCACATGTCATTTCCAATTAAAAATAAAATAAATTACGCCGGTTACAATAATTATATGTCAAATTCAATTAATATAAAATACATGAATGGCTACAATATTATTTAGATGTCAATTTCAATTAAAATAAATTACGGGTTCCGTACCCCAAGGGTAAAAACGGGACCCTATTATTAAGACTCCACTGTCCGTCCGTCCGTCTGTCACCAGGCTGTATCTCTTGAACCGTGATAGCTAGACAGTTGATATTTAGTTGATATTTTCACAGATGATGTATTTCTGTTGCCGCTATAACAACAAATACTAAAAACAGAATAAAATAAATATTTAAGAGGGGTACAATAAACATGTTTTTTTCGGCGTTTTTGCCTCGTGGTACGGAACCCTTCGTGCTTCGTGTTCAGACTCGCTCTTGGCCGGTTTTTTTTTTGTATTGCTGTTTGTGTATCCTAACAGAAAATTACTAACCCGTTAAGTAATACCTAATTTTTTTATTTTATTGTAAGTATATCTAATAAAATAAAATTATGGGAGTTCAATATTTTTGTATTGTAATTAATTATTAATAATTTGCTTTTCGTGTGATTATAGTATAATGGATTTAAGTTAAAATAAGTTTCTGTGATTTCTATTAATATCTAATTAAAATAATTTACTAAGGTTGTTTGAATTTCAATTAAAACCCTGTGTTTAGTCAGTTATTGCAATCTTATCTTATCTAATTTGTAAGTACCGGCGTAGGACTTTACCGGTTATGGAAATGTGTCATATTATTATTCGACTCGATAGCTTTTAGAAGAGGTTATTGAATAGCTATGCTGAAATCATTTTACACAATGATATATATATCATATAAGTAAAAAGGTGATTTTACACGCAATGAGGGATTTTCTTTTTCTTTTTTTTTTAACGCTTCCCTAGTCGCTGGATAGATGGCGCTGAACTTGGTAAGTTACTGCAAGGAGCGGAACGTCACATAATTTTTCTATTAATTCAATTGGATGTAATTTTGAGATCGTAAAACGAAAGCAAACGAAACTGTCACTCAACGAGCGTATATGACGTGACGCAATGTTTTTTTTTTAAGCGTTTTGTCTTGGGCACCTAGTAACGTAGTCAGTTCAACGCCATCTTGGGAACTTTTTTTTTTTTAAATACTGTAAAGAAAAACCTCTCATTGTTGAAAATCATAAACAAGTATTTTATTTATACTTGGCAACCCTAACTGTCAAAGTAGTTCACTTTACGTTACGCCAAAGAGTAAATAATACGGAAGCGTTACGCTTTACGTTCAACATTTATAACTGTTGGTACTTTTGAATGAATTCCATTTGAGACTTATTGCATAATAATTGTAGAAGACTTCTTAACGAGAGGTATATAGTGTTACTCAATAACTAGGTTGTGGAGGTCTGATAGGCAGTCGCTCCATTGAACCCACAACTACGACTACTGCTACATGTATTGATAATGTTTGTTGTTCATTGGCGCCGATTCTGTATGTGCGTGTGGTGTGAGGGCCACTTTGTTAAAACTCTTTGAAAATGTGCTTAGGATTTAGTGAACATTCCCAAAGAATTGTGAAATTTGGTATGAGATTTTGTGAAAGTCTAATAACCGAGTTATAGACTGTAAAGTTGGGCCCTCAGTTCTCACATAGAGGATTGAGGGCCCACCTAAAACTGATAAACTATGGACACTACAGAAAAAGTCTTTATGCTAAAATCTAAGCTAATGCCATACAAAATTTGTGAAAACAAGATATTATCGCAAAACACTGTCCTACTTTGTATATCTTCGTACAAAATGGGCCCTCAATTCTCATACACGTAAAAGTTTATTACGCAATTATAATGAAATCATTAACTTACAGCTACTGTTTGAAATCCTATATGCTACTAAATAAATTGTGAAAATTTATAAAAGCAAGAACAGGTCACCACTTTTTGTTGTTTGAAAGTTATCCCTCAGTCCTCCATTTCTTTTGTTTTCGATTTATTACGCTTATCGTATGAAAGATAAGACAAATACAAAATTGTCTCTTTTTGTGTCAAAATTGTGCAACAAATTCGATACCAGAAAAAAATTAAAAGACCCTTTATTATATAAGAAAATCGAGTTTTATTTTTATTATCTCAATTTTCAAATAGGGTGACCACAATTTCTTTTAGATTGCAGTAAAGATTAGTAAAGGTAGAGTATAAGTTTTAATAAACTTTCTTCAATTTTTCGCTTATTATCGGTACTCAAGTTTCATGATAAAAAAAAATTACAAAAAAAATACTGTTACCCAAATCATTTTTGCTTGAAATATCGTTCGTTCTGATGACAATAATCAAATAATTTATTTATTATTTTTATAAAGGCTTTTGCCCAGCCATGGGACAATGTAGGCTAAATATAATCCTAACTAATATTATAAATAAAACTAATAACTAGCTAATATTATATTAAAAATATATTATATAATTATTGTTTACATATATGCACAATAGTTGTAATATTTAGTGTAGTTACTAAACAATAGTTTATGATAGTGCAGCGGAGTGCAGGTAATACAGCATTAAGGCGAGTTTTATGAAACAGTTGTAGTGAAGAATAAAAATAAAAATAATTTTTTAATACGCAAACACATCTTCGGTCAAGACACTCAATCATCTTCGGTCAAGATATCAAACATTCAAGATAAGTGAGCAGTGGTGGCCAAGTGGTAACGGCCGCGACTTACGAGTTGTAGGTCGTAGGTTCGAACCCAGACAGGCGCTTTACTTTGTGTAAATTATTTCATCACCACTGCTCTCAAAACGGTGAAGGAAAACATCGTGAGGAAACCGGCATGTCCTAGAACCAAAAATTCGAAGACATGTGACATCTGCCAATTCGCACTGGGCCCGCGTGGTGGATTACGGCCCGCTCCCTCTCACCGAGAGGAGGCCTGTGTCCCAGCAGTGGGAACATTATAGGCTGTATATGGAAGATAAGTTTGTTTTGATACCTAGGTACTCATAATTTTATAAGTTCGTAATATTTTACTAAATAGTACTTAGATAGTCACTCTAAGAATTGTTTAGGTAATTCAATTTCACCTATTTATAAATTGTAAATTTTTTAAAATAAAATATAATTATTTAAGACTCCAGAAAACATATTTGTTATTGTGCAAGTACCTACCTAGGAATAAAAAAAACATCCAGGAACGCACTGCTTTATTAGGTACTAGCTTCTGCCCGCGACTTCGCCCGCGTGAAATTCGAAAGTCATATGGCTCCATCTATTATCATAAAAACGTTATTATTGTTTTCCTCGGGAACAGCACTTTTTTCGGGATGAAAGGTACAGTGGTTTAGGCGTGAAAAGCTAACATACAAACTTACTTTCGCATTTATAATATTAGTTAGGATTATATTTAGCCTACATTGTCCCATTGCTGGGCAAAAGCCTTTATAAAAATAATAAATAAATTATTTGATTATTGTCATTAGTTTTTTCGGAACGAACGATTTTTCAAGCAAAAATGATTTGGGAAACAGTATTTTTCTGTGATCGTTCAATTTCCGAAATTATTTTTTTTATCACGAAACTTGAGTACAAATGCTAGGACGATAATAAGCGAAAGTTCATTAAAACCTATGACTCTACATTTACTAATCTTTACTGCAATCTAAAAGAAATTGTGGTCACCCTATTTCCTAAGATGGAGAATAAAAATAAAACTCGATTTACTTATACAATAAAGGGTCTTTTAATTTCTTTCTGGTATCGCATTTGTTGCACAATTTTTTTCACAAAAAGAGACAATTTTGTATTTGTCTTATCTTTCATACGATAAGCGTAATAAATCGAAAACAAAATAAAATGGAGGACTGAGGGCCCTGAATTTTATCAAGGTCATAACTTTTAAACAACAAAAGGTGGTGACCTGTTCTTGCTTTCATAAATTTTCACAATTTATTTAGTAGCATATAGGATTTCAAACAGTAGCTGTAAGTTAATGATTTCATTATAATTGCGTAATAAACTTTTACGTGTATGAGAATTGAGGGCCCATTTTGTACGAAGATATACAAAGTAGGACAGTGTTTTGCGATAATATCTTGTTTTCACAAATTTTGTTTGGCATTAGCTTAGATTTTGGCATTAAGACTTTTTCTGTAGTGTCCATAGTTTATCAGTTTTAGGTGGGCCCTCAATCCTCTATGTGAGAACTGAGGGCCCAACTTTACAGTCTATAACTCGGTTATTAGACTTTCACAAAATCTGATACCAACTTTCACAATTCTTTGGGAATGTTCACTAAATCCTAAGCACATTTTCAAAGAGTTTTAACAAAGTGGCCCTCACACCACACGCACATGATTCTGTTGTTCACAAACTAAACTAAATTTAAGTTCATGCATCTTTTTCTATCTATTTCATTAAGAAAAGGACAGAAGATAAATATTAATTTAGTCCTGTCAAATTAAGATACTCCATAGACAATTTAGACGAGATTAAAAAATTGGCTATTAAAAATACGTCAATTTACGTCAGGAGCTAACTAATTTGACAGGACTAAACTAATAATTAACCTTCAGTCCTTTTCTTAATGAAATAGAAAGAAAAAGATGCCTAAACTTAAATTTAGTTTAGTTTGTGAACCACAGAATCGGCCCCAACAACTCCCTTCTGATCACAGCGAGCGGTCAAACCGTAACTTTCGTAGTCCAATATGTCCACTTTTTGTATTGGCATACAAAAAGTGCAGATCCAATCCAGATCAATAACATCTGTTAATTTACATAAATTTAATAGCACTTTAATTTGTAAATTAAGTTTAATCAGAACCTTACAGTGAACAATGCTAATATTTTGTATGAATAATTGTTTTCCAAACAGAGAGAACACTAGAAGTATCGGCCCTAAGTTTTTATTTTGTGACTGGGCAGCTAAAGGACTTAGGAAAAGTAGGCAAAGACTTTTCAAACTGTATGACCATAAGCCTTATATTAACACGGAAACACAGTATTACAATATTTCCAATATTGTAATACTGTGACGGAAACTTTGAATAAGTATGTTGCTACTTACTCTAGAACTTTTAAGAGCGCTTGTAAGGCAGCTAAAGCTTTATACATTAGCAAAAAGGTTAAATCAGCAGACAATAAAATAAAGACGGTTTGGAAAATTATCGAATACTCGATTCACGACGCCCAGGGCAT
This sequence comes from Mesoligia furuncula, assembly GCA_916614155.1. Taxonomy (NCBI): domain Eukaryota; kingdom Metazoa; phylum Arthropoda; class Insecta; order Lepidoptera; family Noctuidae; genus Mesoligia; species Mesoligia furuncula. The sequence continues at coordinate 4,158,219 of OU744820.1, read as the reverse complement.
CTGCTGTGGCGACTAGGGCCGTGAGGGCGCAAAGATTGCCTCTTTCTCACGCGCTCCGCTTCTCCTTCGCGAGCATTACTGCTTCGCAGAAGGAGGTGACGGCTTCCCGTGCACTCTCGCTCCGTACCATGGCCTCCAGGCACCACCTCTCCGCCTCCACCAGGGCCGGACGCGAGAGATCGCCGCCGCCGATCGCCGCTGTGAGGACGCGACGGTGCTACACCCAAGCTGGGCAAACCTCCACCATATGCTCCACCGTGTCCACCGGGCGATCCAACCATTTTGAAGGGAGTTAAATTATCCAACACATACGCCACCATCTCAATGTTCTTTGGGTCAGTGACAATTTTATCATAATTTTATCATAGTTCACACGAGTTTTGTGAACACAGTTTTTCGGAATGTTGAATTTTGAGTTACTTATTATTTTCCAAGTAGCTTTGCATTTATTCATCATCTGCCTAGCCTTATCCCAACTATGTTGGGGTCGGCTTCCAGTCTAACCGGATGCAGCTGAATACCAGTATTTGACATGGAGCGACTGCCTATCTAATCTCCACAACCCAGTCAATGCTTAATACGATACGCCTTGGTAAGACTGGTTGTCAGACTTTCGGGCTTCTGACTACCCGTAACGATTGTCAAAGATCCACGAATGACAGCCGGGACCAACGGTTGAATGTGCTTTCCGAGGCACGGAGGGGTCTCGGTATGTAAAGATGGTCACCTATCTACAGACCAACCGCGGCAAGCGTAGCTTGACCTGATCGATCGACCTGTGCAGCTGTTATTATTTAGCATTGCATTTGTTACCTACAGTATGTGTTGTGTAGTTGTTTTGTGCTATTTGAGTGAGTTTTACAATTCTTTGAAATAGTACGGCATTTCATACAAACTTTCAAGCCCTTGTTTTTCGAAATGAATGAACCGATTCTAATGAAATTTTATACGCATAAGCATTATAAAAAGGTCTAAAAAGTACCTTATGAACATTTTTGAGATGTCTTATTTAAATAAAGATAACTGGAAGTCTCTGTTTCTATGGAAAATTTAAAATCGGTCTAATTTGACTGTAACACTATTTTTCGAAAATGTTCTTAAGTAACTTTTTAGACCTTTGTATCCTGCTTAAGCGTATGAAGTTTCATTAAAATCAGTTCATTCATTTCGAAAAACAAGGGCTTGAAAGTTTGTATGAAATGCCGTACATCGTAAACGGTCTTAAGAGTAATTAGCAAGTTTTCTTTTATTAATCTGGTTAGAGAGCAGTGATGGCAAGTGGAAGCAGCTGTGACTTATGAGTTTTAGGTTTGAACCCAGACAGGCGCTGTACTTTATGTAAATTATGTGATAGTTGTCGAATATATTATTATTATTATTATTATTATTATTATTTCATCACCACTGCTCTCAAAACGGCAAAGGAAAACATCGTGAGCTAGTAAAATCTTAGTGATTTTCCTGTTGTTGTTAACAATACTATGGTTTTTAACAAAATATATCGCACCTCCGCTCAAATAATGTCACAACTCAAAAAAATTTAAAAACTCTTCTATTGCACCATTCGTTTCAGAAAACTTCAAAATCTTATCCCGAATAATGTCGTGCTTATGGCTTGAATATTTATCCCTAGATGGCACTAGTGTCATTATAATGTTAAGTGAAAAAAAACGTTAGAATAAAATTTCGAACGCGTTTTTCTCGAAAGTTTGCTTTTTTGACTTACAAACACTATTTGAGCGGAGCTGCGATATAATATAGTAACAATAATAAGGCAGACATCAAATTCGAAGACATGCGACATCTACCAACCCGCACTGGGCTCGCGTGGTGGATTACAGCCCACTCCCTCTCACAGAGAGGAGGCCTAAGTTGTGTCCCCGCAGTGGGAAGTGGGAACATTATTAGGCTGATTATCCACAAAGCATTAAACTCACTTCAACTTGCATTACCAATTCTGTAAGTATAACATTAGATAGGTACTTACCAAACCCTTTAGTACTGGGCAGATGCTGGGCGTCGCTGGGCGCTATCAGGCGGTCCCTAACATCGGTTTTGTGTTGTATATCCCCCATTATTAGGTTTTGAAGCCTGTAGAATATACAAACTTATCAGTAAATGGTAGCAATCTCACAAGCAATAAAAATCTAAGTTTCTGAAGATATTTAATGTTCAATCAAACGTCGCTCTTTCCATCATAGACCTCATCCATCGCTTTCCATCAGGCGTGATCGAGATCAAGAGCGGGCCCATTCAGCAATAAAAAAAAATTGACGTAGGTACCTACTCAATAATTTTTTTTTTCACTCAATCTCAAAACACTTGTTGCAAGGTTACGACTTTACTTAAGGTTATAGCACATGTATCAAATCAGAAAGGGATCGGCACCGCCTTCCGCCTCGCCGTCAAACTGACGTCAACCTAACGTAAGCACGTAACCAAAGCGGATCAGCAGCTCCGATTCTCCGATACGTCGACTCGGCTACGGCTAGGCGACGCCGCGCTAACGGCTACGACCGCTGGTTGATGGTGCAGCAGGCAGGCCGAAGGGGTGAGAGGGGCAAGGGTGGACGAAGAGACGTAAGCTCGTGTACGGAGAGACGTAAGCGCGGGGACAACGAGCCGTAAGCGCGCCGCACCGCGGTTCGTGAGCTTGTCCCGAGTCGAAGGGATTACGTTACGATTCCGATTTGTGTGCGTTGCAGTAGGGAGTTTCATACAAAGAATACTGAACGGCTCGAGTTGATACGGTGCTGAACCCTTTCCGGTTTCTTTACGTGTGCAATGACGTTTATAATTATAAAACAGATAGTCCCCTGTGCAGGGCTTGCATGGAGGCTGATGAAACCATTGCGCATGTGCTCTTTGAGTGCACAGGCGTCACCCAGATAAGGTCAGAAACCCTCGGGACACCCAGATCGTACACAGATGTTCTAAACAGACCAGGAGACTTGATCAGCTTCTGGAGGGAGGTGGGCTGGTTGGAATAACCACCGACGGCCGCTATGGCCCACGCACAATGGTCCACTGCAGGACTAAGTGCGGAAACCAAACCCATAACATAGAACATAGAACATAGACGTTTATAATATTGTGTTCGATAGTCCGCCATGTTGTTTTTTGTGAAACGTCGCCTATTGGATTAGGAAATTCCATGAAAATCCTTCGGCTTGCGATAAAAAGTGAAGTACGTAACGCTGGGAGGTCACCATAAACCTAACGACATTCAATAATTCAATCGTTCAAAATTATTTTAGGTATTCGTTATGTTGGTTAAATATCTTATGTGTCAAATAAAATGGGTTCCACTCCATAACCGCAACCTCAGGGGTGCCTTAGGGCTCAGTTCTCGGACCTTTATCAACGATATCAATATGTGTTTTTTTTTACTCTAAGTTTCTACGCGGACGATCAAATTTTTTTTAGACCCATTAGATCAATAACAGACTGTCACTCACTCCAAGATCTTAATCGCTTCGTAGAGTATTAAAAACAAATTCCTACTTATTAATATGGTGTACATAATAAAGAGTATTCTATTCTATTCTTAGTATTCCCAAATGTTGCTGTATCAGCTTTACAAACATAAAAATACTTGTGGGGAAAATCCAAGATGGCGGATGGATGGAAGTAAATCATAAAAACGACACACACCATGAAACATTTGAAAATTATTACAGCCGCCATCTTGGATTTTCATTTTGACTTCACTATCGGCTTCAGCACCATCAAAAACCAAGAAAACTCTCACTCTGAATCTCTCAACTACGTGTAATAAAAAGTCGCATGCGCAACACTTTTTCGTTACGTGACGATTTCTCCCAGGTTACTTGTTCTTCGTTCCAAAAACCCATTTAAACACCCCTATGCACTACAAAGTAAAATCTTCGCCAGAGTTAACACGATTCGTGATCTAGGAATACTGCTCGATGACAAACTATACCTGGATGCACATGTTTACAAAATCATGAGTCAGGCCTAAGGACATATATGTGTGGATTCGTGATAAGCTCGGATCTCTAAGACACAAATCGCAGACGTAACCCAAAATGCAGCCACAAAAACAAATGACAATAAATGGGACTGGGCTGGACAAGTTTGCCGCATGTCGTTGGGCTAAGACCATCACAACATGGGTCCCTGAAAACGTCCAATGACATCGCAGAAGACCCAGGCGTAAATGCGGGACGAACTTGACGTCTATATAGGCGCCAAGTTCGTCCCTCGCTCGTTCGTTCGTTCTCGCTTGGACTGGTCCATATTGGCACAAGATTAGAGTTGAGTGGAAAAAGGAAAGGGGGCCTCCCATTCCTTTTTTTGCCCCGCAGTGGGAGAGTACAGGCTGATTATAATCATTATTTAAAGTGAAAGGGAACAAGTAAACGAAGATAAAATGATGTGTAAGATATGGCTATGAATTCGCGAAATGGATTGCGCGGGCAATGGGCGTGGTTCCTAAGATTCCGACTAATAGAGAAGAACACATAAATTTAGGTTAAGGGATGGAGAATAATGATGATGAAATTGATTATGTATATTCTTATCAATAAAGTTACTTACACTTTTCTTTCTTTTAACTCTTCACTTTTGTTCGTCTTTGTCTATAGCCAGTTGTGTATTATCCTTATTGACTGTATTCTCAATTGAGTTTTTTGGATAATTAGGTATTTAATAAATTCGTAGTGGACAGTATTTATAGTTTGTAGTTGGGGTTGAAATGTGGAATGGAATGAAGTTAGTGGCAGCGACTGTCACTATCAAAGACTACAATATAATGCGGTGTTACTATATTCATTGCATTCGATCGTTTGGCTCGTACAACGTTACGGTGCGTTTCCACTGAGCGAGTCACAGACGATACGAGAGCCGAGATATCGATATTTCAATCAATAACAACCGCACGGGTCGAACGAAGGTTAAGCTATGCTTGCCGAGGGTGGATGGGTTACCATCAATTACATATCGAGACCCCTCATTGCCTCGGAAAACACGTTGAGCCGTTGGTTCCGCCTGTCATTTGTATAGATCTTTGAAAGTCGTTACGGGTAGTCAGAAGCCCGGAAGTCTGACAACCAGTCTTGGTGTCAGAAGCGAGGATTAAAATCATGCCGATTTTACCCAAAGACGACACGGAGGGTATCCATACCCGGAGTCAACGCCAGCACGAGACGGACCAGAGGCCACAGAGGTCAGAAGGCCGGCTACCGACCACGGAGGCCGGCCCGTCCAGCTGCTCCAGGATCATCAGCACCAGATTTTGCTGCTCTGATGATGATGCTACAAGAGCAGGCCCGCCAATAGGAGGAACAGGCCCGCCGACAGGAGGAACAGGCTCGCCGATAGGAGGAACAGGCTCGTCGGTTGGAGGAACAGCTCCAGCGGGACAAGGAGGAACAGGCCCGTCTGTTGGAAGAACCGCTGTTGCGTAACAGGGAGGAACAGACTCGTCGATTGGAAGAGTAGCTCAAACGGGATAAGGAGGAGCAGGCGCGCCACCAGGAAGAGCAGATGCTCCTCATGAAGGACCTTCACACAACCCTCGGGAAAGACATGAAGGAGGTGAAGGAGAAGGTTGCCCAGCATGACAACCGCCTGTCAAAAGCTGAATCTCAGATCAGCAAGTTTAACGACGTCATTGCTGATATGAAGCAGGAGTTGGGTAACCTTAAACTTGGGGATGGAATCGTAGCTCCCGTACCTACAACACCTTCGCTACGTGGATTGCCACTGTTCGACGGAACTTCTTCCTGGTCGGCATACAAAATCCAGTTTGAGGCTGTGATGAAGGCGAACGGGTGGAATAAAAGTCAGGCCAAGGCTGCCTTCATCCTAGGCCTGCGCGACCAGGCCTTAATTGTTCTGGAAGCTCTCGGTAAGGAAGTGACTTACGAGCAGCTCCTTGAGGCATTGGTGGCTCGGTATGGCGAAGCTCACCTGGAAAACGAGTTTCATGCGCAGCTCAAGGATCGCGTGCAATGCAGTAACGAAAACCTGCAGTAGTGGGCCAAGTGGAGAAGCTGGTGAGTAAAGCTTACCAGTCCGTACCTGCGCTTATTCATGGGAAACTGGTGCAGGCATTCATCGACGGCATCGGTGATCTTGAAGTCAGAGCTGCTGTGAGGCTCGGTCACCACGGGACGCTTAAGGACGCCTTGGTCCATGCACTAGAGGTAGAAGCTTTGTGGCAGGATCATCGTTCCCATCGCGTCAGGGCTGATGCAGCGGCTACAGTTCACGACCGCAATAAAAGATACAGCCCTAGGTGCTACGGCTGTGGGGAACGGGCCACCTTCGATCCAGATGCCCTAAGCGAACTGCAGAAAAGGAAGAATCGCCTATCTGTCAGCGGCCAAGGAGATTGCCTGTAGAACGCGAAAAGGAAGTGGTACCTGTGAGGATGCTCAGGACAGACCTCGGCAACGAGTGGAAGGAAATCCTACAATGTACACAGCAGAAAGATTTAGACATCAAGCCGATTCTGGAGTGGATGAATGCCAGAGCTCCTAAGCCCAGGTGCGGCGACGACTCAGCAATGAGTTCGATCACAAAAACCTACTGGCCCCAATGGGACAGCTTGGTGATTCAGGATGGAGTCCTGTGCCGTAAATGGGAAAATGCCCCGGGAGACAGCTGTCATTTGCAAATGGTTGTCCCTAAAGCTCAAGTACCGGATGTTCTACAGCTGTACCATAATGGTTGTTTCGGAGGTCATCTGGGAGTAAAACGGACTCTATTGAAGAACGCTTTTACTGGGTCCACTGTCGAGACGATGTCGAGGACTGGTGTCGCAAATGTACAAGTTTTGCAGCTGTAAAGGGACCTCAGACTCGTAGTAGAGGTGCATTGAAATTGTACAATGTTGGTGCACCATGGGAGAGGATAATACCAGTTTCCCATGAATAGCCCTTGACGTTGCGGGGCCGTTTCCGGAAAGTGAAAGTGGTAACAAATATTTCATGGTTGTGATGGATTACTTCACTAAGTGGCCGGAAGTCTTCGCCATTCCAAAATCAAGAAGCTTCGACAGTTGCAGATAAACTAGTTCATGAAGTCTTCTGTCGTTTTGGAGTACCTTTAGAGATTCACAGTGATCAAGGAAGGAATTTTGAGTCCCAAATATTCCAGGAAACTTGTCGAGTACCCATAAAACAAGAACAACTTCTTACCATCCACAATCGGATGGAATGGTGGAACGATTTAACCAGACATTGGAGAGGTACCTAGCAAAAGATTTGGAAAATCGGCAACGAGATTAGGACAAGCACAAATACAACCGTTTTTGTTGTCATGTCGAAGCGCTGTTCACGAAAGTACATTGGTTTTTTCAATGAAGGATGAAATTTAAAAAATTGTAATGCAGTATTTACTAAGCATTTAAACTAATAAAAAGTTCAACGCATTACAGTATTTGCCGTCTTTTTTGACATGAGCAAAACTTTCAACTTTGTCAATCACGAATTACTAAAGCAAAAATGCAATCACTACAGAATTAGAGGAATAGTTATTGATTGGATTACTAGTTACTTATCCAACCGTCAACAAAAAGTAGAAATAAGCTCAATAAACCACTACCACACGAGTCCACACCATATACATAGTTCTGATTATAATCAAACTAAATGAGGAGCGCCCCAAGGAAGTATACTTGGCCCATTTATTTTCCTCATTTACATTAACGATTTACCAACAGCTTTACAACAGTGCATACTTTTTGCTGATGACATAATCAGTAACTATTACAAATGTTAGTAAATCAGAAACCAGTAACGAAAAAAACCTTATTGAAACAGTAAACCATTATCATCTGCCTGCCTTTTCCTAACTATGTTGAGGTCGGCTTCCAGTCTGATCGGATACAGTTGAATACCAATATTTTACATGGAGCGACTGCCTATCTGACCTCCACAACCCAGTTACTGGGTTATTAGTATTACCCAGTAACGATACCCCTTGGTAAGACTGGGTATATTGCAACAGTAAACCAAGTGCTAAAGTGGCTCAAAAACAATAATCTCTGTGCAAATATATTATAATCAAAACCAAAAACATAAATTCTCATAGTTACCATTCTAAACAAAAATCATAAAAAGTTAATTGTTTAACTAGGACAACAAATTAACGAGGTTAGTGAATACACATTTCTTGGACCTATTCTAGACCAGTTTATTTATTTATTTTATAACTAGCTGTGCCCGCGACTTCGTCCGCGTGGAATAGTGACTTTTCGGGCAGCATATTTTGAATTACATATATACCGTCTACAGACCGGGCATTTGCTGTCCGAACCCTCTGAGAACTCAGGCGAATTTCAGTGAAAGTCTCAGACTCTAGTGCTTGAGCTTCACGATCGGCAGTGAGACGTATTTCTCGTTCTTCCTGTGTTTCCTGAGACCGAACATTTGCTGTCCGAACCCTCTGAGAACTCAGACGAATTTCCCTATCAGTGAAAGTCTCAGACTCGCGCGATAGTGTATGAGCTTCACGATCGGCAGTGAGACGTATTTCCCGTTCGTCCTGTATCTCCTGGGCTCGAGCATTTGTTGTCCGTACTCTCTGGGAGCTCAGGCGGGTTTCCCTGACAGCAAAAGTCTCAGACTCACGCGATAGCGCGTGAGCTTCGCGATCGAAAGATAAACGTGCCTTTCGTTGTTCCCCGTTTTCCCTATTTCGAGTTGTCATCATTCGAGAACGATTTGAACTCAGTCGAGATTCTCGCTGAGTCGAAGTTTCTGCACGAAACCTAGCCTGGTGCAGAGAGCCTTTTGCCTCACGACCTTCCTCAGATTCCTGTGATCGAACTAATCTCATCCTTTTAGCATTTCTGCTACATTGGGAGAGGTTGGATCTTCTTCGAGGGATTCTTACAATAAAGTAGTACTTACTACTTAACACACAGTTATTTAGTAAACACGTACTATCGTAAACAATTAAATTATAAATACTTACAGATTATTATACGAGTACAGTCTAAAATTATCACAGTTTAAGTAATAAGTGTTAAGACGTGAAAACCAAACGTCATTATCATCATCATTTCAGCCGATAGACGTCCACTGTTGGACATAGGCCTCACCAATTTTGGGGGGGTTTGCCATAATCGCCACGCTTGGCAGGCGGGTTGGCGATCGCAGTATGGTATGGTGGTGGAATGCATAGAAAACGCTGCTGCCCATTCTCCGGTGAGACCCTTAGTCGCCTTTTACGACACCCACGGGAAGTAAGGGGTGGTGCTATTCTTCTACACAGACAAACGTACCAACTTTATAAAACAAAAGAATTGCTAGAAAAAATAATTACTAACCTAAGCTAATGAACTTATCTAAATATATAAAACTCAAAGGTGACTGACTGACATAGTGATCTATCAACGCACAGCCCAAACCACTGGAGGGATCGGGCTGAAATTTGGCATGCAGGTAGATGTTATGACGTAGGCATCCGCTAAGAAAGGATTTTGATAAATTCTACCCCCATGGGGATAAAATGAGGGATGATGGAGGATGTAAATGTATTAGTTTTTTTAATAATACTTAACGTGAGCGAAGCCGCGGGCAAAAGCTAGTACTTAATAAAGAAAATCAAGAAAAGAAATGCCAAACCTATACCAAATACTTATAATATTTATATACAAACCCTAAATACAAATTAAGATAAGTATGTATACCGAAAATCAGGGAAAGAAATGCCCAACCAATAATAAATGCTTACAATATTTATTTACAAAACCCTAAATAAAAATTAAGATAAGTAAATACCCAAAAATCAAGGAAAGAACCGCCTAACCTATACCAAATACTTACAAAATTTTAAAGAAAATTAAGAAAAAGAACCTAACCTACAAATCCTAAAATATAAATAAATGAAATATGCAAACAGTCAGTATTCAAGTGAATCGCAATAATCGAATCCAACTATTCGCCTATACTCTCCAGGATACGTGCGTTCGCTACGAATAACTGAATCCTTATGGCAGCGGCGCGTTTTCTTTTGAAATGGTCATCTCGCAGTTCAACCTGACGGGTTGTCGACTGCTTAACCTGGCTTTCCTGTGGATGCCTCAATAAATTAAGGCCTCCAGCCAGGGCATAATACACAACTTGACTACACAATATAAACTTAAAAACTAAGCGACTACACGCTAAGGGCACCCCCTGTGGGGTACGGACCTCGGCTTAGGGCGTCGCTGGGAGAGGGCAGCAAGGGACAGGCTGGATCGGAATTATGGCAGCGGCGCGGCTCTCAGCGCGCTTTATACAAGGTGTAACGGAAAGGGGGTATCAACCCTGAAGGAGGTGAATGTGCTCATGAAACTGAACAATTTTCCCCAAAGAACATAGGTCGAAATATGAAAAAAATTTTGGACCTCCCATAGTAATAGTAAATCATTGATGTGCTATTACTATGGGAGGTACAATTTTTTTTTTTCATCTGCATTCACCTCCTTCAGGGTTGATACCCCCTTTCCGTTACACCTTGTATATATAGCCACGGACGCGCAGGCGCGAGGCGTTTACGTACTCTGATAGAATACCTTAACAAATGTTCGCCGTGATTCTTTAAATTGACATAACTTTTTTATTTATGAACCGATTGACATGAAATAAACACTAAATGTTAAGTGAAGCTTACTACAATATATTAGTGAAAACCGCATCTAAATCGAATAAGCCGTTTCTGATATTAGCGTGCACAAACACAGCTGACAAACAGACAAACAGACAAAAAAAAAATTAATTACAATTTCGGGTTCGGCATCGATATAATAACAACCCCTGCTACTTTTTTTTTATTTATTTCCATTGTACAGACACCACTTTTCTACAATTTTATTATATGTATAGATTTATGTACACACAGTAAAATACATAGGTATATAACATAATTATAATTTGAGCATTATAACTGGAAATTACATAATGAGCACGTCTCCAAGAAATTAAACATTTGTATTTGCTCTTAAACATTTAAGACGTACCGCGAGTGAAGCAGTTGCACTTACTGCGTACTACGGGTATGTTTCTTCTTTTCTCGGGTATCTGCTCCTACTTTGGGGCAACTCGACGACGAACGTAATTGAAGCCTTCCTTCTCTTCTTCATCTTGACCTCTATTTAAAAAATTTAAACTTTTATCATTAATACAAGGCCAATTCGCCGTCCCCGGCGAATAAAGTGGTAATCGTAAAAACTAAATTTTACAGGAAAAATAAAAAACAGTTTTTCGTGAATATCTCAATAACTAACATACGTATCAGGATTGTGTAAATACCAAAAGAAAGGTGATTTTTAACAACATAATTGTTTACTATATTAAATAATTATAACTTTCATAGAAATGAGTTATTAATTAATTTAAATTTACCATGAATTAAAGACACAAACTTAAACTGTAAAGTGACATTACGATATTATTCGCGTAAAATCTCATGTAAAACGTTACCGTAATAATGGATTGCTATGTTATTGTCTGATAAATTGTGATAGGAACCCATATCGTAATGTACTATTACCATTTTATTCGCTGACAAACAATCAATTACAGATTACAGTAATAGCAACTTACGTGTATATTCCATGGAAAAGGTATTATACTAACTGGAGGCAAGTATCTAATACTGAATAAATATTTTGTACGTGTACAAGGTAATGTGCGAAGAAATAAAAGGAATTTGTCTAATTATTTTTTATTTACACATAATTAATAACAACTGTTTGTAAAAATCAACAAATTAGGAACTATCAACTTAAATTGAATACTTAATTCTTTATTATTAAGAAGCAGTTACCCTGGGTAGCTCTACTCCTCGTCATCTACATGTTCAGAGACTTCAGAGTCTGAAAGTTTGCTCGGGTTAGCCTCACAGCTCGTGAGGGGGTCATTAAACGCATGGTAGTGTTGTGGGATTGCATCGCTGGTACACAAACTTAAAAAATCTGCATGTACCGCTTTACTTAAGGGTATTTGCTGATTATAAGCTTGCTTCAAATGCAAACAGACTGATTCATTTCTGTTGCAATTGAGGCTGTCGGTCTTCGCCCTCGCCTGGGTCTAGTTATTTGCAACTCCGTTTCTAGTTCCAAATACTCTTCTTCGAAGTTATACTTGAATTGAAGAATTAAGTAGGAGGACACCCTCACTTCCATTATTTTTGCCCATTTAATTTTGTTTCCTTCAGTGTCTTTCAGCCAGTTTTCCCACCAATCAGGCTTTTTATATAATAAAAAAGTCACGCTGCTTCATCTCATGGACCTTATATTTCTTTCCGGTCACTTTTGCATTCATGATGATGTTGTAAACTTGGTCAGTATGTACCTGATACTTTATTTTTCATGGTCCTTTCTATGCATGAATGCATGCTATCATCACCTTCGTTCTGGCCGTGGCCAGCCTCAAAAAACCAGTGGGTTATATTTTGTTGGTCATAAGCTCTTAAGGCGTAAAGGTATGCAAAAATGTATCTGTTTTTGTTCTGACCAACGCAGCGCAGCCATTGGAATAAAAAGAAAAAAATTTGATACCTTGGAGTCCTTCTTGCTCGATGAACTTCATTAGGCAACTACCTATTTTAATTGATCGTCTTTTGGAAATAGACAGATGCCAGACTAAGCAATGACAAAATTTGCGCAGTGAGTCGTAGACAGTAAAATTATATACGGGGTATTTCCTCTTGTAGTGAAAAATCCCTTCTTCAGACTGAGGACCTTTTCTAGATCAAAAATGGCAATTGTGGTAGGTACTTCTTTCGTCCACTGCAGCTTTTTCTTCTTCTTTTAACTAGCGTACTTTATTCTTACTCATCAAATGTTCTCTATACTTAGTTTCTAGACTAATTTTCTCATTAGCTTGATCATATTGGGAGCAGAATTAAACTCTGTTTTAAAAGTGTAAGTATTCATAATGCCGCTTTATAGCCTAGTGTTCTGCAGAATAATGTTAATTGGGGACACAGAGTTCATACAATCGGAACATAAAGCGACTCTATTTGTCAAAGCACCTAAACTTTTCTAAAATGAACCGATTGTATGACGAAAGAAGTTCCACAATTGCCATTTTTTATCTAGAAAAGGTCCTCAGTATCCCTCACTGAAGTGGGGATTTTTTACTACAAGAGGAATTTTACTTGTCTACGACTCACTGCGTAAATTTGGTCACTGCTTTGTCTGGCATCTGACGATCAATTGAAATAGGTAGTTGCCTAATGAAGTTCATCAAGCAAGAAGGACTCCAAGGTATGAAAAATGTATCTTTATATTCCAATGGCTGTGCTACGCAACTCAGAACAAAACAGATACATTTTTGCATTGTACCTTTACGCCTTAAGAGCTTATGACCAACAAAATATAACCCACTGGTTTTTTGAGACTGGCCATGGCCAGAACGAAGGTGATAGCATGCATTCGTGCATAGAAAGGACCATGAAAAATAAAGACAGTATTAAATACTTCTGACCAAGTTTACAACATCATCATGAATGCAAAAACGACCGGAAAGAAATATAAGGTCCATGAGAAGAAGTAGCGTGACTTTTAATAAATAAAAAGCCTGTTTTGTGGAAAAAGCCGGCTAAAAGACACTGAAGGAAACAAAATTAAATTGGCAAAAATAATGGAAGTGAGGGTGTGTCCTATTTGATTCTTCAATTCAAGTATAACTTCGACGAAGAGTATTTGGAACTAGAAACGGAGTTGCAAATACCTAGACCCAGGCGAGGGCGAAGACCGACAGCCTCAATTGCAACAGAAATGAATCAGTCTGTTTGCATTTGAAGCAAGCAAATACCCTTAAGTAAAGCGGTACATGCAGATTTTTTAAGTTTGTGTACCAGCGATGCAATCCCACAACACTACCATGCGTTTAATGACCCCCTCACGAGCTGTGAGGCTAACCCGAGCAAACTTTCAGACTCTGAAGTCTCTGAACATGTAGACGACGAGAAATAGAGCTACCCAGGGTAACTGCTTCTTAATAATACACAAGTGTAGGCAGTTACTATTCGAACACTCCCATAACAAGATGGGACGGTGAACGGCACGACCGGCGAGAGATCAGGCGCAGGACCGACTATTTTACGTACTCTTCCGACAGCACGGATCATCTTTTTTGTCGTACAGTCAGGTGATCAGCCTAGGTCCTAACCCAACTAGAAACAACACCTAAAGTTGCTGTTCCCCGCGGGAATCGTACCCGCGACCTCCAGATCGAGAAGGTAGCAGCACTCTTGCCACTACGGTAGACTAAAGCGGTTTTAGTGACCAGTTATCTTTAGAGCTCAGTTAGTTTACGTTGTTATTAAAATTTCATAACATGTTATGGTTTGTAACACAGAACGGAGGAAATAATGCTGCCATTATTTCCTTAGTGTAAGGCAGAATTATCACAGCGTAAATCGTTAAATCGATTGCAGAAAAAATGTTAATGAAAAGATACAGTAATTAATATTTACCTTCTTTAATTTTTAATGAAATATATCGTAAAAAACTTAACGATTCTAAAATAAAATTGTCTGTTACAGAATAAAATTGTATTAAGCTGTACGCAAATTATGTCGAATATTTTTCCCGCGAATACAATGGTAAGAGCATATTACTGGAAATGTAACGTATCGAAAGTATTGTAATAGTCGCTAACAATTTTATTCGTTGCCATAAGTCTATTAAGTATACATATAAATAATATTGTTAAATTAATTACAATACACATAAATATTTTGTATCTTCTGAGATAACCGTAGGAAATGTTTGAAAAAAATTGACAAAGTGTAATCGGACCCCTAAATATTGAATATGCAATAAAGTTAAAACTATCGTAATAGTGCATTACCATTTTATTCGTCGGGGACGGCGAATTCTATTGATTTACAAGGTTCAAAATCTAGACACAGTGTCATCTCGGCGACAAGCAAATGTCAAAAACTTGTCAAAATCCAAGGAAATGAGACATTTTTGACAGATTGTGACTGAGACTGAGATCAGATTGTGAATGTTCTTAAAATTACGAGAATTGCCCCTCAGGACTTCTCATAATGCAAGCTGGTGTATGTAGAGTCAACAAAGGAGATAAGTATTCAGGAGCGTCGGATATAGTTGCAGTTTACTAAGAAAGAAACCGATGGATGTTCTCGAATAAAATTTTATTTTATTAATAGAAAATAAACAGCTCATTCATTAAATTAAATTTCAGTCCAGAACATCCATCGATTTCTTAGTAAACTTCAACTATATCCGAGCTCCTGTATACTTATCTCCTTTGTTGACTGTACATTGAAACATTTTTATAGCTCATGCTATAAAAATGCAAGTAAACAAGCAACAACAAGCAAGCAAGCAGCAACAAGTATGCCCGTCGAGACGATAGATACGATTTCGTTTAGTTTCGATTAAGATAAAATATACCCGTCGAGACTCAACAAGGTTAAGAATTTCTTCACATTAAAGCACAATGTGCCATAAAAAAGCAAATATAAATTTTTGAAAAAACCCACGACGATAACAGATAAATTCATATGGCAGTCGGGGGACCGTTCTGTGGAACACCTATTCTAAGAGGTGGGCCGACTGCGATATGAATTTATCTGTTTTAGTCTCGTTACATAAAATTTTTAAGACGGGGGTTTTTAAATTATTTTATTCTTTTCCAATTACATTTAAACGTCCCGGGTTTTTCAAAATTTTTAATTTTGCTTTTTATTTCAAACTTTTTAAAGAGCATAGGTTCATTATGTACATAAAAATATTGGAGATAAATGGCAAAATTGGTTTGTACAAACAAATGTTTCCTGCAGCGGCCCCTGGTGTGTTGTCACCGTAACACCTTTCTAAGAACATGCACCAATCAAATCCAAATCCATCACTGAAAACCGCATCAAAATTCGCAAGATTGGATTCTCTCACCCCAAACGCATTTACCGTCTCCTTACCGTCGTGGGTTTATTTCAAACTTTTTAAAGAGCATTGGTTCACTATACACATAAAGAGAAGAGAAGATATGAAAACCGCGTCAAAATCGGACTAGTCGTTTTGGAGATAAATGGCAACATTGGTTTGTACAAACAAATGTTACTGCAGCGCCCCCTGGTAAGTTGTCACCGTAACACCTATCTAAGAACATGCACCAATTAAATCCAAACCCATCACTGAAAACCGCATCAAAATCGGACTAGTAGTTTTGGAGATAATTGGCAACATTGGTTTGCACTACAATGCAATGTCCACCTTGACAAAGCCTTTGACACAGTCTCCGTTCCACTGTTGGTGGGAAAATTGGAGAATATTGGTGTAAGGGATGCACAACTAAAGCTTTTTTCCGACTACCTCACCAACGGATTCCAGAGAGTTAAAGTAGACGAGTGGACCAGTAGTGATCTTCCTGTCGTGCACGGCGTCCCACAGGGCAGTATCCTCGGTCCCCTTTTATTTCTAGCTTTCATCAACGACCTCTGTGAGCTCAAGATGCCCAGCGGAAGGATCATAACTTTCGCGAATGACACAGCGCTTTTGTTTGACGCCGACACCTGACCCGAAGTTTACAGTTGTGCACAAATGGGGTTGAATTTGGTGCTGTCATGGCTAGCTAATAATAAACTCGCTGTCAATGTAGATAAGACAAAGTCCATTTCTTTCTACATAATGTCTTTTTATTTCAAGTTTAAACCGCTGAACCGATTCTCCGATCCGACCGATCTTATAAATGCAAAAGTGTGTCTGTCTGTCTGTTACCTCTTCACGCTTAAGCTGCTGTACCGATTTAGATGGGTATAGAGATATTTTGAGTCCCGGGAAAGGACAAAGGATACTTTTTATCCCGACATATTCCCACGGGATCGACACTTATGCAGTTGAAATCACGGGGTGCAGCTAGTATTTAATAATTTCGGGTACTTGACTATAACAAACACCCTACACACTCACACCATCATTCTACATCTCCGTACACTTCACCTGCACACTACACACACATTACACATCATACCTATTTTTTATTATTCAATTTTTTTTTTGGTTGTTTTTATTAAATTTATACATATGTTTTTTTCCCTTCATAATTTGTCTAGAGTTAGCAAATTGACCGTCGTAATCTTAATGTTAATTAGGTTTAATTCGGGGTGAGACTTGAGAGCGAAAGAAAATTCAGCTGTTCCCTACATTTATGTTCGTATAACTCGTCAAAATGTAGGTCTGATTTTTTTTTTCGTGATTTCAGTTTTGGTCCCATAGTAAAAGTTGTTCATAATGATGAGTACAATGACCTCTTAAGAGGTTTTTGGTGTTTTTCAAATAACCCTGTATATTTTATAGGTACTAGCTGCGCCCCGCGGTTTCACCCGCATAAGTTTCGATCCCGTGAGAATATCGAGATAAAAAGTATATACTTATATAAGTCAATCCATAATAAGTATATATGCCTATATGTTAATCCAGAGTGTCCGCTACCTCCATGCCAAATTTTATCAAAATTGGTCCAGCCGTTTGAGCGTGAAGAGGTAACAAACATATAAACACACACACACACCCCCCCCCACACACACACACACATACACACACACACTCACAAACTTTCGCCTTTATAATATTGTGATTTATTTCCACAAAAACAAAAATAAACTAATCAAAGAGAAAAACCATATGCATAGTGTTATTTTATGTGCTGTGTTGTGTGTTATAAGTAGTCATAGTGAATTAGGGACGTAACACAACACCCCTACTTTGTCTTATAGGGCTTACAGGACCCAAACACAAAAAAACCGGGCAAGAGCGAGTCGGACTCGCGCACCGAGGGTTCCGTAACATCCGGGTTTATGCATAAGGTTTATGTTTATGAAATTAAATGTTTTTTTTATTTTTGAGTTCATTGAATGAATGGTAAATTGCGGTTTACGATTTATGACGTATTAAAAAAAACTACTTACTAGATCTCGTTCAAACCAATTTTCGGTGGTAGTTTACATGGTAATGTAATACATTTTTTTTAGTTTTATCATTCTCTTATTTTAGAAGTTACAGGGGGGACGACACACATTTTACCACTTTGGAAGTGTCTCTCGCGCAAACTATTCAGTTTAGAAAAAAATGATATAAGAAACCTCAATATCATTTTTGAAGACCTATCCATAGATACCTCACACGTATGGGTTTGACGAAAAAATTTTTTTTTAGTTTCAGTTCTAAGTATGGGGAACCCCAAAATTTATTGTTTTTTTTCTATTTTTGTGTGAAAATCTTAATGCGGTGCACAGTTCAACAGTATAGTTCTTATAGTTTCGGAGAAAAGTGGCTGTGACATACGGACGGACAGACAGACAGACAGACATGACGAATCTATAAGGGATCCGTTTTTGCCATTTGGCTACGGAACGGAACCCTAAAAACGCAAGTTTTAGAAACAATAAAAGTAGATCGACTACAGTAAACCAAATCAGAAAAATATGTGATATTCTTCAGGATATGTGCTAGGTAGATAAAAACATAATATAACTAAATTGTTACGATAGAAAAAAATCATGAAGATACCTCTAAAAACTTTCTTTTTACACTATAAACCATAGTAATATAGGTGCATACAATAATTCTGATTTTTTGTCAGATTATTCAACAAGCAACATACTAAAATACTAGTCTTTTAATTTTTTAGTCCAAACCATAGATTTTATGTAATTAAATAATTGCTTCATATTTTGCAATAAATAACCAGGGTTGCGTTATCGAGCTTCTCTTTCTATTCTATGCAGTCCGACAGTGACCGCACTTTAGGTCATGTAGGTAAGCCCTGCAAACATGCTGTTTCCTGGCTCATGGCCAAAACAGTCTACGAATTCCCAGTTATTACAGTATACCCGTTGTTTATAATGTGTGGGGAAATAATGCAAATGTTACGTTTATTCCGTATAATCCAAGGCAACATGTTTACTTCTGCGCGTCTATTTCAGTAAACTCAGTCTGAAGGCCGAGCTTGCGAGCCCGGCGAGCCGCCTGCACCATAGCATACCATAGTATAATAAAGTATATACAAAGCGCAAGTCCGATCCTGCATGGAGTATTGCGGCCACATTTGGGATGGCTCAACGAAATACCAACTTGCCGCGCTTGACTCGCTGGAACGCAGAGCTAAGAGGCTCACTGGCGACGTAGAACTGGTGGATGCCAAGCTCATCGCCGCAAGGTTGCCTGCATGTCGGTCTTCTACAGATTGTACTTCGGTGAGTGTGCCCAAGAACTTCACGACCTCATTCCTCCGGCCCCCTTCTACCTTCGGACATCCAGACGCACTGCAAGTTACCATCCCTGCCTAATTGCTATTCCACCAATTCGCACTAAGCGTTTTCAAATGTCTTTTATAATGCGCACAGCAAAAGAGTGGAACCCTTTACCTGTGTCTGAGTTTCCGAGCGCATATAAGCCGAATCTCTTCAAAGTAAGAGTGAACAGGCTTTTTCTGGGTAAGCTCACTCCATCGTCGACTTTTTTTCTGTCACCTCTGACCTAAGCTAGAGTCAAGAGCAATCCCATTTCAAATTTAAAAAAATAGTACTGCGGTATGATTGTATGACGCTGTGGTGGATTTACACATTTGCCGCCAGTAGGCTATTTAAATTTTGCCGCCCCTACCGACCTCTACAATAATGTGTCAGTTTCTAGATAATATTTATAACCCAACGTTTAGTTAAGATTGCACAAGAAATAGTTTTTGGGTACCTATCTATATTTCTGAGCTCTTATAAGCTCGAATTACATAAGTACCTACTAGCTGACTCGGCGACCTTCGTACCGACCCGCCAGCCACTCTGCCCCCGCTTTTTAAATCTCTGATATCTTCTAAGATATATATTTTATATTGACCATCTTTACATACCGCGTGACCCCTCCGTGCCTCGGAAAGCACGTTAAGCCGTTGGTCCCGGCTGTCATTCATGGATCTTTGACAGTCGTTACGGGTAGTCAGAAGCCCGAAAGTCTGACAACCAGTCTTACCAAGGGGTATCGTATTACCCAGTAACTGGGTTGTGGAGGTCAGATAGGCAGTCGCTCCATGTAAAATACTGGTATTCAGCTGCATCCGGTTAGACTGGAAGCCGACCCCAACATTGTTGGGAAAAGGCTAGGCAGATAATGATGATCTTCTAAGATAGTCATTTTAATGATAATTATGCTGTAAGGCAATTTTGATATTCATAAAATGCACAACGTATTTAATGTATTTAAGTAGATCAGGAATAATACTCTATTGTTTAAAATAGCTTGGTAAATAACCCATTTTTTTTGTAATATGTAACAGATAAAAATGGTTACTGTGGGTTATACTATGGAGATAAACATATACCTACCATCGCGGACTTTTTTATTGATATTTTTAAGATATACAATTCCTTTATTAATTAATTTGATCTATCTCGTAAGGTTTAGCCAGCGTTTGCAATGTAAGCGCACAAAAATATGTTTGTTACGACATCACATTACAAATCTTTGAATTTCTCGGCTTTTATCTAGTATAATATGCATGTATTATACATATGTACCTTCCTCTTGAATCACTCTATCTATTAAAAAAACCACATAAAAATACGTGGCGCAGTTTTAAAGATCTAAGCATACATAGGGACAGACAGACAGCGGGAAGCGACTTTGTTTTGTACTTTGTAGTGATTAGCTACTTACACAATCAATAATGAACATTCTTTGCCGCCCCTAAAATCTGCCGCCCTAGGCTCCAGCGTAGTCAGCCTGCTGGTAAATCCGCCACTGGTATGACGTCTTCATACAAATCGGAACCGATACGACACGCTTCGAAATGTCGGTGTTGGTGTACACCGAGATTGCCAGTTGCGTATGCGCCGCTGTTAGGCTGCGGTCTATTTGATACAATAGAATAGAATAGAATACTCTTTATTTTCTACACCATATTAATTACAGACATAAGGTATAGAAACTGTACAAAGGGTGACACAATGGGCGGTCTTATCGCTAAAAGCGATCTTGATCTTGATTTGATCCATAATAAGAAAGAATTACACATCTAGTTCTTCGACTTAGCGAAAGCATTCGACAAAGTCTGGCACAATGGCTTATAGGGTTATTGGTAAAACATTAACAACCTGTTAAGAGGTTATTGTACTCATCATTATGAACAACTTTTACTATGGAACCAAACCTGAAATCGCGAAAAAAAATTACCTGTTCCCTACATTTATGTTCGTATAACTCGTCACAATGCAGGGAACAGCTGATTCTTTTTGTCGCGTTTTCAGGTTTGGTCCCATAGTATCTTCTTCTTCTTCGTAGCCCTCTTGTCAGAGCGGTCGTGGTCCTCGTGTAGTTTCTTGTTTAGGGGCTGATGTGATTCGCCTCACGATTTCTCGCTACCTCCTCTGATTCCATCACTCCGATCAACCGCTGCGGATTTAATTTGGTCAGTCCATCTCATGGGTGAGCGTCCGCATGGTCGTCTCCCTCACGCCTCGAGACATATCCGAAGTATTTGAGGATGCGCGTTTGGACAAAAACAGATAGACGCTTTTTGATGTTGAGTTCTTGGCGTTTAGAGGTGTTGGTGCGAAACTCAGTCCACGACAGACACCCCAAGCATTCTTCTCCAGCACCACATTTCCAGAACGTCTATCTTCTTCTTCTCGATGTCTCGCAGCGTCCACGTCTCAGTAGCGCAGCGTAAAGGAAGATAAGGAAAACCAGTGATTGAACAAGCCGGATGTTAAAACAGACTTTTCAGCTTGTCCATCGATACTTTAGTTATCGCCATACGTCTCTTGATTTCATCTATGCATCCACCCCCGTTTGAGATTAACGCTCCAAGATAAATGTAGGACTGGACCACGTCGCAGTTCGCAATTTTAGAAACTTAGGGCGAGTTGTTGTTACCGTGGTTCACGATCATCGCCTTTGTTTTTTTGCGGTTAATCTGTAGTCCGAATTCGAGGCTCACATTCTCCATCCTACGAAGTAATTCCTATAGATGACTTGCGCTAGTAGCAAATAGCGTGGTATCATCAGCGTATCGCAGATTTGCAATGTTGTAGCCACCTATTGAGACACCGTCTGTCCAATCTCCAGAGTAATGCGCATGATGGGCTCGGTGTAAGCATTGAAGGGGAGCGATGATATTATGAAAGAAAGAAAAAAAGAAAGAAAATACGTTTATTTGCGGCAAACATGACGCATAAAAATAAAAACCCAAAGAAAAAATAAAACAAAATAACAATTTGGGAGAAAGTATGCGTCACATCTACGCAAAACGGCCACAGCATAATGCAAAAACCCTATAAAAGACAGAGCCCCAGTGCTGGTTTTCAGCGACAGCCGGCTTTGACGTGATTACGTCGGCCAGTGCAGCATGCGATTAGATATAAACAAAAACAACAATCAAAATAAGAAATAAAATATACAAAACAAAAAGATAACATGGATTATGCAACCTTGGCGGACACCTGCACTAGGATGGAAACAGTTTGAAAAGATTTCATCGGTTCGAACGGGATCTGTGCCTGCCTCGTATAACTTTCTCAACAGATGCACTAGGTGTTTCGGCGTGCCCATTCCCAGTAAAGTATTCCACAACTTGGGCCACTTCACTGAGTCGAACGCCTTGGAGAAGTCCACGAAGCAGTCATAGACCGGTTTGTTAAACTCTCGGGCCTTCTCAATAATCTGACGAACAATCAATATTTGCTCCCGGGTGCCTTTCCCTTTCACAAATCCAGCTTGCTCTGGTGCAATCGATTTGGACAAATAAGCCTTTAGACGTTCGTTAAGAATATGTAGCAGTATTTTGCTGGCGTGTGGGATGAGTGCAATAAGGCAGTAATTGCTACATATCTTAGTGGAGCCCTTTTTATGCAACGGAGCAAGGACTGTATGGGTCCAATCAGTAGGCCAGATTCCAGTCCTCCATACCCCATTACATATATCGAAGAAGATATCAACTCCCTGCTCTCCCAAGGCCCTTATAGTCTCAATGGGAATAGTATCTCTGTCTGTAGCTTTGCCGTTCTTCAGGTGTTTATTGGCTGCTCTAACTTCCGACTTTAGTATATCTGGTTCCAGCTCATTAGGCACGGTTGTAGGATAATTCTGTGATTCAGGGTCGTGGAACAAAGACTGACAGTAATTCTTCCAGGTCTCAGAAATTTGTTCAAGTTCTGTCACTATGACACCATTGTTGTCTTCAACATTGCCCAAGTTTTAGAAGTCAGTGATTTGGTTTTTGAGGGGATCTTCTGGTAAAGGTCTCGCGATTCACAGCGGCCCGATTCTCCGATTCGAGCGGCTCTATTTCCTGACATATTCTGCGATAGTGGGCGTTTTGATCTCGACGGCATGCAGTCTGAATTTGGGCAGACATACAATTTACAGCCTTGATGTCTACTCCTTTCGTCTTCATAGCCCGTCTTCTTTCCACCAAAGCAAGAGTATCGTCAGTCATCCAGAGCTGACGCCTTCGAGCCCTTGCTGGCGGATTTGTCTCGTTGATTGCACTAATGATGACATCCTTGGCTCGATCCCATATAACGTCTGGCGATTCCTCGTCGTGTTTATTATCTAACTATCTTTTCCACTTCTGTTCCACTGCTAGCTTTAGCCTGGAACAATCGTAGACTTCCAATCTCTTTCGCTTTTCGAGAGTTCTAGCTGCTGTCAGTTTGATTTTCAACTTAGAGATCAGAAGTTGGTGGACTGATCCACAGTCGGCTCCAGGTAGAGTGTGAGCATTGTTAACAGATGTTTTCCACCGTAAGATATAGTCAATTTGATTGCGATATTGACCGTCTGGCGAAGTCCAGGTGAACAATCTGCGTGGAAAAAATGCTGGAAATGGCTATTTGCTATGAAGAGGTTGTTTTCATTGGCAAACTGTATAAAGCGTTCTCCTCTTTCATTCCGCACCTCTAGGCCAAACCTTCCGACGCAACTGCCCAAGTGATTAGAATTCTCCCCGATTTTGGCATTAAAATCACCTAAAATCATTAGCTGCTCTCTGTTTGGGCTTTTTGTAACATTGGTCTCAAGTTCCGTGTAGAAGTTTTCTAGAGCCTCTTCACTTGAGGAGCTGGTGGGTGCATATACTTGGATGAGATTGAGATTCACAGGTGTTGCTTTCAGTTTAATACTGATTATTCGATCGCTGATCGGTTCGTATCCTATCACACAATTTCTCAATTCTTTGGGTATAAAAAATGCGACGTGACAATGGGACCACCTCAGAACTATCTACTTTCGAACAAAAAAAGAATTTTGATAATCCGTATTCGATGAACAAAAAAAAAAAAAAAAAACATACAAACATCCGAACATAGTACCTTCTCCTTTTTGTGAAGTCGGTAAAAAGTTGAGGTTATGCAATGTGTACCACTACACTACTACTACAGGGGGGGGCCTGAGACCGTAGTTACTAAACTACGGGCGGAGCGGGTTTTTCTCCCGGCGGTGACGTTTGATGGTAATAATAACAGCCGCACAGGTCGATCGATCAGGTTAAGCTACGCTTGCCGCGGTTGGTCTGTGGATGGGTGACCATCTTTACATACCGAGACCCCTCCGTGCCTCGGAAAGCACGTTAAGCCGTTGGTCCCGGCTGTCATTTGTGGATCTTTGACAGTCGTTACGGGTAGTCAGAAGCCCGAAAGTCTGACAACCAGTCTTACCAAGGGGTATCGTATTACCCAGTAACTGGGTTGTGGAAGTCAGATAGGCAGTCGCTCCATGTAAAATACTGGTATTCAGCTGCATCCGGTTAGACTGGAAGCCGACCCCAACATAGTTGGGAAAAGGCTAGGCAGATGATGATGGTGACGTTTGATGGTGGCGGAGCTGTGTCTGCCCCCGTTGATGTTGCCGTCGACCTGGGAGTGTTATCGCCTTCGTTGTTGAGGTAAGCGGGCTTCAACCTGTCGATCGTGACCGTTGTCTCTTTCCCCTTTACCTCAATCCTGAACGTCTTCTCGCCCCTTTTTAACCGACTTCAAAAAAGGAGGAGGTTTCTCAATTCGACCGTATATATATATTTTTTTTTAATGTTTGTTCGCGGATAACTTCGTCGTTTATGAACCGATTTTGATTATTCTTTTTTCGTTGGAAAGGATATATGCCAAGGGTGGTCCCATGATAAGGAAACCAGGATCTGATGATGGCATCCCACTGAAACCGAGGGGAACATTCGAAAATATTAGGAGCGACCAGTGCGTTTGTTAACTTTTTCATTAAATATTGTAAAGCACTAGGTACAATTTAATGAAAGCCTGGAGTCGATCTGATGATGGAGCTGAAAGATAGTC
The DNA here is from genome assembly GCA_916614155.1 of Mesoligia furuncula. Taxonomy (NCBI): domain Eukaryota; kingdom Metazoa; phylum Arthropoda; class Insecta; order Lepidoptera; family Noctuidae; genus Mesoligia; species Mesoligia furuncula. Next base: position 4,132,944 of record OU744820.1, on the reverse strand, counting down.
GAGGGGACTCCTCAACGATCTACAGCAGTTACCTTGTGTTTGGGCTTGATCAATTTGTATTGTTGTGAACTTTACACCTAGATTGGTTGTGACTGTCATTATGGGTCTGATGATGAAGACGAAGGACAGTTAAGGGAACTCCTCAACAGTTTACAGTAGCTACCTTGTGTATGTTCACCGATTACTCAAAAACGGCTGGACCGATTCCAAAAGTTCTTTTTTTATTTGAGAGGGTATACTCTCGAGGTGGTCCCATTATCATCAAGTTGGAATCTGATGAGAGCATCCCATGGAAATCGAGGGAAACCCTCAAATTTTATAGGCAAACCTATAGCGATTTGGGTATTTTTTAAAGTAACTTGAGCATTTGCTCAAGTTACTTTCATATAAAAAATATAAAATCATCATTTGGTAAAGTCATTTGGAGCTGATGATGAAGACCACAGATGGCCATCGGAACTACTCAATGACAAATATTTTACGGGTTGCCATTCGATTACTTTAATATGTTTGCTAAGCAATTTATGCTCGTCACAATGCGTATGGTGAGTGATTGTTGAGGAGTTCTCCTGGTACTTACCGGGAGAACTCCTCAACAATTAACGTCCTAGCATCGGGAAAAGGAATATTTAGTAAAAGGTGATGAACAGTTGGCATTAGGCTATTGTAACTTAGATAAATTACAAACTGACCAACTAAAAAGTGAAAAATAAAAACATTTTTACAAAAAAAAATTACTTTAATTTCGGAAGTCGGTGTCGATAAACGAAAATGCGGAACCAAAGACACCGACTTCCGAAATTAAAGTTATTTTTCACTTTTTTAGTACTTTGAACGGCCCGGTGTACGGTGGGTCGAGGTCGGCGCACGGGGTCCTGTCGTAGGAAGACATGTGTTGCTGACAACAAGCTGTTGGGCACGTAAAAAGGTTTCGCGCCGTGGCGGCTCGCCGGTTCTGGCGTCAGCTTCGCCATTTGATGCCGGAGCCTCGCCTCGAAGTCGGTGTAGTTTACGGTGCGGGTGAGTGAAGGGCTTATGAACTCGCCGGGGAGTCTTAGGGTTTCCCCGTAAACCAACTCAGCTGCTGATCCCTTAATATCCTCCTTCCAGGCGCTGCGGATGCCCAGCAGCATCAGGGGAAGAGCCTCGGACCAGTCGGTGTCCGTGTGGCATCGAATGGCTGCCTTCAGCTGGCGGTGTAGGCGTTCGACCATGCCATTGCAGGCTGGGTGGTACGCCGTGGTTGGCCGATGCTGGCTGCCGAGGAGCACTGCGATGGTGTGGAACAGCTTGCTCTCGAACTGCTTGCCTCTGTCGGTAGTGATGCGATAAGGGCAACCGAAGCGGGATACCCAGCCAGCGATAAAGATGCGGGCGCATGTTTCCGCTGCTATGTCAGCGATGGGATATGCCTCAGGCCAGCGAGTGAAGCGGTCAATGACGGTGAGGCAATACCTGTAATTATTTGACATGGTTAGTGGCCCTACTATGTCCATATGGACATGGGAAAAACGTTGGGAGGGAACAGGAAACGGGGAGGTGGGTGAGGAGGAGGCCGCGAGACTTTGTTTCTCTGGCACTCTATGCACTCTCTGGTCCAGGCCTTGCAATCCTTCTTCAGGCCAGGCCAAACGAATCTTGCGGAAATCAATTTGACCGTGGCTTGTCTGCCAGGGTGGCTCAGCTGATGAAGTTTTTGGAACACCTGCCTTCTGAAGGGTTATGTGACATAAGGGCGGGTGTTACTGGTGGAGACGTCGCAGAGAAGTTCCACCCCTGAGTCCGGGAAGCGAATTTTCTGTATCTGCAGTGATGTGCTGTTGCTGGTCAGGAGGCCTTGCAGCTCAGGAACGCTCTCCTGGGAATGCGCAAGGGCCGTATAGTCCAGTGCTGGCAGAGTAAGCGCCTCCACACGTGACAGTGCGTCTGCCACGACATTGTGCTTGCCTGCGACAAACTGGATGTCCGTGGTGAACTGCGCCACATAGTCGAGGTAGCGGTACTGCCTCGGCGAGCAATTCTCGCGACTGTGGGCATACGCGTATGATAGGGGTTTGTGATCCGTGTAGATGGTGAAATGTCTACCCTCAACCATGTGCCGGAAGTAGATGGCTAAGAGCTCCCTGTCATACGGGCTGTACTTTTTCTGCAACGTGGACAAACGCCTGGAGAAAAATGCCAGCGGTCGCCATGAGCCTCCTGCTTTCTGCTGCAGCACTGCGCCTATCGAGAAGTCTGATGCATCCGTGAATATTGCAAGCTCAGCATTGGAGTCTGGGTGTGCAAGCAAAGCAGCCTGAGACAAACCATGTTTGCAAGCATTAAAAGCTTCTAGCATCTCCTGTGTCAGACTTACTGGGTGATTTCCTTTTGTTTTAGGCCCTGTGAGGACGACATTAAGCGGCGATTGTAAGCGAGCGGCGTCTGGGACAAAGCGACAGTAAAAGTTAAACATACCCAAAAATCGCCGCATCTCCTTGACGGTCTTGGGAGCTGGATAGTCCTGGAACGCTTGCACCTTCTCCGGCAGAGGACGAACACCTTCTGCGGACAGCTGATGCCCTAGAAAGGTGATAGAGGTCCGGCCGAACTCACACTTTGCTGTGTTAACCAGGAGGCCGTAGTCGGCCAACCGCTTTAAGAGCTGCTGCTGATGCTCGGTGTGCTGGGCTGCCGTCTCTGAGAACAGGAGAATGTCATCTAAATAGCAATAGCAGAACGACAGCCCACGGAGTACTTCATCCATGAAACGCTGGAACGTCTGCGCTGCATTCCTGAGACCAAATGTCATGAACGGAAATTCATAAAGCCCGAACGGAGTAGTGATGGCTGTTTTGTGGATATCAGCTAGCTGGACAGGTATTGGTTATATGCTTGTATTAAATCAATTTTACTGTATATTCTGCTGCCAGCCAGCTTATGGGAAAAGTCCTGGATGTGCGGTATGGGGTATCGGTCCGGAACGGTGCGTGCATTCAGTGCTCTGTAGTCCCCACATGGCCACCATCTGTGGTCCTTCTTGGGAGCGAGGTGAAGAGGTGACGACCACGAGCTCTCGGACGGTCGTGCTGTGCCATTCGCCAACATATATAGCCTCGAACTCCTTTTGAGCGACCTTGAGCTTGCACGGTGCGAGCCGACGAGGCCGACTGAAAATGGGTGGGCCCGGCGTGGTTCGAATGTGATGCTCGGTACTATGGCTGACCTGTATTTGCTTCCCCGCAGGGCGCGTGATCCCCGGGTACTGCCGAAGCAGCTCATGGTACTCCGTGCTGCCACCAACCGACTTGACCGAGGCAATGTCTGCTGCTGAAGCGGACGCTGCTGACGTCGTAGAGGACAACTGGGTCAGCCCGTCGATGAGGCGGTAATGCTTCAAATCTATTAGCAAGTTATAATGCGCCAGGAAATCCGCACCTGTTATGGGTTTTGAGACGTCCGCGACAACGAACTTCCAAGAGTAGACACGACGGAGCCCTAAGTTTAAATGTAGCTCGACCCAGCCGTATGTGTCAATAATGGTTCCATTGGGGGCGAAAAGTTGGTACGTCGTCTTGCTACGCCGCCGCCGTAGTGCTGAACATGGGTATACACAAAGATCGGACCCTGTGTCCACCAGAAATGTGATCTTAGTGGCCCGGTCGGTAACAAATAAGCGACGTGGTTTATCGTGGCAGCCATTTGCCGCTACTTCCGGCTGCCATTTGCATTTCCCGCGAACGTACACGGCGTGGTGCACCGCGTGGCCCTGTCGCCGAAACTGTTGTGGTACCAGCAGTACCCCTCATTCCACGTGCCTCTGGAGCGCGAGCGGCCGCGATGGCCTGGGGTCCGGTCTCTGCTATCACGCCTGAACCCATTAGAAGTCCGCGAGCGATAATGTATCTGACCAAGTGTTTGTAGCGCCACTACCTGCTTCGTTAACTCTGCGATACACTGTTTCAGCTCGCTGATCTCGCTGCAGGTGCTCGTGCTTGCCACGGCGGGAGGTATTGTGAGCACCGGGGCGGTCGGCTAAATCTGCGACAGACTGGAGAGCGAGATTAGGTTGCGACGCAATAACCGTCTGTATATTGGTCGGCAGTCTGCTTGCCCACAACGTGGCCAGAAACGACTCTGGTATATTTGGTCCAGCCAGGGTCTGGAGATGCCGTAAAAATTGGGAAGGTTTACGGTCGCCTAGCTCCTCGTGGGTGAGGATCTGCTGCACCCTCTTTTCGCGCAAATCAGACAGCCTATGCATAAGCTCGGCCTACAGCTTTGCGTAGGTACTTGTCCTGGGCTGACGGGTTTTCAATAATGTCCCTAGCCTCCACCATATAACGGTGGTCAAGCTGGCACACGACGGTGTAAAATTTTGTGCTATCCGCGGTAACACCGGCGATCGTGAACTGACCTTCAACCTGGGCGAACCAAAGTGCTGGCTCCTCTGGCCAAAACGGCGGCAATTTGACGCTCACACGGCAGACTTTGGCTGCGGTATATCTACCGAGTGACCGTAGCCCTGTACTTATTTCAAGGACGCTGCCGAGACGTAATACGGTTTACTTCATTATACTGCAATGCACGAACACAGACACATTGTATGCACAGTCAAGAAAGGAGATAAGTATACAGGATAGTTGAAGTTTACTAAGAAACCGATGGATGTTCTGGACTGAAATTGAATTTAATAAATGAGCTGTTTGTTTTCTATTAATAAAATTAAATTTTATTCGAGAACATCCATCGGTTTCTTAGTAAACTTCAACTATATCCGACGCTCCTGTATACTTATCTCCTTTGTTGACTGTACAAATGCATCTACAATTCCACACACACTTTTACACCTAGGTGCATTTGACGAGCGGAGCGGAGACGTGCAGGAATCGACCAATCCAATAAAAACCCACCATTTCAGCCGAAAGACGTCCCTTGCTGGACATAGGCCTCCCCCAAGCACCTCACTTCGACCGCTTCCGTACTTCTCGCATCCAACGGGTTCCTGCGAACTTCACAAGGTCGTCGGACCACCTTGTGGGAGGCCCTCCAACGCTACGTCTTCCGGTACGCGGACGCCACTCCAGAACCTTTCGGCCCCATCGGCCATCTGTTCCGCGAGCAATGTGCCCTGCCCACTGCCACTTAAGAGCCTATACTACCTCAAATGACTTAGCATGATCCTCCGTTATGTCGAAAATACCGTAGCATTAATTTTGAAATAAATATATGCTAAAGTTGAGGATTAATGTTAAGTACTATGTTAGACGAAAACACGATTCCATAAAATTTTCTCGATGGAAAAAAAATCCAAAGTTACCTCCAAACCGAACAATAAACCGCTGGTATTCAAAAGATACTTCAAATTAGATCATGAAACTTTGCATACTAACTGAACTAACTATAAAGCAGGTCTTATGTTATTTAGTTTTTTTGAATTACCTTTATTTTCACCGTAAAAAGCAAATACCTAAACTATTGGCGCTGCCTCCCGCCCAGCATCGCACTCAGTCTCGCTCTCACACAGTCCGCGAGCAGTATCGTGCGAGCGAGATAAAGAGTGAATTTTAGCTGAGGTAGTATAGGCTCTTAAGTTTGGCAATTCTTCGGGCTATGTCGGTTACCTTGGTTCTCCTAAGGATCTTCTCGTTCCTGATAAAAACCCAATCAATCTCGATCTGCTAATTTCGATCCAGCCTCCCAGGGCCCCTTGCAGGGGCCCTCTCCCAGCGACGCCCTAAATCGAGGTCCGTACCCCACAGGGTGTGCCCTTAGCGTGTAGTTGCTTAGTTTTTAAGTTTTTTAAGTCCTGGCTGGAGGCCTTTATTTATTGAGGCATCCACAGGCAAGCCCGGTGAAGTAGACGACAACCTCATAGGTTGAACTGCGAGATGCCATTCCGAAAAAAAAATCTCAATATGCCTAGGCTTATCTTAATTATGCTGGGGTCGACTTCCAGTCTAACCGGATGCAGCTGAGTACCAGTATATTACATAGAGCCTAACTGACCTCCACAACCCAGTTACTGGGTAATATACGATACCCCTTGGTAAGACTGGTTGTCAGATTTTCCGGCATCTGACGACCCTAACGACTTTCAAAGATCCACAAATGTCAGCCGGTACATGCTTTCCGAGGCACGGAGGGGTCTCGATATGTAATAAATGGTCACCCATCCACGGACCAACCTCGGCAAGCATAGCTTAACCATCGGTCGACCCGTGCAGCTGTTATAATAAGGCCACGAGCATCGATTGAAATATCGACATCGCGACTCTCGTCTCGTCCGTGACTCGTGCAGTGGAAACGCACCGTAACGTTGTACGTGGCGAACGACTGTCTGACTCAGAACTAACTTCATTCCATTCAAGAAAGAAGTTAGTTTCCATGATGCCAATACATTCGACGGACGGTTTGAACTTTGAAGAACGACAACAGTGAATTGTAACAACGTAAAAACGACTATCTGACTATGTGACTCATCACTAATAGCTCATTCCACTCGAAGTTAGTTTTAATGATGCCGATTGCATTCTACGGCCTGAACTTTGAAGACCGACAAGTGAAGTATATCAAGTAAAAAGATGCCATTACACTGTAAGTAACTATATAGAATACGAATCATCATAAATTCTCCTCGCCTTATCCAAATTTTTTTATTTGTTGTCGACGCAGCATTAATTGTTGTTTTTCCATATCATTTTTAGTAGGCGTAACCTTAGGTAGGGAGGAAATGAGGCCTTTGTCCTGTAGTGGGACAGAAATGGCTGATAATAATAATAAATAACCTTAGGAGCCACTCCTTTAATAACCATCGCGAAATGACACATTATTTTATTAACTGACTTAAAAAAACCGGCCAAGTGCGTGTCGAGCCACGCACAGTGTAGGGTTCCGTAGTAGCCCGTTATCACAATGTAGTACGATTCTGTAGTTCTTTATTCTAAATACAAAAAAAAATCAGATTTTGTTTTTCAATGCAAGCCTTTACCCGTTATAAACAAGCAACTACTTCATCTTAGTCACTTTAAAGGATTAATGCTAAGGATTTTGTATTTGGTACAAAATTATCCAACACCCAAGTTCAACGACTATTACCGCTAAACTAATAAGGTTATCTTAACCGCTATAGTTTTCCTTTAAAGTTCATGAAATGGACTATCATCGTGAATTTTTCCAGATTTTTCAAGCCAGCAGTTTAGGTTTTAGAGGGGGGGGGGGGGGACGCCCTACTGGAACAAAAATTTGCACTTTAACGTTTAATATTTCGTAAATGGAGCATTAAATCGAAAAATAATTTTAGCATCCCCTAAAATTGTTTTTCGATTTCTAAAATAATTTTAAAAGACCTATTCAACGAGACCCCACACGATGGGATAGACGACGAAAAAAATATTCATCCCCACTTCACATGTAGGGGAGCTACCCTAAAAAAAAGATTTTCCATAATTTTATTTGACCACTTTGTCGGCGTAATTGATATACGCATTCCTACAAAATTACAGCTTTCTAGTACTAATGGTTTCTTAGCAAAACCTCGGACAGACAGACAGACAGACGGACATGACGAAAAGGATTTCTAGAAAAATAAGGGTTCCTTGTAGGAACTACGGAACCCTAAAAAGAAGGAGGATCAATTCGTCCCGTATATTTGTATATTTTTTTGTGTATGTTGGTGAACATACACAAGGTTTCCACCTGTTTCATCGTTTGAGTAGGATTACTCCCCCAACTGATCTTAATACCGATTATGCAGCCGTTGACAAGCAGCTAAGCGGTTATTTATCAAAAATTGATTCAGTTAACGCGAGCAAAAATTTCAAAAGAGTATTTATTATAAATTTTCAAAATCGGGCCACAATTGACGGAGTAATCGGTGGATTACTTCGTCAAATTGTGGGCCGATTTTGAAAATTTGTTGAAGTGAAAACTTCTTTAGCGGCGTTGTACACTTTTTTTGTAATGGGTAAAAAATGTTAAACTCGCGTCAGGACACGTGACCCTGATCGAAAATTCGTAAGATTCCAAAATATCAAAAATTGAAAACAAGTATACAGGATCACATTAAATTAGCTAGAAACTTAGCCACAAGTATACAGGATTAATTTAAATTAGCTAGCGAAACTTAGCCACAAGTATACAGGATCAAATTAAATTAGCCAGCGAAACTTAGCCACAAGTATACAGGATCAAATTAAATTAGCTAGCGAAACTTAGCCACAAGTATACAGGATCTAATTAAATTAGCTAGCGAAACTCTGCAGACGTATGGGTATTAATATTTGAACACGTTAAAATAAAATAAAAATTAAAGGAGATTGACCCAAAGTCGTATCAAAAAGTCTCATGCATCAAGATCAAAATATTGTAGTACCTACCTAATTATTTTCATATTTTTTACGACATTACGCTTGAAGTGTTTTCTTCGTTAGCGGCGTTGTACATTTTTTTTGTAATGGTTAAAAAATGTTACAATCGCGTCAGGACACGTGACCTGATCGAAAATTCGTAAGATTCCAAAATATCAAAAATGCACAACGTTAATATTCAAGTTTTCCCTTCTGCCGGCACTCCCGGACTGCAACCCGTCATTTTTTTTGAAGTGAAACTTCTTTACGCACGCTTGACTTGGGGAGTAAGCTGGCGAACGCGTGATGTAAGCGTTACGAAAAGTGTGATCGGGCAAGGCGAACGGAAGTTAAGTGGGGGATATAAGCAAGAGACAGCAGTGCGCGCGCACATTTTCTTTCTCTCTTTAAGTTTCACTTCAGTCGTGTGGTCATAAGCACACTCGTTTTTTTTGTTTGAAAGGGTATACTCTCGAGGTGGTCCCATTGTCATCAAGTTGGAATCTGATGAGAGGATCCCACGGAAATTGAGGGAAACCCTCAAATTTTATAGGCAAACTTTTAGCTATTTGGGTATTTTTTATAGTAACTCGTGCATTTACTCTCGGAAAGCACCATTTGGTAAAGTGGAACTGATGATGAAGACCACAGATGGCCATCACCGGAACTACTCAATAATAATAAGTATTTCACGAATTGCGATTCGATTACTTGCTGAGCAATTTATGCTCGTCACAATGCGAATGCTGAAATGGAGCTGATGGTGAAATACTAGGAGAACTCCTCGATAATTTAACGTCCCTGCATCGGGAAAAGCAATATTTTGTAAAAGGCGATGAGCAAGTTGGCACTATGCTATTCATATTGCTTCATATTTTGCAATAAATTATCAGCGTTGTGTCATCGCGCTTCTCTTTCTTTTCTATGCAGTCCGACAGTGACCGCGCTTTAGGTCATTGTAAGGGCCATAATGCATGAATCAGATATTATTGCTGAGCATAGTACTTATTTATGCTCGTTACTGTATATCGTCTTCACATTTATTATTAGTCTAGCCTCTATCCGCGATTTTGTGTTCTCATTGCTCACCTCCTCGTGATGTTACTTAGCCCTATGGCATTCCTCAATAATTGGGCTATTAAATGCAAAAATAATTTTTCAAATCCCACTGGAGTTAAGCGCGTTCAAATAAACGAACAAACTCTTCAGTTTATTATTAGAAGTTTAGTAGGTATATACGAGTAAGTACATTTTAGGTAAGGGTAATAAGGGTGGAGTTTCTGGCCCACTTCTCCATACGAAATTACCGTTTGGAAGGTGCGATTATATTCAATTCTATTCCCTTGTAAATTATGACGTTCTGAAATAATCCTGATTCTTTCGCAACATAATTATGCTCACGGACGCTCAGACTAGGTAGGTACTTTAACGTCGTCATTTCTTATCACAAATAATAATTATGTCAACATACATTTTCCTTTGTGTCATATATCATAAATAAGTGTTTTTTCCTTTATTCTATTATACCCAGCGGCGGCCTTAGCGGGTGGCGAACAGGGCAATCGCCCGGGGCCTCGCTCTTGCAGGGGCCTCGCGCAACAGCTCAAGCAAGTGTTAGGAAAAGCCGCAAACATCAATAAAATTATCATCTCTGTATTTGTTAATTTTGTAAATCTTTCAATGTTTAAAACTCAAATTTTATTTATTTGTATAACTTTAGCATTTCTCGTCAAACATGACAAATACCTAAACCAAACAACCAGGGGCCCTAGTCTGCTATTTTTATAAATTCGTCATTCCAACACGATCCCACCACCATCCCATTGTCATTTTGCTAAAAGTTCGTAATCTGCTAAATTCATAATGGTTGATCATTGGTCGGTCAATGGCACTGAAATTATATGATACTCGTAACGAATTAAAAGAAATGACTGCACAACGACATTCTAATGATAGGTCACTGATCAAAGGAACTGTCAGACTTGAAGATTACCGCGTAAGTCAGTAATTCATTTTTCATTAAGTATGTAGGTACGAGATTACCATTCTATGCCATTTCTTTCAATGGGGTGTCAGTGGTTGACCATTGGAAAGTCATAATGACGCCATTATGTTAGTAGATTAACAAACTTGTCAAAATCAACAATTATGAAATCAATGATAGGCCATTCTGACACTATTGTAATAGCAGACTTGAGGCCCAGACCTACATTCGCATCACATACTTTTCACGAAGGACAAAGGGCCTCGCAACGACCTGCCGCCCCGAAGGGCCTCGCAGTGGGTAAGGCCGCCGCTGATTATACCTCATCCATACTTAAATAATAATTATAAATTAGAAAGTAACTCTGTCTCTCTGTATGTTACCGTTTCACGCCTTAACCACTGAACGGATTTCGGTAAAATTTGGCAGAGAGATCGATTGCATCCCGGGGAAGGACATAGGATAGTTTTTATCGACATACCTCGCGGGCGAAGCCGCGGGCGGAAACTAGTAAATCATAATTACTCATAATACAAAAAGGCAGGGTCATTAACGCGCAAACTGCAACTTGGATTCAGTAGGTATATAGAGGTAGGAGGAACAGGGTGTAAAGTTCACTCATACTCTATAGAAGAGGGAGGATCCTCCGACCAGACGGGTGTTGTGTCCAGTGCGCGGTAAACTCTGCTTGCGAGATGCAGGATTTTGCATGACGTCAGTATGACGCGTTGTTCGCATGTGGCGTTGTAGATACCGCTACAGGTACGCGGGTTTAGACCCACCGAGTTGAAATCTTCGTCGGTAAAGTATTAAAAAAAAATTGCCCAAATCGTGAGGAAGACTAAAGGCTATATTTTGACATCATGCTATGACCCTTAGGAGCCGCGCAAAACGAAAAAGTGTCAGAAAGTACGCTAAGCAAAACGAAGTAATAGCGCGGGCAGCGGTACTTGCCCGTGCTCCCCTGTCTAGTCCCCCTTGGGGTACCACGAACAAATATTTTTGCCCGTGGAACCCCCAAGGGGGACAAAGTGGTACCATGGGCAAATTGTTTGGCTCGTGGTACCCCTGCTAATCGCCAGATTGATAAAATGCAAGTACAATCTCTTTTTATCTTAAAAATTAATTGAATGAACTATAAAAATAAGGTTTCTATAAGCTATCTCGGGACTTGGGGCACCCCGACTTAGGTTAGGTTGGGTTCCTTTAAACCTTGTAGACAAAAATAGGGGCCCCGCGAAGCGGAGCTCCATCGACTACGTCTTAATAATATTGCTCGTAAACCAACTTAGACCCGCCACGTGATCTTCTCCACGGGGTGAGGTCTAGTGAGAGAGCTTAGCAAGTGAACAGACCCTGAAAATCTCATATGAAGTGGTAAAACAATTTATTTGTACTTATTTCTTTATTTGTCAAGCAATAGTTCGTTTTTTAATTTTTTTTTTAAATTTTAAATGAGGGATTTTCCTTTTATTTTTTTTTTAACGCTTCCCTAGTCGCTGGATAGATGGCGCTGAACTTGGTAAGTTACTGCAAGGAACGGAAGTTACATAATTTTTTTATTAATTCACTTGGATGTAATTTTAAGATCGTAAAACGAAAGCAAACGAAACTGTCATTTAACGAGCGTATATGACGTGACGCAATGTTTTTTTCCAAGCGTTTTGACTTTGGCATCTAGTAACATAGTCAGTTCAACGCCATCTTCAGGGTTCTTGGGAACTATTTTTTTTTAAATACTGAAAAGAAAAACCTCTCATTGCAACCACGGGCAATAAAAATATATTTAATAAGAAGATTGTTGTTATTCAGGGGGTTCCATGGGCAAAAACATTTGTTCGTGGTACCCCAAGGGGGACTAGACACGGGCAAGTAGCGGCGGGCAGGCGATGAGATGTGACGGAGCCCGGTAGGTGGGGGAACATGAAATTTGTCGCCCAGCTAGATAAAGTACAAGTCCATAGCCGACTGCAGGCAGCAGCAGGTGACGTGTCGCTGTGACACTACTGGTTTCTATGTATTTCCATGGAATACCTTCCGTAGCTAGCGACACGTCGTCTGCCATGATTTTCATAGGAATACTAGAGACTAGTAGTGTCGCGGCGACATGTCGTCTGCTCAGTAGCGGCCCTAGGGCGGTGCGAGCGGTGCGACGGCACCGGGCGCCGTCACGGGTGAGGCGCTGAAATCAACCGAAACGAGGGATTTTCTTTTTTAAATCTTCCCTAGTCGCTGGATAGATGGCGCTGGACTTGGTAAGTTACTGCAAGGAACGGAACGTCACATCATTTTAGATCTTAGACAAAGAAAAGTATAGACGGCGGGTATCTCCATTTCATTTCCACAAGAAAGGGATCAAGTATTGAGTTATTATAAGTAACAGAAAAGGATAAAGCTATACTATTTCCGTCTCTCAGTGCGTGCCAGTTTTTTCAAGGCAACTACTCATGTAGCCCATGTTAGTTAGGTTAGTTTTTGTCTCATGTGCGGCCACGCTACCCGATGCTCTATAGCTTTCTTACTCTAAGTTTTAGATTATTTCACGGATGTAATTTTGAGATCGTAAAACGAAAGTGTCAGTTAACGAGCATTAAGTGACGTGACGCAATTTTTTTTTTTCAAGCATTTTGGCTTTGGCACCTAGTAACGTAGTCAGTTCAACGCCATCTACAGAGTTCTTGGAAACTATGTTTTTTTTTAATACTCAAAAAGAAAACCTCTCATTGCGACCACCACTTGGTAGTCCCGTTTCAGTTGATTTCAGCTCCTCGACGATCGGCTAGTAAGTTACTATCATCAAAGACTGGTGCCTGGTGGACTGTCCACCACTACAAAGCCGATCGTCCACAAGCAAGCAAGCAAGCAAAACTGCATAATTATGCATATATCATGGGAACATGGTACCATGTTCCCCTCTATGTATCATCGCGGCCTTTTCCGCCTGATCACTTAATTTTTTTTTCGCCTAAGTCCTGCGGCGGCGCCAAGCCATGCCCCCTTAAAGTTTTCGCCTATCAGGAAAGCGATAACGCAGTTAGTTGCAACCTGCACTGCCCATGCAGCTTAGTGACGCATCACGTGTACTCCTTTTGTGAATTTTACGAACGAACTATTTGACCTTGGCACGCTTACTAGAGAGCGCTTTTATTTTTGAGTGCAAGCAAAAGTGAACTTAGTGGTGGTCAGGCGGGAGTGTCCGCGATAGTACATAGAGGGGCGCCACGCTAAGATTTTGCACCACCTAAGAAAAATTCTAGGGCCGCCGCTGCGTCTGCTGCTGTCATCTGCAGTCGGCTACGGACTTGTACCTTTATTAGGGTTCCGTACCCAAAAGGTAAAAACGGAATCCTATTACTAAGACTTCGCTGTCTGTCCGTCATTCCGTCTGTCTGTCTGTCACCAGGCTGTATCTCAAGAACCGTAATAGCTAGACAGTTGAAATTTTCACAAATTATGTATTCCTGTTGCCGCTATAACAACAAATGCTAAAAACAAAATAAAATAAATATTTAAGGGGGGCTCCTATACAACAAACATGTTTTTTCGTCGTTTTTGCCTTGTGGTACGGAACCTTTCGTGTGCGAGTCCGACTCGCACTTGGCCACTTTTTTTATATAATCTACTAGCTGCGCTAGCTGGTCCAGCCGTTTGAGCGTGAAGAAGTAACAAACATATAAACACACACACACACAAACTTTCGCCTTTATAATATTAGTGTGATATCAAAGAAGTGTGTGTGATTCATTATACCTAATACCCATCTATTTGACTTGTAATCCAACTTCAATAACACCTTATCTTATAACATTCATCAGTCGTCACTGTAAATTTATCTTTATCCATATTGAAATAAAGTAGAAAATAGTCAACAACACTATCTGTTATCGATCATGCGGTTGACTGCAGTGCTTCAGTAAAATACTTATAGATAGTGTCAAGTTTCTGTACTATCAGAGTGCCTATATGTACCTAGGTTTAAATGTGAAATAAAATATTATGATTTTGTTAGGGTTCCCTACCAAAATGGTAAAACGGAACCCTTATGGTGAGACTCAATCTGTCTGTCTGACTGTCTGTCACAGCTGAATATCTCAAGAACTATTATTGCTATCAACTTGAAATTTGGAATAGTTTTAGATGACGTTAGCCCAACTACTTTGCAAACAAGACAGAAATAAAAATAGACCTATATATTTTTGCAACAGGGACTGAAAGGGGTCTGAAAAATTCGAAGTGGGGCTACTAGGGCATGTGAGGTATCATATTTCTTTTTTTTTAGGCCCATAGTTTTCGACTTTTGATGAATAATGTTAAAGAAATACCGTCGTGTCCCCGTCGTGTTTCAAATTACAATCACAAAATTATGGGCTTATTTTGAGAACAAATGTAAAGGTTTTTTAATAAACATAAATTACTATTTAACAAACAATTCGGTCTTACAAAGGGTTTTTATGTTTTAGGACGCGTTTATAATGCATGGCAGGATAATGAGGGATTTTCTTTTTCTTTTTTTTTTAACGCTTCCCTAGGCGCTGGATAGATGGCGCTGAACTTGGTAAGTAAGTAGCAAGGAACGGAAGTTGAATAATTTTTTTATTAATTCACTTGGATGTAATTTTAAGATCCTAAAACGAAAGCAAACGAAACTGTCACTCAACGAGCGTATATGACGTGACGCAATGTTTTTTTTCCAAGCGTTTTGACTTTGGCATCTAGTAACATAGTCAGTTCAACGCCATCTTCAGGGTTCTTGGGAACTATTTTTTTTTTTAAATACTGAAAAGAAAAACCTCTCATTGCGATGCTTTGGGCATCTTTTGCGATTTGTTTAAGTCATTGGATTGCGTTCTTCATGAAACATTAATCAGGAAACTGCACCACTACGGAATCTGGAACGCTTCTCTGGATCTTTTTACTTAGAATTCAGAGAGTTGATGTTAACGGAAAAAGATTAGCCGGATCTGTAGTAACAATGGGGGTCCCCCAGGGCAGAACTCTTAGCAATTCCTTTAGACAAAAGTCAAGCAAGTTTGGTATTTTACTCCTGTCTCTAGGCCAGTAGGTGGGCTCTCCAGGGGTAACACCATTAAGTTTTAATTTCTCTATGACCATTAGTAGTTGTCGAACTTTCGTAGTTATAGTACGTGAGCACCCAGTACCTACTGATGCTTGGCATTGTAATCTCCAGCTATGAATCTGTGTTTATGTGTAGGTAGACTGTCAACAGCAGGATATTGTGAATGGATAAAGTTGAAAATCTATTAAAGAAATTTGACAGATTGTAGTACCTTGATGTGCTGGCGTCTGTACACTGGCACAAATATAACACCAAGAAGAGCAAGACTCTTCTATGCATATACGTTGCCGGCGCCCACACAGGTAACTACGAAACCAGTCGAGCGATGCTTGTTAAGCAGAATATCGAAATCGACAGTATTGAATGCATTTCTGAAATCCAATAAGCAAAGCACCGTCAGATGGCCTCTCTCCATGCCTAACCGTATGTCATCGGTAACGTTCAGACTATAGCGGCGCTTTGTGGGATCAGTACGAAATCCGGATTGGAAAGGATTCAGCAAACTGGTTCTTACAAAGAAATGTACTAACTAAGCTGATTGTGGAAAAGGCAAAAAAAAAAAAAAATAGTAGCGAAAAGCTGCGTACTCAATCGTATAAAAAGTTGTGAATTTTGTCCATTGAAGGATGTCAGTGCCACGAATCAAAGACAATACACATTTTGTCAATTATTGACATTTGATTTGACATTGATAATACAAAATACAAATTAATTTGTGATAAATATTAATGTTACAAACCAATGTTACATGTATTATCTTATAATTAACTTAACTTAACGGCGTTCTGTAGCTGTTAGCGATCATCATTTGGATCTTTACGGCGGTCCCCAAACTAGGCGGCGCCTGTATCTTGGGGACCAGAGTTGTGACATATAGTGCACTTACAACTGCAGTTTATGAGTAGGTGAGTAATTGGAATCAGCTATATAAAACTAGATTAAATATTGAGAAATCTTAAAACGTAAATTATTTAAAAAACAAATAAAGCTTAAATTGCACTGAGCAAAGCCTAAAACTAAAAATATTAAACAATTAAAATGAAATGTTAAACAATCAAAATTAAAATGAAAATAAAATGTAGGATAATCAAGATTAGGGTGTGTGTCTGTTAGTGTGTGCGCGTGTGGTGTGTAGGAGTTTTTCTGTTTGTACATGTGGTGTGTAGGTGTCAGTGTCTGTGGTGGGAGTAGGATTCCGATTGTGAGTTGAGTGATGTAAGAACGTTTTCAGATTTATCGTATGAAAGACCTAATAGCCATTGTTTGACAACATTTTTGCATGTAGAGAGAGAGTTCTTTTGGATCACAAGGCAACTACTGGTGATCTTGTATACACAAAAGTGTAGATAGGCAGGGCAGCGTCTTGTTAGGAGAGATGTGGTTTGTTGTAGCGGGATGTGAAAGACACGTTTGGAAGCCATTGCGGGCTAAGTTTTGGTATCTCTGCCATCGAATTGAGGGTCCATATTTTTTTCACAGATAGATCATATTATTAGAAGCCTCCACGCAAAGTTTTAACTTGTGGAGATAAATGGTTTACGAGAAAAAAATAATCAAAATGGTAGAAATTAAGGAATGTTTTGTTTGTTACTTTTGACATTTGGTTTCACCATTGAACGTTTCATTTTACGTAAGGTCAACATACTAAAATGTTTTACTTCATAATACTTAATGATGAAATAAATATGTATATTTAGTGAGCTATGAGTTTTTATGCATATTTCATTATATTACTTATATTTCAGTGCTATTAAATTAACACTTCTAATAATTTACCGACTATTGCCGATATGTGAAACGAAACATAAAACGACGCCATTTTGACGCGACTTGGGCACCCCGACTTGGACAGGTTAGGTTAGAAGGGGGCCATCCCCTTCGTGGTTATTTTTTTTTTAAACCACCCAGAAGTAGGAGCCCCGCGAAGCGGGGATCCGTCGACTACGCCTAGGGCGAGCGAAGAAAAATAACACATTTGCAATGACAACATAGGATGCAAGAGCGAGCGAAGCGAGCTCACGACTTGGGGCACCCCGACTCGGACAGGTTAGGTTAGTTATTCCTTCGTGGTAATTTTTTTTAAGCCACCCAGAAGTAGGAGCCCTGCGAAGCGGGGCTCCGTCGACTAAGCCTAAGCACATAGGTACATTTTGTAAATTTCAAAAATTTATAAAAAAGGGGGCAGGGGCCTGGTACTTTCCTCTTCATTTTATTTGTCACCCCCCACCTTTTTTGACCTTTAAATAGATGTCAATACATGAAAATTCGAAAGTGAGGTTAGAATATTAAAAAGGTCATATCTCAAAAAGGGGGGGGTTCCGCAACTTTTCCTTCACAGGGGGGTTGAGCACCCCCCCCTCCCACCCCTTAAATCGATGTCAGAGATATCAAAGTCCTACCCCAATGCGTGGTAGTTAGGTCGGATTTTTAGGGTTTTGTGTATGCGTAGGTATGCATTAAGAATAAATAGTTGACGGACACATAGAACTTGAAAGTCTTTGTAGAGGGAGTCAGTGGGGTAGAAAAATGTTTTTTTTAAGAGAACTTTTATAACAGCTCTCTGGGCTCTTTCAAGCTAAATCATTATTGTTTTCCCAGCTCCACCCCAAATAGATATCCCATATTGTATAATTGACTGGCATATTGCGTAATAAACCATTCGCAGGATGTCTTTTGGAGTGCGGTCTCTTAATTTCTTTATTATATGTATAAGTTTCCTTACTGGGCCACAAAGAAATTGAATGTGGGCTTTAAATGATAGACTTTCGTCAATGAGTAGACCTAAATAACGAATAGATTGTGTCCGGTTAATACAATTGCATGAGCAGTCGTCGCGTGATGTGTTCAAGTGGTTCTGTCTGACATATGTGGAATTTTAACGTTAGATTGGAAGGAGGGCTAGATAATTGTGTTTTGGAAACTGTTATGAGTTTGGTTTTCTTTATATTGAGTGTAAGTAAATGATAATGATAAATGATAAATGATTTATTTTCTGTAAGTAGGTTTTTACAAACACTTTTACACGTCATCATATTTTTTTTTAAAAACTAGATGTGGTCGGCGTTTCCTATCTGACTACTCTGAGAAGAAAGGCCGAAACAAACTCAGAGGTCACAGTCTCTTTTAAAGTCCAGACAAAATCTTGGTCAGATCGTGTGAAGACCATGTAGATTGATGTCTGAAATGGTCTTTTGAGGAAAGAACCACACAGATTGAGCGGACCTGTCCAATCAGTGCACGCATTTGTCAAAAATCGTGCAGCTCGACTCAGAAATGAGGAGCTCAACGATTCGACGAACAATACCAAAGAAAGGACATTTGGGTAGGCCGCGTAAATTACTCAAACTGCCAGATCATGATTAAAACTAAGAAGGAAAACAGAAAAAAAAAAAAAAAATACCCACATAGTCCTCACATTCACAATAATTAAATGAAAAGAAAAATAAAAAATAAAAAATACTTTACAAAGTAAATATTCATGTCATTGTCTAAATAAAATTCATCAATGTCAATGTGTATATAAAAATCCGGACAGTCTTTGAGGACCATGTAGATTAGTGTCTGAAAAGATCTTTTGAGGAAAGAACCACACAGATTGAGTGGACCTGTCCAGTCAGTGCACGCATTTGTCAGTAACCGTGCAGCTCAACTCAGAACTTCAGGAGCTCAACGATTCGACGAACAATACCAAAGACAGGACATTTGGGTAGGCCGCATAAACTACTCAAACTGCCAGACCACGATTAAAATGTAAACAATGACCCACATAGTCCTCACATTCACAATAATTAAAATAATATAATACTTTATACAGTAAATGTACATGTCATTGTGTAAGTAAATAGATACTTAAAAAAAAAGAAAATATTAAAGTGTAAAAATTGCAAAATAACATTCACTGTCTAAACCTATTGGAGCAGCTCAATCCCAAGCCTTTTTGTCCTCAATATAGTCTTTTACAGTATAATAGGCTTTCTGGCATAGTTTTCGCTTTATAAAAGCTTTGAATTTATTTAGGCTTAGTTCTTGAATGTGGCTAGGAAGTTTATTATAAAAATGTATACATTGGCATCTAAACGAGCCACCTATTTTCTTGAGCCTTGTTGTAGGAACAACAAATTTGTGTTTGTTCCTAGTATTTATGTTATGGATATCACTGTATTTTTTAAACAGATTAATATTTTTATGTGCATACAAAAGATTATCATAAATGTACTGAGAAGGCACAGTCATTATATTAATCTCTTTAAATATGTCTCTAAAGGAGTGTCTAGGACTTAATTTATAAATAGAACGAATTGCCCTTTTTTGTAAAATAAAAATTGTCTGAATATCGGCGGCATTTCCCCACAACAGAATACCGTACGACATCACACTATGAAAATAACTAAAGTAAACTAAACGGGCTGTCTCTAAATCAGTCAAATCACGAATTTTCCTAACGGCGTATGCTGCAGAGCTAAGCTTTTTTGACAATTTATCTATATGGGGGCCCCATTGAAGCTTGGCATCCAACGTTATGCCTAAGAATACTGTGGTATCTTCGGGTTTTAACTCTTCATCCTTAATGAGAACACTAGTTTCTACTTGTCTAACGTGGGGTATCGTAAACTTAATACATTTGGTTTTTTTTCCGTTAAGAAGTAGGTTATTGACATTAAACCAGTTAACTACTTTTGCAAGGGCGTTATTTACATTGTCAGTAACCAGCTGCTGACGTTTGATTTTAAACAAAAGAGAAGTGTCATCTGCAAACAACACTATATCATGATTATCCTTTATGAGGTACGGCAAGTCATTGATATAAATAAGGAACAAGAAAGGACCAAGAATTGAGCCCTGGGGGACCCCCATTCTTACTACAGATCAGACAGTAAGTTATGGTCCAGTGTTTGCGCTACTGTTGCTAATCCTTCTTCCGCAAGGCGGTAGACCTGTTCCCAGGTGGGTGCGTGGAATGTGATAACCGTGTCGTCTGCGTTACATATTAGTTCCGCGTTTGGAAGAGTGAGGTTCAGAATATCATTCATGTAGATTACAAAGAGTGTTGGGCCTAGTAAACTGCCCTGCGGAACTCCAATATTGATAGGGAGTTGACCACTTGAGTGTTCACCAGATTTCACATACTGTCGGCGATTGTTGAGGTAGCTCTGAAACCATTTGAGTGGTATTCCCTTTATCCCCCTGAGTCTAGTTTTTTAAGGAGTAGATCTGTTGAAATTGTGTCAAACGCTTTAGCTAGGTCTAAGAAGACCGCCATGCAGCGCTCACCCTTTTCTATAGTTGTTGATATGGAGTTTGTTAGCGAAGCCGCGTCTTCAGTTGATTTCCCTTTTCTAAAACCAAATTGTCGCTCTGAAATTATGTGATGTTTTTCGAGAAAAGTAACTAGACGGGTGTTAACCACCTTTTCCAGGATTTTAGATAAGTTTAATGATTTATTTTCTGTAAGTAGGTTTTTACAAACACTTTTACACGTCAATCATATTTTTCAAACTAGATGAGGTCAGCGTTTCCTATCTGACTAATCTGAGAAGAAAGGCCGAAACAAACTCAGAGGTCACAGTCTCTTTTAAAGTCCAGGCAAAATCTTGGTCAGATCGTGTGAAGACCATGTACATTGGTGTCTGAAATGGTCTTTTGAGGAAAGAACCACACAGATTGAGTGGACATCAGTGGAGTGGAGTGGCGTGTTCACTGTTCGTGTCTCGAACTCTCGCATATACTACTATTTGTATACTAGAGATCTCGACTCGACGTCACAGCTAAAGAGTAAATTAATAAAGAGGGAAATCACAGCTCGACATTTCGAATTCTCGACACTGGCAGATGACAGAAAATAACAACAATCAAAACAAAATGCCAATTCTATCTATACCATCTTAAAATATTTATTTTTCTTATTTCTAATAGAAAGTATGATTATAGCACTTATTTTTGATGCTTATTTGTTTGAATTGTATTTTTAATCTAAGGGGAGAATTGTTGCGTATGTGTACGAGTACCTACCGACCAATAATATTATAAATATTTACACTTATACCTAATTTCATTGCTACCGACCGATAAGTTCGTAAGCGATAAAAGGTTAAATGTCATCATGTCATGATCTGTGAGCGAATCAACGTCAATGCGTCACTAGCCAAGTAGTTGTTCGTCTCGTCTGTCCTTAACACTTAGTAATAGTTTTATATATTTTGTTTTTATATAGGTTTTCTTCCTTTTCAGCAGCCGAATTAGCGATGACGAAGTTTGAAACATTTTTCAAAGTTGTACCATCCCGGTTACCGAAACACACAGATACAGTGACCCTGATTACGGCCTTGCCTCCACCACCATGTCATCCGGGGAAAACGATTTTATTCCGAAAACAAGGCGTTCCTACATACCGTTCCACCGCTTCCATCGCGACTATGACAGATACGTTATTCAAGATTCTGAGTATAGCAGTGTTGGTTGGACTGATGCTGCTTCTAATGATGTTGTTGTACAGGCTTATCATCTTGGTAAGTTGTTAATATCAGAGACCAAACGGCTCTTTTTGTCTCATAAGTCATTTAGAAATGACTACAGGTTCTGCAGCCGTAATACCCTTTAAACTGGAAGACAGAAACTCTGCATTCACACTCTGCTCTCAGACCAGCTGGAACACTGCTGGAACACTTATGTGCTGAGCAGCTTTTACATCCCCTATGCCGTAGCGGCAGAAATTTGTACTATGGTGCTATATCACTGGCCTGATAATGGAGACCGTGGTGCTCCGTTACGAACAAAACTACTGATATATTTGCCAAAAATGTAAACAAATGAATTCATGGAAAAATAACTTTAACTCCTACACAATAAAGTTGTTTACGCTACAACTTCAAACATTTTTATAACTTTGTCAATAGTGCTAGTCACTCTGAAATCAACTTAATCACCATTGAAATAAAGTTGATATTTGACTAACTTTTTTTATTTAAGTTGAAATAGTGTAGGGGTGTGCAGCACTGCGCACTTTTACTTTAGACAGATGCTGTCGAATACAAACAAATGACTATATGCTTGGTGTAATAATATAAGTTAAGCACGCACCGGTGACTCGTGCGCAGCACACTCTCAACAGGGTGGGGGATGCCATAGACATATTCACCTGTACACTGGGTGAGATCACAAGGGCCACATACTGTGTAGCATGTTAGGTATAGTTAAGTATATTTTAAGTTACTTTGTCGCATTACATTTATTATTATCTGTAATGGCAAAGGAAACATGTTGTGTGATAAATAAATAAATAAAAGTTGCTTTGTTAAACAGAGAAGGCCAGAACCACAGCTGCAAATACCAGTAGAAAAAATTAACAGGTAAGAAATATATTATTTGGATTATTACCAATCAATATTTGATTTGATATTTGTGTAACTACAGGGTTGTGGAAATGTAAAAGACCATTAGGCCAATTCTCCTAATTTAACCTTTTAACCGCTTGTGTCGCATTTATGCGACACACATTTTCGTGCCCCTATCGCTCGTGTCGTATTTCTGCGACAGAGAACATGCATGATTTTTTCGTTCTATTCAACGATTGCTCCTCCTTAGTCAGCTGCATCCGGTTTGACTGGAAGGCGACCCCAACATGGTTGGGAAAAGGCTAGGCAGATGATGATGATTATTTTATCCGCGATTTGTAGCCGCGCGCTAGGGGCACGGCAATTGATATTTAGGCAAGCGCTTAAAAGGTTAAAACATTCAAAGATGTAGGTAAAGTAAAATCTAAAATCTTGAGTTGTATAGCAGAAGTGTTGTAAAGCATTCATTATTTTGTTACTTACATAAAGTAAAGCAATCACATTCAAAACTGTACATGTACAGTAGGGCTGCAAAAGTGCATGGTAAGTTCAGAAATATAATATGTGAAGCGGGAAATGACGTCATCTAGCGTAAAGCAAATGTAATGTAATAGTTAGATAAATATATTAGCTGTGTAACTCCTTTCTCAATACGTTTCTTCCCAACTGCTTTCTTACGTTTCGTAAATTAGTCACAGTTGTGAAGAAACCAACGCCATCTAGTTTATTTTAGAAAACTTGAACTCAAACGTTCACAGGAAAATAGCCATTAGGGTACCCATTCACTTTTGCAGGTGACCGTACCTAGGCTTACAAATTAACAAAATAACAACATAATTTTTGTTCATGTGGTGTTTACCTTTAAGTAATTGTTACACTGTTCAAAGTTTTTAAAGACGTTATTTTTATCAAGATGTTAGTGTAAACAATTGTTGGTGAACCAAATAAATAAATAAATTAGGGGTATTTTTGACAGATTGGACTGAGATCAGACTGAACGTTCTTAAAATTACGAGAATTGCCCCTCTGTATTCAGCTGCATCTGGTTGGACTGAAACTGACCAACCCCAATATAGTTGGAAAGAAGTTAGGCAGATGATGGGACTCCCTTTTCCGCACTTAGACTCCCATTCGTTCCATTGTGCGTGGGGATTCTGGCTAACAGAGCCAGCCTAGCTCCGCCCAAAAGCACAGAAGCTTCCTGGGAGCTTCACAGGCTTCGCGGAGTGACCTCATTGTTCCGAGGATTTCTGCACGTTTTGAGAAGCCAGGCCCTCGCATTCCATGACGTGGGCGGCTGATTCCTCGGCGTCAAGGCAGCCCCTGCAAAGGGGGCCGTGTGTGGCGCCTATGTTACGGAAGAAGAAGAAGTTAGGCAGACGATGTAATCAATATACCTACTTATCCACACTCCACGATTTCAGGATAAAACAATCAGGGAAGTGTGTCGTGCCTGCGAACCCTGAGTATGGTATAAACATAATACCAAACGCCCCAGCCGCGAAACCCGGTGACAGTTTCGAGTCACTGAAACTGATCGTTAATTGTCTACCTGACTATGTAGTCTTGGGGGTCGAAACAGTCTTCTGTATCAATGGAGTCTGGTCTCATTCTTTTCCAAAATGTGTCCGTAAGTATGGAAATATATTTTCTATTCCTACAATAATATTATTATATCCTTTGAATGTTGACTTAAGCGAAGCTTTCGATAGGGTGTGTAATTTGTAGTAGCCAGTAAAGTAAATACAAATTATTGCTACATTAATTGATATTATTACATCTACAATCGCTAACAATGCGCATGTGTTGTATTTGATAGGTACTGCAAAAGTTACCTAAAATTAAGTCATTTTAGTAGTTTTTCGTAAGGTGTTTCTAAAAGAGCTATAATGGGTCCAATCTTAATTTAAAAAATACATCCAAGTATAATTCTTACACTTTGGAGTGATGTCGACTAAGACTTCCCACCCTATCTTCCAGGTTTCTGCAAGCTAGACAACAACCCATTGGTCCACTACCACTGCCTCGTCACCGGCTCCATCGAGGGCCGTCGCACCTGCAACGCCTACGAACCATCGGGAACAGTCGTAAAACCCGAATGTAACAACAACCCGAAGAACTCGGTCGTCACCCCTCCCCTCATGAGATGCATCAATGGTAGCTGGGACTACGTCGCGGTCTGCTCCCCAGGTTTGACAGATTTAACAGGCAGTCAGTCAGACAGGCAGATTGAACATTACATTCATGAGGGAGGATGACCATGCTCCCTCTTAAATTTGGGGTTCATCTCTTGCAAACATCTCTTTTAGCAGTCATCTGAGTATGTGACAATTTTGACAATAGCTGTATAGAGGTATGAGGAACGGGGTGTAAAGTTCACTCATCTTCCATAGAAAAGGGAGGATCCTCCGACCAGACGGGTGTTGTGTCTGGCGGGCAACTGCCCGATGATTCCATTTTCGTGATGAGTAGTTTATGGTCAATAGTATCGAATGCCGCGCTTAAATCCAAATAAATACCCTTATTTTACTATTTATATTAGTAACTGATTCATTTATTAACTTATAAATAGCATCTGAATGTGGCCGAGTTACCTCAAATGACGTGGACCTCATGAATGGCGACGAACCAACTAAGCGAATAGAACTGCCGTGGCATGTTGGCATCTACCGGAAGACTACTAAACCTTACATGCAGATCTGTGGCGGGTCCCTCATTACCAACGGCCTTGTTATTTCTGGTAAGTGGTGTTTCTTTTAAGACTTACGGGTCCTTGTACATATTATGAAGGCCTTTTCTGGTCCCTACTTTTGTCACGATAAGCCTCTTGATATCAGGACGGCCACCAGTCGGTATGCATTTAAGCGGAAATTGCAGAGTTATTTTCTAAACAAATAGAGTAGAGTCATCTCAACACCTCTCTCCCTTGAATTTGTATGTATATATATATATTATAAGTATATATTATAGTAAATAGTATGTATGTGTATATAATCTATTTATGTATTTGTGTACCTAGTTTTAATAATTTTTTTTTTAATTTTATCATTGTTCCTCTCAACCAAAGCACCTGCCATCCAATCTCTTCACCACCCTTGGTTGACTGGTAGAGAATGCCTAAGGCATTAAGTCCGCCTTTGTACCTTTTTGTGCGAAAAGTTTAAATAAATAAATAAATAGATAAGCTAATCTACTCAGCCTTAGATCTCAGATTTGCAGTCCACGGTTGGACATAGCCTGACATAGGCCTCTTCCAAATTAAGGCTACAATACTCTGTGCCTTCCACATCCAGTCGCTGTTTCAAGATCGTCTGTCTATCTAGTTGGGGGGCGACGACCCACGCTACGCTTGCCGATACTTAGCATTTGAGGAGTCGGAGGCTACAATAGGTCTCGGTCCTCCGACAGACTTGGTGGGCTCACTGCCACGTCAGCTTGCTACTTCTTAAGGTTATATTGAAACGACACTGTCAACGTTTAACCTTTTAAGCGCTTGGCTAAATATCAAATGCCGTGCCCCTAGCGAGCGGCTACAAATCGATAAAATAATCATCATCATCTGCCTAGCCTTTTCCCAACCATGTTGGGGTCGGCCTCCAGTCAAACAGGATGCAGCTGAATACCTAAATCGATAAAATAATACCTACAACAAATAAGGAGGAGCCATCGTTGAATAGAACGAAAAAATCATGCATGTTCTCTGTCGCAGAAATACGACACGAGCGGTTAAGAGGTTAAAGTAGCTAATTTATCCAGCAAAGAAAGAAATAGTTTTAATTTGAATAGTGTCAATTAACTTTTTTTTATTGTTTCCAGCTGCTCACTGCTTCTGGGACGATGTCATCAAACAACTGCCTGCCTCCAGGTTCGCTGTGGCAGCCGGGAAGATCTACCGCGGTTGGAATAACCACAGAGATGTGCACGCGCAGAAGTCTGATGTAAGTAACCTTAGACGGAAGAAGGCCTTTCAGTCCCATAACTATTTATTTCCTTGTTTCTCTGTCATTAAAACGGTTTAGATCCTCTTACAGAAATTAAAACAATTTATTTATTCACAATAAATAAATTGTTTAAATGTCGTAATGAGAGAGAGAGAAAGAAAGAGAGAAGTGGAAAGAGAGTAGGGAATCCTTTGCCCTGCAGTGGGACATCACAGGCTAATAATAATAAATGTCGTAATGAACCTATAGAGGTATGAGGAACAGGTTGTCAAGTTCACTCATAGTCTCAAGTAGGATCAAGGGTAGGTAGTCAAGGGAGGATCCTCCGACCAGACGGGTGTTGTGTCTGGCGGGCAACTGCCCGATGATTCATGCCGGGCCGTTGTATCTATGCTATGCGCGGTAAATTCTGCTTGCGAGATGCAGGATTTTGCGTGACGTCAGTATGACGCGTTGTTCGCATAATGTGGTGTTTTAGAATACCTACAAACCTCTAGGGACAAGTAACGGACGTTACATTATGATCAACAGGTAAAAGAAATCAACATCTCGGCCTACTTCCAAGGCAATGTAACGAATTTCCAAGATGATATAGCAGTGCTGATCCTGGAGACTCCTTTCGAATACACACCGTTCATCAGACCAGTCTGCTTGGATTTTGACGTCAACTTTGAAACGAGACAGCTGCAGCCTGAGAAGAAGGGCAAGGTTAGTGACGGTTAAATATTTTAATGACTAATACAGAAACAAACTCAGAGGTCACAGTCTCTTAGACATATTATGTAATCATGGTCAGATAGTGTCTGAAATGGTCTTTTGAGGATAGGACCTGCCCAGTTATTTAAGTAATTTCCTTCCAGGTGGCAGGTTGGGGCCCCACAACAGAAGACGGTAAAGCCTCTCAAGCCCTCCAGGTCGTCGAACTGCCCTACGTGGGCATTGAGCAATGCATAGAAGCAATGACACGGGACGGCAGAGAGTACCTCACGAGCGATAAGATTTGCGCTGGCAATGGGAATGGTGAGTTAAGGTGGAACTAGTCGCGAGCTCGAACTCACTGGTGGTCATGGCCAGAAAGCACGCTGTCCCTCCTGGCATCGTGTCTGACAGAGATAGTATCAGTGATGAGCAGTTAGACGCTAGTCTAGATGCACAACGTCCAGTTCTCACGCACAGAAACACCGTTTCGAACTGAAAGGCGCGTAAAAAAATTCGACAAGTGTTTTGGTAAACCGAGTTTTATGAATCAATTACAAATAAAGTTTACTAAACTCTTCGATAACTGAGCTTTGTCGGTGCTGACGTTGTTTTGAAGATTTTACAGTTCTTTTATTACTTATTTACATCCAAAGTTACGTTAAAAATAGCAAGAAAAACTAATATTTGTTGGCTCATAACTTTTTAATGGCCTTTTATTTTACTATTCTGTTTCCGTACAGACAAAATTAATAATAATTCAAAACGGTATCATGTTTAACTTTGGATGACAAACAGTGGAGTAATACTCTCCCGAAATTTGTATGGAAAAAATATCGACTAGTGGCACCTTAACCGTCGTTACGGGCAGTCAGAAGTCCGACAGTGTTACGACCAGTCTTATAGCAATCTAAATGGACTCTGCCCAGAATTCGGCTACTTGTTTGGCGCCTTCACCAGCGTCCACCAGTTCTTGTAACGTGCAGCTGACAAGACACGCAGGACACAATATTAGGTGTCCCATGGTTTGTGGAACTGCACCCCATGTTACCCAGTACCTTGGTTGTCGATGTCAATTGGGCCGTCGCGTCGCTCCTTTAAAATATTGGTGTTCAGCTGCATCTGGTTGGACTGGAAGCCAACCCTAACAAAGAGTGCACAAGGATCTTTTTGCGCCGGAGTGACATTAACGCCGATTCTGTTGTTCACAAACTAAACTAAATTTAAGTTCATACATTTTTTCTTCCTATTTCATTAGGAAAAGGACAGAAGATAAATATTAGTTAGTCCTGTCAAATTAAGATACTCCATAGACAATTTAGACGAGAATAAAAAAATTGGCTATTACAAATACGTCAATTTACGTCAGGCACTGACTAATTTGACAGGACTAAACTAATATTTTATCTTCTATCCTTTTCTTAATGAAATAGAAAGAAAAAGATGCCTGAACCAAAATTTAGTTTGTGAACAACGGAATCGGCGAAAGTGACAGAGTAAACGGTCATTTGTGAAATTGTCACAGAAATTGTTTTGACAAAACAAGATGGCGGTTTTAGTTCCGCTTTGTGCCACGCGCTAAAAGAACCTGGTAGTGATGTGCCGAGTTGTGGAAGGGTCAGATGATCCTAACTTTTGACCTTTTTCCAGGTACAACGCTATGCAGAGGCGACAGCGGTGGCGGGCTGGTGTTCCCTGAGTCAGAAGGAGGCGCGGACCGCTACTACCTTAGAGGAGTTGTTTCCACAGCTCCGAGGAATGACAAGTTTTGTAATAGCTACTCGGTTACTACGTTCACACAAGTACTTTATCATGCACATTTTATCATGCAGTTTCTTATAGAGTAAGGCCAAGCCAGGGCCAAGAGCGAGCACTGCATTGTCTGTGGCACTTGGTACGTTAGAATCATAGCTGTGAGACGACGCAACGCATCGGCAAAACAACACGTAGCTTCGCTTTTAGGTCGCTATCCCACTGGCGTTTTACGAGCGTTGACGCCTCTCCAACGTCTGCGCAGCGCCAACGTTGCGTGGACGCGACGTTAACGCCGCGAGTTTCTTGCGTATCGCAGCATGTGTGCGACGTTGACGTTGCGTTCAGCGGATGTAAGAGCGCTTACACACGAGCGGCATGTTCCCAAAGGCAGAGGTAACTGCAGCCGTCGACATTTCAACTTCGAAGATCAGCGGCAGCCGTCGTGTATGTCAAGTGTCACTATAGGTCGACGGCTGCCGCTGACGCGTCGACGGCTGCCGCCGCCCCGTGTCGTCAGCTGCAGTTACCTCTGCCGTTGGCAACATGCCGCTCGTGTGTATGAGCTCTAACGCTTGCCACTAGATACTCTAGACGTCAACGTCGCGTCTGCGCATCGTTGGCGCAGCGCAGACGTTAAAGAAGCGCCAACAATCGTAAAACGCCAGTGGGATAGCGGCCTTAGGGTCTTTTTAACCGACTTCAAAAAAGGAGAAACTGTATGATTTTCTCAAAAAATTCATGAACCAATTTTGATAATTCTTTCATTCATGTGATCTAGTATACTTTCAGGAAGGTTTTAGTATATAATACATTAGGTAATTTCTTATGTACGAAGTTATATGCGTAAATCTCCGGGATTTCTGTGCGAATTTTGATGATTCTTCTAGTCGTCTTCAATTCATCAAGGCACTAGTGTTAATTGAATTTGTGTGGGGTAAAAATAAAAACTTAAAAAACAAAACCGGCTTCAAAAAAACATTACAAAGTGACAAATAACTTTAATTTCGGAAGTCAGTGTAAAAAAACGAAAATGCGGAACCAACGACATCGACTTCCGAAATTAAAGTTATTTGTCACTTTGTAATGTTTTTTTTGGAGTCGATTGTTTTTTTTTTTTGTAAAAAAGTGTATCGGTTGCCGACTCACTGACTGTAAGCTGTGGTCAGCTTACAATCTTAAAAATACGTATTTTTTAAATATTTAAAAGTTTAACTCTAGGTTTTCCTCTAACTCTTGGTGTGCAAGATGAATTATTTGATTAAGGGGGAAGCGCTATGGTAGCCCGCGAAATTCAAATTTTCTTACGTTTTTTGCAATTTGCTGGTCAGTATTAAGTATCATTCGCGACCGTAACAAATATGTATTTACAGAATTATAATAATTAAAATCAGTAATACAACTTGTTAAGTTAGTATAATCCTAAAATGTCAAGATTTCACGAAATAGTCATTCAGTAGGATTATTTGGTCTTAAAGAATTGTGTTAATGTCTTTAATGATTATAATTCTGTAAACAAATATTTGTTACGGTCGCGAATCATATTTTAATCAACGTACAACTTAATACTGACCAGCAAATTGCAAAAAACGTGAAAAAAAATTGAATTTCGCGGGCTACCCTGGCGCTTTCGCCTTAACCTAGACTTAGCTGTTAACTCCTAGTTATTTAAGATAACCTATGAACACACAAGTGGGCCCTTCGAAGTTATCGCAGCATGTAATGAGAAACGTCAAATCCGACTTCTAAGATTGTCGCGAGTTTGGTGTCAGAGCAGGGATGTTGCGGACACAGATTTTTTCTCATCCGCTATGGGTGGAGAAATAAATTAATAAGACACTATTATTTTTATTAAATATTTAATTTTATTTATATAAAATTATATTTTTATTTAATAAAAAGTAATATTCTATCAACTGCAGAAATCTCGTTTATCACACAATGTTCGCTGTATATTTACAATTTCACAATAACAGTCGTATAAAACACTGCACGTTGATATTGCGATGGAACCTTGTCACAATAACAGCTGCGTGGCGTCATTTTGACGTCATACACCGCACATACACGTAAGCACTGAACGGTACTGACAGTTCGACTACGTCACTAAGATGGCCGCCAGTCGCAATATCAACGTGCGAGGCTTATAAACTGAAACGGATAAGCGCAACTATATAAACACGTTATAATAATAATAATGACTGATTTAAGAGAACCAAATGATAAACAACAACAAACTCGTCGGATCTTGTCACCGAACAAATTTTTCGCTCCTATTGGTCAATGAGCATGTGCTACATCCGCATGAATATCCGCAATGATTATTGTGGATGCAGATTTCCAAACCGATGTGGATGTGAATATTCGCAACATCCCTGCTCTACCAAAAAAAAAAAAAATCAGACAAGAGCGAGTCGGGCTCGCGCACCGAGATAAAAAAGGAAAACATATGGTGATATGTTTTTAAACTTTCATCGGTAAGCCCTATATTCGTCAGAGAATTTTGACACTGCACGCTGCGGTGTAGAATATTGCACTTTTAGGTCAGCGCCATCTCATGACCGATAGTGGAACTAATGCAACTTTTGATGATGATTTCTGCCCCACTTCGAATTTTTCAGAGCCCTTTTCTTAAAAAAATTATGTATATTTTATTTCTTTCTTATTTGCAAAATAGTTCTAAATTTTAAGTTTATAGCATTAGTAGTTCTTGAGATATCCAGGCTGTAAAAGACGGACAAACAGACAGACTGAGTCGCATCATAAAAATGAAAATGGAAAATCAAAAACGGTGAAAGAAAATCGTCGTGAGGAAACCAGCATGTCCTATAGAACCAAAAATTCTAAGACATGTGACATCTACTCGCACTAGGCCAGCGTGGTGGATTACGGCCCACTCCCTCTCACTGAGAGGAGGCCTGTATACCAGCAGTGGTGAACAGTATAGGCTGATTTTGATCGTTCTTACTGATTCTGAGGCGGTGAGGTTCGCCGGGTTCGCTGGTCATTAATTAAAATGTTTGCCTTACTTGGACTGAAGAGACCCCACGACGCAGTGAATCCTAGTGTGATAGTGTGGGGTCCAGGGCATTCGTAAAAAATAGCACTCAAGGCTTCTTGTGGGCCTGCGGATGAAGAGTAATGGGGAGCTCACCGTCCGATCAGGCCCAGGCCCGTGCCGGACGGCGCGTACGTGTTCCACGCGCGCCTCAAAGAGATGTCAGCATCGAGGAGGGGCCCCTTAGGGCCGAAGCCTGCCGGGTCAGCGGGATTGTCCGAAAGGGTTACCGCTGCCCCGGAACATAAAGGGCTGGAAGGAACACGGGTGGGTTTTAGTCAGTAAGAGTCTGACACTCCCTTCCGCTCCACCCAAAGCGGGAGGAGTCATTTGATGATTTCCCATCCTCAAAAAAAAAAAAGGTTCTTCTAATCTGCTACTAGTGTTTGTATTTTATATTGTAAGTACCGTGTTTTTTTTCTGAACTAAATAAAGTTTTATTTGTTTTAATTTTTATTTTTTACGTTCAGCGATGTCGTATGTTGTCTCCAAATATTCCCGATCAGTCTCACATCTTGTCGTCCACACTGTTGACAATCGGGAAATAAAAGTTCAGTTCGTCAACTTTGTAGACAAACGGAACATTGTAAATATGCTTAGAATCATCAATCATCATCATCAAGCCATAAATTAGACGATTACCTGTGATACAAAATAAAATCGTTATTTGGCATTTTCTTAATTATATTACGTTTTTTTTGTCCCAGAGACCTGTCATTTAAGTATTTTGTGTTTGCTTTTTTTTAGTTTATAAGTTTGACATTACACCTGTCAGATTAGTCTATGGAATTAAAAAACGAACTATAATTGTAGGTACTTAGGTATATACTTCGGTACAACAAAATTATAGTTCGTTTTATGTTTGTGTGTTGTTGTTTGGTGTTTGCTGATGTATGTATTTATAAATACCTGCTGTATTGTCTCTTCTTTTCTCTTTCCAAAGGCTGTCTTTAAAAGATCGCTTTTAGCGATAAGACGGCCTATTGTGTCATCCCTTGTTTTCTACACTTATATCTGTAATATTAATTATGGTGTACATATTATACAATATTCTATTCTAAGTATAAAAATATTATTAGTCTAATTACTAACTGTAAAACACATACTAACTGATTTAAACTAATAAAGAACTATTTTTTTATTATAATGTTTTTTTTTTTGCTTTGAAAGTGGTACAAATACTTTATTATTAATGTTTAATTTATATATTTTTATTATCACCCGTAAAATTGTGAACCGACCCTGGTTGGTTCCCACCAAATGGGTTTCTTTTTTTTTTTTTTGCGGATGGGAAATCGTCAAATGACTCCTCCCGCTCTGGGTGGAGCGGAAGGGAGTGTCAGACTCTTACTGACTAAAACCCACCCGTCTTCCTTCCTTAGCCCTTTATGTTCCGGGGTTAGCGGTAACCCTTTCGGACAATCCCGCTGACCCGGCAGGCTTCGGCCCTAAGGGGCGATCAAATGGGTTAGGTTAGTACTGACTGTGCCCTCATCTCAGAAGTAGGCAGTGACCTGTTGCTGCTGGCCGTAGCATCGAATGGTGTAATAATCCAGTGTTTTTTTTTTCAAAATCAACGGGTACGATTCCTGGCCATAAATAGCGTCATACTTTCTAGCGGTGACATGAGTTCGTACGAAGCGAACTCTAATTTCTAAAATATGTACGAAAAATATACAAAATTGTACTCTAAATAAAAAAATGTACTATTAAGATTTCGCAGAAAACAATAACAAACGTGTCACCGCCAGGAAGTATTCTTTCTAGCGAGCGCTATATATTTCACTAAGTAGTATTCCACTTTTAGACTTTGCTATGGGCCAAGAAATATGTACGGAAAACGTACGAAATTGTCCATTAATTAAAAAAAAATGTACTATAAAGACTCGGATATCTATGAAGACATATACAAGGTGTAACGGAAAGGGGGTATCAACCCTGAAGGAGGTGAATGTGATCATGAAACTGAACAACTTTCCCCAAAGAACTTAGGTCGAAATATGAAAAACAAAATTTGGACCTCCCATAGTAATAGTAAATCATTGATATGCTATTACTATGGGAGGTCCAAATTTTCGCTATTCCTCATAGTTTCGGATTTGGCCATCCACGCCCACTTGGAAAGTTCAACCTGTATAACATATTATGAAATAAATCATCATAGAATAGCTGTAACGTGCCCCCTTTTTCGGCTGGTGGTCCTGCTGAAGGGTGCGTGACTACCTTCAAAGTCGATTTTCTCGAAAACTACTAAGGTACCAATTTTGTGGTTCGAGTACTAATTAGTACCAATTGAGTACTAATTATTTACCAAATATGAAAGCGATTGGCGTTGGTGGTCCGGCGGTAGTCACGGACATGTTCCGGGGTTAGCGGTAACCCTTTCGGACAATCCCGCTGACCCGGCAGGCTTCGGCCCTAAGGGGCGACCAAATGGGTTAGGTTAGTAGTGACCGTGCCCTCATCTCAGAAGTAGGCAGTGACCTGTCGCTGCTGGCCGTAGCATCGAATGGTGGAATAATAATAATAACTTTATTGATAGGTACTAAATACCTTCGTTACAATAAGTAGTAGGTACATGTAGTTAACAAAGAACAATTGGTTGTAAAAAGGTGTCTGGAATGGTGGAAACCCTGCCTCCTAAACTAGGGGAAACCTGTGCCTTAGGAGACAGAAATAAAGAATAATTCAGTGTTTTTTTTTCAAAACCAACGGGTTCAATACCTGGCTAGAAATATTGATTTTTCAAAAATCCAATGATGCAGTTTTAGTTTTCATCAAAATCGAGCCCGCGATTCCTTTGAGTAGGTACTTTTCGCTATTCCTCAGTTTTTCGGATTTGGCCTTCCACGCCCACTTAGAAAGTTCACCCTTTATAACATAATAATATGAAATAAATCATATTTATGGGTACTAATTATTGTGTGATACTTCCTGGCCGCGCCACAGTGGAAAATTAAAGAAACATGTTTCTAGATAAATTGTACCCTTTATGTACTTTAGGGTACATGTAGTGAAAAAAATTGTACCTCAACGAATAATGAAATATAATGAAGTTTTGGTGGCGCGGCCAGGAAGCATACTTCCCAGCCGCGCCACCAAGTTTTATTAGGCATACCCGGACATAGTATACGCTAAAGAATTGTACCAAAATTGTTCTTATCCGTACGCTATAAAGAGATTAAAAAAATGTATTACTTTAGAAATTATAGCCTTGTGTTGGTGGCGCGGCCAGGAAGTATACTTCCCAGCCGCGCCACCAAGTTTTATTAGGCGTACCCGGACATAGTGTATGCTAAAGAATTGTACGCATTATGTACTACCCAAAAACATAATAATATTACGGAATACTGTAATATATTAAGAGAAAACATCAAAACAAACTTAAGCGCATCAGCAGACTTGCTGATCTTTGTACCTACTAGATGTGGCCTCCAAATTAGAAGTAGCTACTGGAATTATCTCGGTGGGATGGTTGTATAACTTGCACAGAAGGGCGAGAAATAAGCAACACAATACAATAATCATCAAGAAAAATAGACCATCAGGCACCAGATAAGAACTTGGTAGGTAGGTACTTAGGTATTAGGGACGGTCAGCAACGAAAATCGTCAACACTTACTTTTACGTGTCAACAATTATGATTTCAAAAACTGAAATGTAAGATCTACTTCGTCGTTAACTATACCTGTTAAACTATGGTGTCTTTGGATTTGTATTTTAGGTTTTTGCCATCGACTTCCGAAATTAAAGTTATTTTTCACTTTATAGTGTTTTTGGAAGTCGGTTGTTTTTTTTGTAAAAAAGTTTTTATTTTCACTTTTTAGCGGGTCAGTTTGTAATATATCTAAGTTATAATAGCCTAATGTCAACTGCTTATCACCTTTTACAAAATATTGCTTTTCCCGATGCAGGGACGTTAATTGTTGAGGAGTTCTCCTAGTAAGAACCAGGAGAACTGGAGCTGATTGAGAAGTCACCATCAGCTCCACTTCACCATACGCATTGTAATGAGCATAAATTGCTTAGCAGCTATATTAAAGTAATCGAATCGCAACCCGTGAAATATTTGTCATTGAGTAGTTCCGATGGCCATTTGTGGTCTTCATCATCAGCTCCACTTTACCAAATCATAATTTCCGAGAGCAAATGCTCAAGTTACCTTAATAATAGACTTAGGCAAGAAAAATTTTGCTAAGGGCTAAGTTTATGTTACGTTTGGTCGTGTAAAGACGCTGGATGGCATTGTATTATGCGACTTGGAAGATAAAAAAAATTGCCAAATTGCTAAATAGACCACATGACGAAAAGTCATTGCGTGAAATGCAACGATTGAGGCTTTTATAAATCATCATCAGCCTATTGCAGTTCACTGCTGGACGTAGACCTCCCTAAGTTTGCGCCAACGTTCACGGTCCTCCGCTTCTCTCATCCACCCACTACCGGCAACCTTTGTTAGGATAATTATACAGAAGAAAAACTCGCAAATGTATTTCACTTTAAGAAGTATTTATTAGTTTTTAGACTAGATGCTGATAATCCTGGCTGCAGCATCAGGCCAGACTTATGTCAACATTGCTTTGAACTTAAAATTTAGTCCTGTTTAAAATGAGTCCAAACACGACTACGGTGCTGTAATTTCAAGGTTTGTAGAAGCCAGGAGCATCAAAAAAAGATGCTCCTGGCTTCAGCGTCAGGTCTCTATGTACTTCGGTGTTCCTCATTAACAGTACGTTTATCCACACATCGAGCCCTTTTCAATGAGCCTAAGCACTATATATCTGCTGTTAGTTGTCGAGAAGTTAGGTACTCTGCAGACTATCCTGACTGCAGCATCAGGTCATAACTTGATGATCATGAGACCAAATGTGGCAAATGCCCTATCAAACATCAAAACAATTTACTAAAACAGTCCTTCCCTGTTCGAGTAACTTCTTACTGTTAAGGAGTTGTGCCTTCCATCATCAGCCCAGCTACCTGACATGGTGACAACCATACGCAAATATACAAGATACTTCATAAAATATGCGAAAAACAATAAGTGAGCCTATAAAATTTGAGGGTTGCCCTCGATTTCTCTAAGATCCCATCATCAGATCCTAACTTGGTGACAGTGTAACCACCTCAGAATTATCTACTTTCGAACAAAAAAGAATTTTGAAAATCCGTCGACAATTGGCGGAGTATTCGATGAACAAACACACAAAAAAAAAAACATACAATCATCCGAACATAGTACCCCCTCCTTTTTGTGAAGTCGGTAATAAAACAGTATCATACTATAGGTTCGTTATGTACCTTCACTTTTTACCGACTTCACAAAAAGGAGGAGGTACTATGTTCGGATGATTGTTTTTTTTTTTTTTGTATGTTTGTTCATCGAATACTCCGCCAATTGTCGACGGATTCTCAAAATTCTTTTTTTGTTCGAAAGTAGATAGTTCTGAGCTAGTGCCACTGTCACCGAGTTAGGATCTGATGATGGGATCTTAGAGAAATCGAGGGCAACCCTCAAATTTTATAGGCTCACTTATTGTTTTTCGCATATTTTATGAAGTATCTTGTATATTTGCATATGGTTGTCACCATGTCAGGTAGCTGGGCTGATGATGGAAGGCACAACTCCTTAACAGTAAGAAGTTACTCGAACTGGGAAGGACTGTTTTAGTAAATTGTTTTGATGTTTGATAGGGCATTTGCCACATTTGGTCTCATGATCATCAAGTTATGAGCTGATGCTGCAGTCAGGATAGTCTGCAGAGTACCTAACTTCTCGACAACTAACAGCAGATATATAGTGCTTAGGCTCATTGAAAAGGGCTCGATGTGTGGATAAACGTACTGTTAATGAGGAACCCTGAAGTACATAGAGACCTGATTATTAAAGTAACATGAGCATTTGCTCTCGGAAATTATGATTAGGTAAAGTGGAGCTGATGATGAAGACCAAAAATGGCCATCGGGACTACTCAATGACAAATATTTCACGGGTTGCGATTCAATTACTTTAATATAGCTGCTAAGCAATTTATGCTCATTACAATGCGTATGGTGAAGTGGAGCTGATGGTGACTTCTCAATCAGCTCCAGTTCTCCTGGTTCTTACTAGGAGAACTCCTCAACAATTAACGTCCCTGCATTGGGAAAAGCAATATTTTGTAAAAGGTGATAAGCAGTTGACATTAGGCTATTATAACTTAGATATATTACAAACTGACCCGCTAAAAAGTGAAAAATAAAAACTTTTTTACAAAAAAAACAATCGACTTCCAAAAACACTATAAAGTGAAAAATAACTTTAATTTCGGAAGTCGATGACAAAAACCTAAAATACAAATCCAAAGACACCATAGTTTAACAGGTATAGTTAACGACGAAGTAGATCTTACATTTCAGTTTTTGAAATCATAATTATTGACACGTAAAAGTAAGTGTTGACGATTTTCGTTGCTGACCGTCCCTAATACCTAAGTACCTACCTACCAAGTTCTTATCTGGTGCCTGATGGTCTATTTTTCTTGATTAGCATATCGATTCGTATTGTGTTGCTTATTTCTCGCCCTTCTGTGCAAGTTATACAACCATCCCACCGAGATAATTCCAGTAGCTACTTCTAATTTGGAGGCCACATCTAGTAGGTATGTACAAAGATCAGCAAGTCTGCTGATGCGCTTAAGTTTGTTTTGATGTTTTCTCTTAATATATTACAGTATTCCGTAATATTATTATGTTTTTGGGTAGTACATAATGCGTACAATTCTTTAGCATACACTATGTCCGGGTACGCCTAATAAAACTTGGTGGCGCGGCTGGGAAGTATACTTCCTGGCCGCGCCACCAACACAAGGCTATAATTTCTAAAGTAATACATTTTTTTAATCTCTTTATAGCGTACGGATAAGAACAATTTTGGTACAATTCTTTAGCGTATACTATGTCCGGGTACGCCTAATAAAACTTGGTGGCGCGGCTGGGAAGTATGCTTCCTGGCCGCGCCACCTACACAAGGCTATAATTTCTAAAGTAATAAAATTTTCGAATCTCTTTATAGCGTACGGAAAAGAACAATTTTGGTACAATTCTTTGGTGTACACTATGTCCGGGTACACCTAATAGTTTACAAAAACCGTGGTGTCGCGGCCAGGAAGTATACTTCCCAGCCGCGCCACCAAAACTTCATTATATTTCATTATTCGTTGAGGTACAATTTTTTTCACTACATGTACCCTAAAGTACATAAAGGGTACAATTTATCTAGAAACATGTTTCTTTAATTTTCCACTGTGGCGCGGCCAGGAAGTATCACACTAATTATTTGTATACTTAGAATAGCTGTAGCGTGCCCCCTTTTTCGGCGCTCATGGTGGTCCTGCTGAAGGGAGCGTGACTATCGCCGAACCACCTTCAAAGTCGATTTTCTCGAAAACTCTTAAGGTACCAATTTTGTTGTTCGAGTACTAATTAGTACCAATGGAGTACTAATTATTTACCAAATATGGAAGCGATTGGCGCTAGTGGGGCGGCGGTAGTCACGGACATCAAAATTCGCCGAAAAAACACATCCCCCCCCTCCTCACGCCCCTTATAAACTATCGAAAATTAATACGTTAAATTGTAACCCATTACTAATAAACGTTGTATAGTTTATACAGTTCAACGCTTTGCCTTCTTCGTTGTCAATTCTAACTCCAAACCAGTTCAAAGCGCTTCAGAAAGGGTTACAAAGGATACTTACAAAAAAAAAAAAACACAAAATTAAGATTCAGCTGAATTTATTTAAATAAAAAATAAAACAGGTATGTATAGTTAAAACTTGAATCTCCTATATCTAATAATGATAAAATATTCGAAGAGACATCTATTCTAGTGGCCAAAATGTCACGCACCGATTTTGCATTTCGGGAGCGCGCGTCTGTCATTGTAATTTAAACCTTATTTCAGTGTGCACAATTCACATGACGCACGCCCCTGGTTCGTAACGATACTTTTCCTCATCAGGTTTTCTTTACAAACATTATCTTGCATTGTCAATGTTCACACATAATTATCTGAGGTGCGTGACAGTCGTCATCAGAACGCTATATGAACAGTCCATATCGTTTTCCGAACAGTATTTTGTATTATAATAATATCCTTTGAAAGCTTCCATCGTATTAGGAACTTACCAAACTATGTACTAGTTGGCAGACTTGTTAAGTCCAGAGATCTATTTAGATAGGGTCGATCTATTTCCAGATCTACTCTCACTTAAGATTCAACGATGCATCTCCAGAATTACCCATTGACTGGTTACAAACTCCTTTTGTAATGGGTACCTGTCTCGTATCAGGAACATACCGACCACAGTTTATTTGGCAGATACCTCAAGTCCTAAGATTCCTAGATTCCTGTGTGAACAGCGTCATTAGTCACTGTTGGAACACAGGCCTCCTCTCAGTGAGAGGGAGTGGGCCGTAATCCACTACGCGGGCCCAGTGCGGGTTGGTCTTCGAATTTTTGGTTCTAGAACGGTCGGTTTCCTCACGATGTTTTCCTTCACCGTTTTGAGAGCAGTGTGGTGATGAAATAATTTACACAAAGTAAAGCGCCAGTCTGGGTTCGAACCGGCGACCTACAACTCGGTAAGTCGCGGCCGTTACCACTGGGCGACCACTGCGCTCCTGTGTGTATTTCAACTATAGACGCCAGCACATCAAACTACTACAATCTGTCAAATTTCTTTAACAGATTTTCGACTTTATAGCTAAAGCATAAGGTTCAAAGTTGATTGGGAAAATTTGACAGTTTCGGGTAGCTTGATCTGCTGGCGTCTGTTCACACCCACTGCTGAACTTTGGAGCATCCAATAATCATTTCTCCTTTAGGAGTACGATACAAACTGTTCGCATAGCGTCCGCCTTATACATAGTTGCATGATAGTTTTAAAGTAATATATTAAACTACATAATATTTGACGAATCTACCACACATTCAAGTTACACTGACATTTAATGTAGAAAACTGTAGCTGTTGGCCGCGTTTGCGCAATTGAGTAGGAATGATCTACCGCCATTTTGTTTTAGATGTCAACCCATACTGCGCCTGCGTGCTGGAACACGGCCCACTCCCTCTCACAGAGAGGAGGTCTGAGTCCCAGCAGTGGGAACGTTGCAACACGGCCCAGTCCCTCTCACAGAGGAGGTCTGGGTCCCAGCAGTGGGAACGTTCTAGGCTAATTATTGTGTTGACATGTTAGTGGTCAATCAAACCTTTGTTAGGTCGCCTTATGTAAGATAATAGTCTAGTTAAAGTCTATTCAAACTTGTTTCAAATTAATATTATTTCAAGTTAAATCAACTTTATTTCAATGGTAATTAAGTTGATTTCAGAGTGACTAGCACTATTGAAAAAAAAAGTTGTAAAAATGTTTGAAGCTGTAGCGTAAACTGAACTTTATTGTGCAGGATTCAAAGTTGTTTTTCCATAAACTCATATTTGTTTACATTTCTGGCAAATAAATCGCGAATGCAGATTAAACTTCTTTAGGCGCGTTGGGCATTTTTTTGAGATGTGAATACCATGTGACACATGGTATTCACATCTCAAAAAAATTTGACCATTGAACTCGCGCCACTGTTACCGTAAGCGACACCGCACGTGTTTTGTTTAGAAGACGATAAAAAAAATACCCGCTTCGGATGTGTTCGGCTGTCCTCGGGATATACTCGGTTTTAATGTATATCCGATATGTCAGTGAGTGATGGCAAAGTGTTCTGTTTGTGTTTTGTTTTCACTTTTGTCGGCGCTCCCGGAGTGCCACTGTTTTTTTTTTTTTTTATGACATTTCGCAGTTCAACCGGTTCGGTTGTCGTCTGCTTAACCGGGCATGCCTTAAGGCCTCCAGACAGGGCTTAAAAAAGTTAGAAACTAAGCGACTACACGCTAAGGGCACCCCCTGTGGGGGTACGGACCTCGGCTTACGGCGTCGCTGGGAGAGGGCAGCAAGGGACAGGCTGGATCGGAATTAAAGCGCGACCAACAACTGCAGTATTCTTATTTATATTTAGCAGGGTTTCCTAAGACAGCGGTGACCGCCACATAGCGTCCGCAATTTACCGTCGAATGACGTCACTGAAACGTTATTACCCGACTGCGGCGAATCAAAAAATATGGTTTATGATTTTGACTGATACGTATGTTCATCTGTTCCCTCATAACTTCTAAACTACTTGTCATAATTTGACAAATGAGGATTGGAAACTTCTGGATCGTCCGCTGGTTATAAGCTATGTGACGTCACATTAAATTGAATATGGCGCCCTCTAGCGTAACGTCAAACCTCGGTGCCGACATTTTCATTACGGACGTCATGTGGCGACCACCGCTGTCATAGGAAGCCGTAGCTTTTAGACATGTAATAATAAACGGTATACAAAGTGTATAGTTATGATAATATAAACCAGCGGCGAAGGTAGGTACCATACAACTCGATTCCCACCGGCTTCCCTTCGAAACTTCAAAATGATGATGAATTGACTATACAGGGTCCCATTAAAATAAATGGACAAATTTTAACACAGCGCTCAGTTCGCCTAACCAAAAATATCGAAGCAAAAAAAAAGCACTGATTAAAGTGATTTTATTTTGAACAAAAACAATAAATTGCCGGAACATTAGTTTATTTTCGTTAGCTGATTATTTTTCTTGTAACTTATATATTTTTTTACCATCGTCATTATTTCGGTGGTCTGAATGTTTTCTAAGTACCATCTATTTTAATGGGACCTTACATAGTCAATTCATCATTGAAATATAATCATATCATACTGTAGGTATTTAATACACCATACAATTAAAACATTGCATTACGCCTACATGTATTTCTTTTTACTCCGGCTAACCTCTGTCATAAATTTTCCCTTCGCCACTGATATAAATTATTGCTCGATACTAGTACCGCCATTACTTTAGGAGCTGTCCATTAATCACGCGAGGCTCGAAAGGGGGGGGGAGGGGTCCATAAAAAATCACGAAATATCACAAGGGGGAGGGGAGGGTGTAGTAATATATCACGTGTATTTATTTTTTCGGCAAACGCGTACAAAATCGAAAGCGGCTTGTAGTGTGACTTTAATTCGCCGTTGCCAGGCAACCAACGAAGTGAAGTTTCCACGAAAAATCAGATGATACTTATACCTGTATTTTATAAATATTAATAAAAAATAATAAAGTTTCTTTGTAGGTGATATAGGGGGGGGTTAAAAATGCCAAATGTGATTAATGGACGGCTCCTTAGATGTTACATCTCTGCCTATACCCTTAGAGGGATGGCGCGGCGGTAGTAACTACATATATTGTTGTCTTCTAGTTTGATTAGCCATATAGCCAATATAGTACGGCGCTACGGAACCCTTCGAGTGAGTTCCGCTCTTTTAATTTTAATCGCGGAATTAAAATTCACAAATACACCCACACTACATGAGAACAGCTCACGCCGCGGTCACAATACTAGCTGCCGGCGAGCTGCTAGCGGGGTGCGCTCCGCGTCCACTCACGCGCATACACACCTTACAGTAGCGCAACATTCGAAAGCGTTTTTCTCGTTAAATAACAATTGCAGCGTTGAGAAAAGACCTATTTCATAATATGGTTTCGAGGGTGCCATGTTTCAACACTTTAAAAGAAAACCGCTTTCGAATCTTGCTGCGCACACATAAGGCGGCCA
The DNA here is from genome assembly GCA_916614155.1 of Mesoligia furuncula. Taxonomy (NCBI): domain Eukaryota; kingdom Metazoa; phylum Arthropoda; class Insecta; order Lepidoptera; family Noctuidae; genus Mesoligia; species Mesoligia furuncula. The sequence continues at coordinate 4,089,074 of OU744820.1, read as the reverse complement.
GTTTAACAAGATGGCTACTGAAACTAGATGACTGTCGCTACAACAATGTGTTTATTAGACATACAATCACATACAACATACACTACTATTTTATTAACTATTAATAATGATGATTTTTTAAGTGTTAAATAAATATAATAAAGATATTGTACTTCGAAAGACGTGTTAATACAATAATAAGGTTGATTACAACATTGTATTGCTTGAGAAATCACATCGGTGTACTGTCCTAGAATTGTCGGACTACCAGGCGGTATGTCCTAGGTTCTATGCCCGAGTGAAGCAGCTGTTAGAGAATGTCGAGCCATATTAGGCAGATCCTAACATCGACGAAATGGATTAGTAAAATAAAGAATATAACTTAATTTTTCGATTTCTTTCTCTAAATAAAAAAGTACATCTGTTACATAACATAATATTAATAGTTTTTTTTTTATTTACAATATAAGCCATTATACTCCAAAGTAAATAATGTACAGATAAAGTGACTCCTGGACTATGTATAAATAATAGTCCACGAGTCAATTTAGTTTTAAGATTTCAATAAAATTATCAACTTAACTATATTAGATTTTAAGGTAATTATTTTGATCATTAGTACAGTTTTAAAATATAGTTTTTCCATATTTCTATTTAGCCTTTTCTCAACAACGAGGGTCGGCCTCTATTCTGACCAGGATGCATCTGAATATAAGTATTTTACATGGAGCGCCTGTCCTCTGACCTCCACAACCCAGTTACTGGGGAATACTGATCCGATTTACTGGCATCAAATGACAACCGACCGTGATGGCTACCCATCCACAAACTGTCCGCACCAAGAGCAGCTTAACCTCGCCGACATAGTTGTGAAATGGCTACACAGATGAACTATGTTCTTGAAATGAGATAAAAAAAATCTTAACAACTAAGTTTTAAGAACTACTCTAGATCGTATTAGTATAATATACTTTTGTTGCTTTCATAGAAGTGTAGTCAAGTTATATCTAGTTGAAATGTTTTCTAACATTTAATGCAGTACAATAAACGCGACCGAAGTAAGAATATGAGAATGTCCGCCATCTGTGACGTCACTACACATGAGCACAGACATGAGTCTGACAGCCCGCCATGTGTGACGTCACTACACATGAGTCGCCTTCTGTTTTCCCTGACTACAGAAATACAAAAGAGGGTTATGATTTTAACAGGCAACTTATGTATTTATGTTCATCTGTTTCCTCCTAACTCTCAAACTACTCGTCGTATTTGGACATCTTTGTGTCGTTGAAAGCGTCATGTGGTAATAGGCTTTATGACGTCACATAAAATGGCGGCTTATAGCGGTTATGAAGTGTTACCGAAACAAATATATTTTATACTAATACTAGCTTTCGCCCGCGGCTCCGCCCGCGAGGTATGTCGATAAAAACTATCCCATGTCTTTCCTTGGGATGCAATCTATCTCTCTTCCAAATTTTATCGAAATCCGTTCAGTGGTTTAGGCGTGAAAAGGTACCATACAGACAGACAAGAGTTACTTTCGTATTTATAATATGGATATCGTGTTTGATATCTGATAAAAGTTCTTAGAGAGTACTTTCTGAACATATATTGTTCTCATTCGAATCTCATAGTACTTGACACTTGTTTAAATTACGTACTTTTTTATCAACCACTTTCCGTTAATTCTACAACTACCTTCATTCCTGTATTATTTATCATCACTCTTTTTCATATTTCTATCCATTATAACACATTTAATCAGTATACATAAATATTATATTACAATTTTGAGTTCACTATACAGATTGCATTTAGACCTACGCGGCGCTTACGCAACGTATCCATACGATTATAATTAAGTCCTTTATTCTAACGTCTAGTAGGCTGATGAAGCTGTCAGTCCTGCGCCTGATCTCTCCCCAGTCGTGTCGGACTGCCACGGCCGGGAGGCTCCCTGGAAGAGGGAGTGCACCCTGTGTTACTTGTGCATTTTTATCTCCAGCGTCGGTGGCTAGTCTCCGTTGAGATTGTCCGACATGACCGAGGTTACAATCTGTATATGAAACTCATTTAATCTTAGCCTATTTGGAGCCAATCCTAACATGCTGCTCTCTTGTGAGGCTACGGTCTGTTTAACATTTCACACGGCGTGCGGTGACGTCACGACGGATGACCGACACGCCGCCGGTTGCCGCCGTCGCACCTGGGGGTCGCGGGCGGCGTGCAAGCGAGACGGCGCCCGTGTATTTACGAGCACAGCATTCGGCCGTCGTCGGTCGCGGTCGGACAGATAAACCGTAGCCTTACGGCCGAACCCAATACCCTATCTATCTCTTGGTTTTAGCGTCCCAATAATCTCTTATATCAGTAGCGATCTGTATGATTATAATACTGGCACTTATGATTTGGCAACCATCAGTAGCGATCTGTCTTTAACTGAAAATAGGTTATTGGGATGTTAAAACCAGAAAATCATAGGTTTTTTAACCTCCAGTAAACCAAAACTGGTGAAAGATAGGTAACTGGATTCAGCCGTTAGTCATTATGACAACAAAAGATTTTGTTTATTAATCTGATCAGCATGTCTTCATTGCATTTAACGATAAATCTCACGCAAATACCGTCGATTTTATTTCCACAAAATTCTCATCACCACAATTTGTTAAAAATCGTCCATTCACGCGCGAATCTTTCACAAAGGATGGTTATTTTCGTCATCTGTCGCGCCAAGACCTGTATTCAAACTTTTCCAAACAATCTGGATTTCTATCGAGACATTGATTTAATGCTACATAACTATTACATTTATTTTTTTGATATTTATTTCTACTTTTTTTACACAGATTCCACAGACACATAATTTTATTATTTTAAAACAGTTTTTTTTTTAATTATTATAGAATATACAGAGCATCCATGATTGCACACAGTAGCCGGTCAGCAGTCAGTCTGAAGCCTTGCTGACCGGCCAGGGTGCGCCAGACGTACACTCATGGAGCTGTTCGACATCTTGCGAAGTAACTTCAAAGATAGAGTCGCGTTCTAAATATTAGAATATAGCAAACTCATATCCGTCCGTTACGCGCAAACTAATACTAAGGTTCTCACTGACAAGTGTCCATATTTGTTGTTGTCTACCGTTACTATGCATTTCGCGGTAGTGCATTAACGTGCGCCGTATCTTCGATAAAGGAGTTGCGTTCTAAAGATTAGAATATAGCGAACTCATCAAAGTCTTTACGCGCACAGTTTCACACTGAGTGTCCATGTTTCGTATTTATAGTCCAGACGTTATCGAGTGGCCCCCAGAGAGGGCGTGGGCGTGGGCGTGTTTAGTTTGCTTGTTCAGTTTCTTCTTGCTTAGTTACCACTATAAAGTCGCGTCTGTTTAACGCATATAGTGTTCCTTATAAACTATTTTCGCAGCAGTGATTTTCAGTTGGAAGTTCTCACTTTGCGAAGATTGGTTTTTGAGCGACCACGTAAAATTATTTCACGGGACGCACATAGTGTCAGAGTCCGTTTAGACTCGTCACTCTTCTAAAGAATTAAATTTTTATCACTATACTAATCGCTTCAGGTATAAAAATATAAATTTTTGTAAGTTGGCAAAAAATGTGTAATGATGCAAAAAAAAAGTTGTAGCTAGAAACAGTTAATTTTGCACTGTCCAGTGTCCACGTTAGACGTTCCGACATACTGTTCCTTATCACATGGCACCGCAATTGGGTATCAACACGTATTTTCCCAGCACAGCGTCCCATGTCATATATCCAGTTTGATTCGATCACTTGATTTCTTCCTCATTCCACAAATATTTCCGGTTCGATCTCGGTACAGCGTCCACTGTGTCCACAATAACACTTTATAGACTAGTTGTAATGAGGCACTGTATGTGTGTGGAGCGTGTCTCCCCTCGTGTGCACACTCACAGCTCGGAGAGGGCCCCCGCCGCCAGGTCCACAGACAGGACGGCGGCGGGGGCGGCGCGCCCTCAGCTGCGTCTGTGGCGGCCCCCGCGACGGCGACGCTCGCGACGCACCTGCAGGAACGTTATTATTTTAGAAAATGAAAACTTGTGTAGGGACATCGGTCGACATGGTATGGGCACATGTGATGCGGAGGAATCGGGAAAATGTCTATGATATCAGATGAATAGTTACACACCGAGTTCTCTCTTTCAGTCGTCAGTATTTTGACTTTCGAAAGAAGAAGACAAAGCATTGTGTAACTATACAGACGCTATACAAGGTTTATTACTAAGAGGGTTTCAGTTTTACAAAAAGATTGGATGACGCGTTTCATCATTTGCCTAGCCTTTTTCCAACTATGTTGGAGTCGGCTTCCAGTCTAACCGGATGCAGCTGAATACCAGTATTTTACATGGAGCGACTGCCTATCTGACCTCCGCAACCCAGTTAACTGGGTAATACGATACCCCTTGGTCGACTGATTGCCAGACTTTCGGGCGATCCACGAATGACAGCCGGGACTAACGGCTTAACGTGCTTTCCGAGGCACGGTATGTAATGATGGTCACCCGTCCACAGACCAACCGCGGCAAGCGTAGCTTAACCTGATCGGTCGACCTGTGAGGATGTTATTATTTAGCCACGGGCCCCTCCTTTTTTGATGAGGCGATTGGATGACGCGTTTGATTTCACAAAAAAAAAAGTTATTTAAAAAAATAAAAACCCTACTGCGGTAAAAAACTGAAAAGCTAAAAACAAGCCCATTTTAAATTAAATAAAAGTTGGAAGCAGGCGGGACCAATTTGAATTTGAAAATATAATAAAAATTATATGGGTCCCGCCTGCTTCCAACTTTTATTTAATTTAAAATGGGCTTGTTTTTAGCTTTTCAGTTTTTCAGCCACTCTTGATACTTGTACCACCGTTCCTCCCACTCCATATGGTCGCCTACAGTCAAGCTCTTCTAACACACCATAATTTGACTTACTGTGCCAACCTCGCCCTCAGCCCATCGTGCGTACGCACGCTCGTGTTTCAGCCACTCTTGATACTTGTACCACCGTTCCTCCCACTCCACAGGGTCGCCTAGTCAAGCTCTTCTCATTGATATTTACACATTATAATTCGACTTACCGTGCCAACCTCGCCCTCAGCCCATCGTTCGTACGCACGCTCGTGTTTCAGCCACTCTTGATACTTGTACCACCATTCCTCCCACTCCACATGATCACCTATTATAGTGGTAAGCTCCTCTCAGTGATATCAACCTCATCACATTAATATATTATGACTTACCGTGCCAACCTCGCCCTCAGCCCATCGTTCGTACGCACGCTCGTGTTTCAGCCACTCTTGATACTTGGACCACCATTCCCCCCACTCCACATGGTCGCCTACAGTCAAACTCTTCTCTGATATTCTCACACTATAACTCGACTTACCGTGCCAACCTCGCCTTCAGCCCATCGTTCGTACGCACGCTCGTGTTTCAGCCACTCTTGATACTTGTACCACCATTCCTCCCACTTCACATAGTCGCCTAGAGTTAGACCTGTTAACAAAAAATGGTTTTTATTAATATCAAGTGTTTAATTTTTCTTCTTTGTGTCGCTGGCACAACTGTCCATAATTTTTTTTTTTTTTAATATGGGAAATCATCAAATGACTGACGCTCTGGGTGGGGCAGAAGGGAGTGTCAGACTCTTACTGACTAAAACCCACCCGTGTTCCTTCCTTAGCCCTTTATGTTCCGGGCCAGCGGTAACCCTTTCGGACAATCCCGCTGACTACGCTAGGACGCTTAGGAGGCCGATCAAGAAGAAAATAAGTCAGAAAGAACACTAAGCCAAAACGAAGTTATCACTTCGTTTTGGCTTAGTGTTCTTTCCGACTTATTGTCTTCATTATCGCATCGCAAGTCACTGTGATTCTTACCTCGGAGATAGCCCCGTTTCTTGTAGTAGTCATATCTGACACGCACGTCGTCCCAGGATGGTAAGCCGGCCGGCGCGGCGAGCAGGAGTTCTTCGGGATAGCTGCCTGCCGCTGCGCCTTCCAACGCCCTGTTGGAACAGATGGTTTGTTAGTGAAGTTATGATTTACTGGCTGAGCCCCGTGGTTTCACCCGCATAAGTGTCGATCCCGTGGGAATATCGGGATAAAAAGATTTGGCAACAAACTATTATTTCAACGCTAAAATCGCATTTAAAATTTCGTCCTTTTCACCCCGTTTGACGGTAATAATTATCCACCACTACTATCAAACCGGTAAAGAAAAATATCGCCAGGAAACCGGCACGTCCTAGAGCCCCGCACTGTACCCCGGTGGCGGATTACAGCTTGTGGGCTGTGCCACAGAGGAGCCCAGCGCCCCAGCAGTGGGAACAGTATACTCACGGGTAGGGCTCGGGCGCGACGGGCGCGGGCGCGGCGTCGCGCTCGATGCGCACGTGCAGCGTGCTCTCGCGCCGCGTGATTACAGCTTGTGGGCTGTGCCACAGAGGAGCCCAGCGCCCCAGCAGTGGGAACAGTATACTCACGGGTAGGGCTCGGGCGCGACGGGCGCGGGCGCGGCGTCGCGCTCGATGCGCACGTGCAGCGTGCTCTCGCGCCGCGTGATTACAGCTTGTGGGCTGTGCCACAGAGGAGCCCAGCGCCCCAGCAGTGGGAACAGTATACTCACGGGTAGGGCTCGGGCGCGACGGGCGCGGGCGCGGCGTCGCGCTCGATGCGCACGTGCAGCGTGCTCTCGCGCCGCGTGATTACAGCTTGTGGGCTGTGCCACAGAGGAGCCCAGCGCCCCAGCAGTGGGAACAGTATACTCACGGGTAGGGCTCGGGCGCGACGGGCGCGGGCGCGGCGTCGCGCTCGATGCGCACGTGCAGCGTGCTCTCGCGCCGCGTGATTACAGCTTGTGGGCTGTGCCACAGAGGAGCCCAGCGCCCCAGCAGTGGGAACAGTATACTCACGGGTAGGGCTCGGGCGCGACGGGCGCGGGCGCGGCGTCGCGCTCGATGCGCACGTGCAGCGTGCTCTCGCGCCGCGTGATTACAGCTTGTGGGCTGTGCCACAGAGGAGCCCAGCGCCCCAGCAGTGGGAACAGTATACTCACGGGTAGGGCTCGGGCGCGACGGGCGCGGGCGCGGCGTCGCGCTCGATGCGCACGTGCAGCGTGCTCTCGCGCCGCGTGATGCGCATGTTCTCGAGGCGCGCCGAGCGGTCCGCCGACCACTGTGCCATCTTGCCGAAGCGCTCTGAGAGGGTTAGTCTGTGGAAGAATGACTCATTTTAAGTAAATACAAGTCGTGCGCCCGATTAGATTTCCTATCTGCTTATACTGGTTATTCATAGCTTTTTTTTTTTGCGGATGGTAAATCGTCAAATGACCCCTCCCGCTCTGGGTGCAGCGGAAGGGAGTGTCAGACTCTTATTGACTAAAACCCACCCGTGTTCCTTTCTTAGCCCTTTATGTTCCGGGCCAGCGGTAACCTTTTTTGATCAGGACCAGGCACTGGCCTAGTCCTGATCGGACGGTGAGCTTCCCATTACTCTCCGCCCGCAGGCCCGCACCTACGATGGCCGGGAGTAGTCTCGTGGTTCCCGACGCCCGGAGCGTCTCCCGCGGCGGCTGGGACGGGAGGCTCTCTCCCTGAGCCGTCCCGCCACCTCCTTCGCTAGCATGACTGCTTCGCAGAAGGAGGTGACTGCCTCCCACTCCCTCTCGCCCCGGACCATGGCTTGCACCAGGGCCGGACGCGAGAGGTCGCCGCCGCTGCCGATCGCCTCTACGAGGACACGGCGGTGCTCCACCCAAGCGGGGCAGACCTCCACCGTGTCCTCTGGGCAATCCTGGCAATGGTGACACCCGGGCGTTTCCTCCCGCCTGATGATGTGCAGGAACCTCCCGAAACTTCCGTGTTGCGTGTGTTGATGCAGGATTGCGTGACGTCAGTATGACGCGTTGTTCGCATGTGGCGTTGTAGATACCGCTAAATAGTCATAGTATGCGCGGGATTTTGTTTTCAAATCGGGCAGACGCAAGTTTCTTTGATGGTAAAGTTTTAATGTGTTGTTTACCTCTGCGGCTGCGGATCCGAACTAGCATCGGACTCAGAATCCGAGTCGCTGTCGTTGAGCGCGGCCGCGATGGCGGCGGGCGACACGGCGCGCGGGTCCCGCGGGTCCCGGCGCGCGCGCGGGGCCGCGGCCCCCGGCGGCGGGGCCGGGGCCGCGGGCCGCCGCTCGCCCTCGCGCTTGATGTGCGTGGCGGGCACGGGCGGCCGGACGGCCATCTGGGAGCGCTGCCATTCTAAGACCTGGGAAAATGGATTTCATAAATCAACAATGGTAAAGTTAAGTTAATCGTATAGTGTTGTAACTGCCCGTGACTTTACTTACATCATCATGTTAAGAGCGTTTACGCCGTACGGCATTTCATACAAATTTTCAAGCCCTTATTTTTCGAAATGAATGAACCGATTTTAATGAAACTTAATACACAGAAGCGGGATATAAAGGTCTAAAAAGTTAGTAGAAAACATTTTCTAAATGTCTTATTTAAAAAAAGATATCTATGGAAAATTTAAAATCGGTCTAATTTGGCTGTAACACTATTTTTCGAAAAATGTTTTCTACTAACTTTTTAGACCTTTGTATCCTGCTTATGCGTATGAAGTTTCATTAAAATCGGTTCATTCATTTCGAAAAATAAGGGCTTGAAAGTTTGTATGAAATGCCGTTCGGCGTAAACGCTCTTAACCTAGCTTTTTCAATGCCGTGAAACTCTGTTATTGGTTTAAGTGATAATTGTCATCATTTTGCTATCACTGAGCAGTGTATGCAGATTGTAAGATGCTGTTACTTTGACGCAACTGCATTGAACTGTTCGTTGATAGTGGGGTGAACATTCACATAACTCATGTAATTTAATTATAAGCTGTTGAGTTTCCAAATAAATAAATAAATAAACGCAGCAGTATACTGCGTTAAAGGCTTGGTTGTCTATGGGTTTATCAAATTTATTTTTCAAGTCAAAAAATCATCTTTTTCTCAATGTTACACATTCTCGACGTTTGCGAGAAGGAATCTCTTAAGGGGCTTACATGACATAAAGCGCGGTCACTGTCGGACTTCATAGAAAAGAAAGAGAAGCGCTATGACACAACGCTGGTTATTTATTGCAAAATATGACGCAATTATTTAATTACAAAAAATCTATCGTTTGGGCTAAAAAATTAAAACACCAGTTTTTTAGTATGTTGCTTGTAGAATAATCTGACAAAAATTCTTTGTATACGAGTATGGTTTTTGGTAAAAAAAAAAAAATATCGTATTTATTAGTTGTATTTAGTGTTCAACTATTCATTTCAATTTAATTTTAATTTATTTTAAATTATTTACGAGTATTTCAAGTTTTCATTTAAATCAACTATTAACTTTATTTTATTTATTTATTTATTTTCAATTATTTATTTAGATAAGTATATTTTTTGTTTTTATGCAATAATTTGTTCCGATTAATTACTTCAATACATTTTTTTATTTTGATCTCCTCATGACTAACATAGTTTTAAGATAATGTAATACTAGCAAAATATGGACATTTAAATAGTCTGAATTAAATACTTTTTATTTTATTTTTATTTATTTATTTTAATACACTATCTACCTAGCATATGTATATCCTGAAGAATATCATATATTTTTCTGAATTTGTTTACTGTAGTCGATCATATTGATACTTTTATTGTTTCTAAAACTTTTGTTTTTTGTGTTTAGGTAATGTAAGCCCCTTAAAGAATTGCCATTGTTAATACATTTTAGTTTACTGAATACCGGACTCTCGTTCCATGCATTAGTTAATTTACTTTATTTGTACTCTCTGATTCAAGACCAATCCAAAGACCCTTTTTGAAACCGTAATAAACTCTTTCGGCCTTATTACAAAACAAGATTTATCTTTAGACCCAGGTTTAAACCATCCAGCCATTTTTAAATTTCGAACTATTATTACAAAACAAGATTTATCTTTAGACCCAGGTTTAAACCATCCAGCCATTTTTAAATTTCGAACTATTATTACAAAACAAGATTTATCTTTAGACCCAGGTTTAAACCATCCAGCCATTTTTAAATTTCGAACTATTATTACAAAACAAGATTTATCTTTAGACCCAGGTTTAAACCATCCAGCCATTTTTAAATTTCGAACTATAATCCAACGAAGCTAAAGTTCTTATTACAAAAACTGACGTTAAACCCGAGTCTAAATTGTTAATTTTGCATTAAGAACATTACGTTTGTCGGAATAAAGTTCAAAATAGAGTAACTAGCTCGAAGGTGTAGGCTAGGTCTAAAATTAGATCTCGTTTTGTAATAAGACGGTTTCTCTTTGCCACAGTGGTAAAAATAACAAAAACATCATGCCCGTACACCACACAGTGGGTAAACAGAGATGTATAACCGTAATTCCCAGTGAAAAAAAAAAAATAAAAAACAACGGTAACTTGTACATACATTAGGCGGACATACCTTCTCTTCCCTGGTCCGCTTGCTGGCTTCGCGGGCTTTCAGCAGCTCGCGTGTCGGTTGTACGGCGCGGGCCGGCGGGCGGGCCGGGCGGCCGGGCGAACCGGTACCGGTGCTGAGGAGGTCACAGGTATGTCAGTTGTTGTAGATTTATGGGTGATTTGTAGAGAGATTTTTTTTGTGAGAGATTTTTTATCTATGTTGAAACTGTGTGTAACGTCACTTGTCCCTAAAGGTTCATTTGAAAACTAGCGCCAGACAGAATAGCGTGATCTGTCTGGCATTAAAGCTGAAATGAACTCTTTCAACTACATAGAAATGTTATCATTAAGGGGGCGCATAAAGCCAGCAAAAAATCAAGTTTCATCTGTGCCCCCCCCCCCCCCCCCCCCCCTCTCATCAAACACGACGAAAACAGTTCCCGCAATGTGCGACGGAAGATGATTTCTTCCACGGACTAAGAACGTCGTAAGTGCTATAATCTTATCATCGTAATAAAACCACAAATAAAAGGAATAAAAAAAAAATGCTTCCACAATTTTTGTCGCCCTGTGTTATTACATTAATCATCAAATTTTTATTCTAGTAGTCATAAGCATATTATGTAGAAATCGAAAAGTCGTGAAATTTGGAGGTAACTTCGTGATGTTTTTAGATCTAGAAAAGTTTATTTTTTTGTGTTTCTGTTACACAATAAGTGTGGAAATATCATGTAGTTACTCATGTTCTTTTTATTTTATACCTAAGTCTTATCAATTTCATGAAAAATCATATTGAAGCTAGGCTATTTTGCTTTCTACCCCTCTTAATCCAATGTCCAAATAAACTTTATTCTTTCTTTAATATTATAAATGCGAAAGTGTGTCTATCTTCACGCTTACACCACTTAGATGAAATTCGAGTCCCTGGAAAGGACATATGATAGTTTTTATCCGGTTATTCCCAAGGGAATATCGGGATAATTACTATCCTATGCGGGTGAAACCGCGGGGCGCTGCTAGTTACATATAACTCTGCCGCAGTAAGCAAAAAGGAAATATCGGCCAAAAATTTTAAGAAAAATACACTACACAAAAAGGTCTACTATATATATACTACTAAACAAAAAGGTCTGTGTGGTGCCGGACTGGTCTGTGTGGTGCCGGACTTAAAGAATAGCACCACCCCTTACTTCCCGTGGGTGTCGTAAAAGGCGACTAAGGGTCGTACCGGAGAATGGGCAGCAGCGTTCTCTATGTGTTCCACCATCATACCATACTGCGATCGCCAACCCGCCTGCCAAGCGTGGCGATTATGGCAAACCCTCCCAAAATTGGGGGAGGCATATGTCCAGCAGTGGACGTCTATCGGCTGAAACGATTACGAACGAAACAAAAAGGCGCCATCCATTAAGGCTCATTTTCCTTTATTCCTTCTACTCAGATGCGCCTCTATTACTTACGGCGGCAGAACTCCAGGTCATGAATTTTTCTAGGACCCTACTTGCTACGATTGTGGTGTCCGCTATACGAAAATATTTTAACTACATAGATAGAATAGAATAGAATACTCTTCTTAGATAGGTCCGTGATTAAATAATAACAGCCGCACAGGTCGATCGTCCAGGTTAAGCTATGCTTGCCGCGGTTGGTCTGTGGATGGGTAACCATCTTTACATACCGAGACCCCTCCGTGCCTCGGAAAGCACGTTAAGCCGTTGGTCCCGGCTGTTATTCGTGGATCTTTGGCAGTCGTTACGCCCGAAAGTCTGACAACCAGTCTTACCAAGAGGTATCGTATTACCCAGTAACTGGGTTGTGAAGGTCAGATAGGCAGTCGCTCCATGTAAAATAGACAGACAGACTAACTTTCGCATTTATAATGTTCGCGACGAAGCGTCACCAATTTGTTATTAGTTTGCTTATAACTTAGAATCGTTTGAGGCCCGCGATTAACGCGTGTAGCCTAGTAGGGTTTGATTATAACTTAGAGTCACTAGAGTCATAGTTTAAGTTTAGTATAAGTACCTTAGAGAAGAGGTTCGTCAAACATAGTAGAGTTGTTGTTAACTTAGAATCATTGCGGCTGCGAATAACGCATGACCGAGTAGGGTTTGTTTATATAATTTAGAGTCCCGTTTGACGAAACCTCATAAATTTTATTAGTCTAGTTGTATTTTAACATAGAATAGAGACCCGTGCCAAAGTATAGTTAAGTAAGTGGGCAATAAAGACAATTAAGACACCTCTTTTATTCGCCAACAACGGTCGCGCTACCTGAACAGGTGAACCTCGGTTGAAGTAGGTCGTATATAGTATTTCCAGGTAGTCGTAAAGATTACAGATTACGCCTATTCAAACGAGTTTCGCACGCGCCAGAGCCTTTGTTGACCGTGGGAATAGTATTGTTTTCCAATAAGTCTTCAGTAGCGCTTCACGCCCTGAAAACTTAAGATATCGCACCTGTAAAGTTACATTTCGGTAGAGCTTATAGAACAGTACAAAGTTGCCAAAAATGATAGAAATCGGATAGATAGTTTTCAGGCAATTCGGCCTGAATGGAAGTTTTTGCAGCTCCTTTGTACCTTTTTTCGCCTTTCTCGCGAAATAGCTCTCCGTACAGGTAAAAATAGAAAACATAGACAACACACTCAGATAGAAAATCTCGCACCGAATCCAACGATATGCAACACGTTACGATTACATTTATAGATATAGGTATTTAGGCTAATAAAAGTGTTAAGCTTAGATAATTTTAGAGCGAAATAAAGTTTAAAATCAGGGAGAAATTTCGGGTCCTCTTTACGGTAAAGATTCGAGCCTTCTGAACAACCGTTCAAAAATAGCAAATTCGTAGTCGTCGGCAAGATAGTTCCTGAAGAAACCTGAAGAACCCGAAATCGCTCCCTGAACACTCTGAAGAATCAACATATCGCCTTTCATTCTCAAGACACCCTCTACGCCTCGAACCCTAGAAGATCACCGCTGCCTCAACAAGTCTTCAACACGTATCCACGGGATTTCCGAAATACTCCGAACCCTAGGTGCAAGGACGTCAGCGCCGCGCGACGGGGTGATTTACGACCACCCCCTCAACCCTCGCGTCCGCGGACAACGCCCGTCCCGCACATATAATATTAGTATGGTTTACTTACGTTGGTTTCACACCCTTGGGCGGCTGTGGTGGTCCAGTCTTCTTGTTCTTGGCGGAGCAAACAGAACAGGACTCGTCGGAACAACTGCTCACCGATGAACCGGAGCCTGATGACTGAAAGAGAGAGAAATTCTTAGTGGTATGTATGATGTATGTATTACTATGTGTACTTTATGTATGTATTTATTGTATCATGTAAATGGTACACCACAGGGTCTGTCCTTCCCCTTTTTAATCCATCCAAAGGTTGTCTTTAAAAGATCGATTTTAGCGATAAGACCGCCCATTGTGTCACCCTTTGTACAGTTTCTATACTTATGTCTGTAATTAATATGGAGTACATAAAAAAAAGTATTCTATTCTATGGTCATAGTATGTCATGCTCTCACAAATGTCTCGCTGACGGTGGCGTGTGTGTTGGATCATTTAGCTCCCTTCAAAATGGTTGAGCTGAATGGTGCTGATCTATGCGTCATGTTCGTGAACGGGCGCCGTCAGTTGGGGCTGGTCATCACTTAGCTGCCTCGGCTTATTTTTAATTATTTTATTTTTGGATTGTTGTTTTCTTACTATTTGCTGTACTCTGGACGCTTTTAAGGGGAATGCTCCAACCAGCCCGCGAAATTCAAAATTTCTTGCGTTTTTTGCAATTTGCAGGCCAGTGCTAGGTTGTATGTTGATTAAAATATTATTCGCGGCTGTAAGACGTATGTAGTTACAGAATTATAATAATCAAAATCACCAATACAACCCTCCAACTTCATAAAGGTGTAAGAACAAAAAAAAAAACAGAAAAAGTAATTCTAACAGCTTTATGAACTTAGAGCGTTTTATTGATGATTTTCATGATTATAATTCTGTACCTATATATGTCTTACAACCGCGAATAATATTTTAATCAACATACAACCTAGCACTGGCCTGCAAATTGCAAAAAACGTAAGAAAATTTGAATTTCGCGGGCTGGTTGGAGCATTCACCTTAAAGCGTACGTCTTTTTACATCTTTCTCACATATAATTATAAATTCAACATTAAGGGCCTATACTACCTCAAATGGCTTATCATGATCCTCCGTTATGTCAAAAATACCGCAGCTATAATTTTGAAATAAATATATGCTAAAGTTGAGGATTAATGTTAAGTACTATGTTAGACGAAAACACGATTCCATAAAATTTTCTCGATAGAAAAAAAATCCAAAGTTACCTCCAAACCGAACAATAAACCGCTGGTATTCAAAAAATACTTTAAATTAGATCATGAAACTTCGCATACTAACTGAACTAACTATAAAGCAGGTCTTATGTTATTTAGTTTTTTTGAATTACCTTTATTTTCACCGTAAAAAGCAAATACCTAAACTATTGGCGCTGCTTTCCGCCCAGCACCGCACTCTGTCGCGCTCTCACACAGTCCTCTAGCAGTATCGTGCGAGCGAGATAAAGAGTGAATTTTAGCTGAGGTAGTATAGGCTCTTAATGATGTAACTAATATTTTTGTAAAAATATAATTTAAAAGAGTGTCCGTGGAGTTTCTTGCCTGTTCTTCTCCATAGGTACCAATGCTTTGAAATGGGCAACTAGCTTCATATTTTCTGACTGACCGACTTCTTGACAATTCAAAAGTGCCTGTGCCGGGAAAGGACCGACTGACAGCGCCTATAAAATGGCTCCGCGCCTGCGCCGGAAGAGGACCTGGTGACAGCGTCTCTAAAATGGATCCGCGCCTGCGCCCGAAGAGGCCCGGGCGACAGTGTCTCTAAGATGGCGCCACGCCTGCGCCCGAAGAGGACCGAGCGACAGTGTCTCTAATATAGCTCCGCGCCTGCGCCGGGAAAGGACCGACTGACAGCGCCTATAAAATGGCTCCGCGCCTGCGCCGGGTAAGGACCGAGCGACAGCCAGCGTCACTAAAATGGCTTCGCGCTTGCGTCGGATGAGGACCGAGCGACAGCGTCTCTAAGATGGCTCCGCGCTTGCGCTCGGCGACGAGGTATGCACGAGCATAAATATATGACTATGGATAGCTCGGCAATATCAGATTTATTCATTAATGCCTATCGTCAAGATGACGGCAAATACATGTGATCATTTGTGGAAAGCTTAATACAAGTGGCAGCACAAATATGTGACATCGAAGGACCACTAACTCTAGACCAGCCAAGTGAAGCCAAAATATAGGAAACTGCATCTTCAACAAAATGTGTCACCTCTTACAATGCAATGATATGTAATGATATGGACGTGTGTTACGTTATAAATGCCTCCCTACTCAAATAGCATTTAATATTTTAGTTTAAGACGTCATAAAATCAAATTCTTCTCTTCTTGTTCTCACACATTATTGTCTAAATTTCTTTTTCATTTCTCCATTCGTAGATCTGCTGGAAGAAATTTCTTAACAAATAAGCAGCTCAAGTTCTGAGTTGAGCTGCACGACTTTTGACAAATGCGTGCACTGACTGGACAGGTCCGCTCAATCTGTGTGGTTCTTTCCTTGATAGACCATCTCAAGAGACTCGGACACCAATATACATGGTCTTCACACTATCTGACCAAGAATTTGTCTGGACTTTAAAAGAGACTGTGACCTCTTGAGTTTTTTTCGGCCTTTCTTCTCAGAATAGTCAGATAGGAAACGGAAACGACCGACCTCATCTAGTTCAAAAAGATATGATTGACCTGTAAAAGTGTTTGTACAAAGTTACTAACAGATAAATCATTTATTATTTATACTAATAATGTAGTATTTATACTGTATACATTTTACTACACTACTATAGCACCACCCCTTACTTCCCGTGGGTGTCGTAAAAGGCGACTAAGGGTCTAACCGAAGAATGGGCAGCAGCGTTCTCTATACATTCCACCACCATACCATACTGCGATCGCCAACCCGCCTGCCAAGCGTTATGGCAAACCCCCCCCCCCTTTGGGGGAGGCCTATGTCCAGCAGTGGACGTCTTTCCGCTGAAATGATGATGATGACATAAATAATAAAATAAATAAACAGCATGCCCTAAACTTACCTTTCTGGGGTCGGGCGGCGAGGGCGGGCGCACGGGGCGCGCGGGCGGCACGCGGCGCGCGTCGCGGCGCGGGGGCGGCGCGGCGCGCGGCGAGCGGCGGCGCGGGCTGCGCGCGGGGCTGCGTCTGGGCACCCGACACGTTATCTTAGTATTATACCACAAAATACAGACAGTACAGAAGACAATCTACATACAAAGTGCGCTCGAGCAACGCACACATAGACACCGCTCACGGACACGTTATCTCGGACGGGTTGGGAGTAGTGCGAGTGCGCGTGTCATCCGCTTGAGACACGCGTCTGTGAAGTGCAAAAATGGAGCAACAAAAAATGCCTATCTAAGCCGATTTATATAATAGTTTTTAAGGTAAATTCATGCCACCAACTATTACGTAAGTTGAAAACATGATTTTTTGTTTGTGTAGATATTGTGTTGTTTTTAGTGTCATTTGATAGGTTTAGGTCTAAAACGGATAGGGCAAAATAAATTGTGTAAATAGGGTAATCCGTTTTGAAGTTATTAGGGATTTTCGATAGTAAAAATTGACAAATGCCAATGCAATTGATAAAATAAATAAATAAATGTAAAATTTTATATGTTTTTGTTCTGTAAACTTTTTGTATTGTAATACTATGTTTATTATCTTGTTTTAATATTTTAGAATAAGCTCAGCAATAAATCAAACAACTAGATACTAGTGCCACTACCACAATAGTTTTTTGTGCATAAGCCAAAGTTGACAACCATAGCGCGACCGCCGAGCGTAGGTATGAAAAGTGAAGTACATACACGTGATTGACTTCTGTACTATCTGTATTTTGTGGTATTATACTCTAGCTTTACTAACATAATCAACCTGTTGAGCTGCACGATTTCTGACAAACGCGTGCACTGACTGGCAAGGTCCTCTCAATCTGTGTGGTTCTTTCCTCAAAAGACCGTCCATGACATCGATCTACATGGTCTTCATATAACCTGACCAAGATAATGTCTGGACTTTAAAAGCGACTGTGACCTCGTTAGTTTGTTTCGGCCTTTCTCCTCAGAGTAGTCAGAAACGCCGAACTTATCTAGTTTAAAAAAAAATGATTGACGTGTAAAAGTGTTTGGGCAAACCTACTTACAGAATAAAACCTTTATAGGGTCGATTTTTGTAAGAAGTAAGTCGGAGTTGATATCTTTAATTAATTATGATTATATTATTTGTCTGTAGAATAGTGACTGTGGCATTTTTCAAAGGGAAGCCGGTAGGAATCGAGTTGTATGGAACCTTCGGCACTGGGACACATGCCTCCGTACTTCGAGAAGGAGTGGGCTGTATTACACCACGAGCGCTCGTCACATGTCTTTGAATTTTTAGTTCTAGGAAATGCCGGTTTCCTCACGATGTTTTCCTTCACCGTTTTGAGAGCAGTGGTGATGAAATTGTTTACACGAACGACGCCTTTCGAACCCACAACCTAAATACATAATTCGTAAATAATAATATAAAAAAAATGTTTTTATTTTTCCTTATTAAGAGAATTAATTGTCAAAGTCAAAGCATTTATTTAAAATAGGCACATAAAAGGCACTTTTGAACGTCAAAAATTATAATAAAAAATAGAATTGATTCTAGTCGCCCCTTCCAAAAGGTAGTTTTCGTATGGAGAAGAATGGGCAAGAAACTCCACCGTTACTCTTTTAAAATGTTTTACAAGATTTCATTCATTATATAATTATAATTATTTGAAGACAATGATGCATCTAAAATAAAATTCCTCATATACAGTAAAAGAGTTAGAACGAGCGGTCTATTCAACTCTCCACATACTGTAGCGGTATCTACAACGCCACATGAGAACAACGCGTCATACTGACGTCACGCAAAATCCTGCATCTCGCAAGCAGAGTTTACCGCGCAACCAGCACAGATACAACGGCCCGACATGAATCATCGGGCAGTTGCCCGCCAGACACCACACCCGTCTGGTCGGAGGATCCTCCCTATTCTATGGAGTATGAGTGAACTTTACACCCTGTTCCTCACACCTCTATACATACCTAGCAACAGGGCTCCTCCTGGGGCTTCGCCGGGGACTGCGACGGGCGGAGCGCGAGCGCGACTTGCGCGGCGAGCGCCGGCCGATGGGCGAGCGCGAGCGCCGCACCACTGGCGAGCGGGAGCGACGACCCGGGAGCGGTGTTCTGGAAGAGACACATAGTTGATAAAAGTGGTCTCGATTAACCAAGCGGGTGTGCCGAATCATCATCATTCATCATCATCATCATTTCAGCCGAAAGACGTCCACTGCTGGACATAGACAGGACCGGTCGAAGTGGAGGTGCTTGAGACGGGTTTCTGCGGCCTTCACAAGGTCATCGGTCCACACATCTTGTAGTAGGCCTTCCAACGCTACGTCTTCCGGTACGCGGTCGCCACTCCAGAACCTTTCAGCCCCATCGGCCATCTGTTCTGCGAGCAATGTGCCCTGCCCACTGCCACTTAAGTTTGGCAATTCTTCGGGCTATGTCGGTTACCTTGGTTCTCCTGCGGATCTCCTCATTCCTGATTCGATCACGCAGGGAAACTCCAAGCATAGCCCTCTCCATTACCCTTTGAGTGACTTTTAGCCTTCTTATAAGGCCCACCCGACCCGAAAATGTGTAGCACCCACAGATATAGGCGGATCACACACTGCAACGTTCCACGCGACGGGGCGCGGGAAACGGAGCCAAATTCCCCGCTCGGAAGCGCGTTTTTATTGAATTTGTATGTAAAAAAATCACGCGCGGGGGCAAGTTACCTGCGTCCCGTCGCGTGGCGCGTTGTTGTGTGTGATCCGCCATAGATACACCTAGATAACGCAAGAGCAACTACTTCGCGTGCCCAGCTTACGTACAAAAATCGTAAGCTGCCACTTTCGTGCTCAGTCCTGAGTACTGCTAGCTTGGTGAGCGTGAGCGCTGGCGCTAGGCCCCGGGGGTGGGGCGAGACGGGTGCCGTAGGCGGCGGCGTCTTTGAATCGATTTGATTTTCCCATCACTAAATAGTGCTTGTGACGTCATAGTAGGTAGTCAAAAAATGGCACGCTTGGTTTTCATACAGATCGTGATACTTGCGTTATCTAAGTCTAACTATATTTGTGGTCTGTGTGATCCCTTATGTTTACGAGGCCACTGAAACATTCCATGTTGCCAGCAACACGAAAACAAGCTGCTGAAACAATGTTGCGCGACATTGCATTTTGAAAGTTGGTAACGTCGTCGCAAATAGCTGCTAGCGGAATTTAAAAAAAAAATTGAATATTTCGAATCGCTTTATTTTTAATCCTCAAGGTGAATGGATGGTGGTAGATCGCGAAATTCAAATTTTCTTATGTTTTTTGCAATTTGCAGGTCAGTGTCAGATTGTATCTTGATCAAAATACGATTCGCGACAATAACAGGTACATATTTAGAGTCATTTAGATTTCATTAGAATCATTAATATATCTATCTAAGTTAGATTTCTACCACCAACCACCAATCTCTTATGGAAAAGTGTTAATGGTGGTATTAGATTTCTACCAAAAACACTTTTCCATAAGAGATTGGTTCTTGTGGTACAAATCTAACTCGGAAAGTAAAGTATATTTGATTAATACTTCGCCCAACTTTGACTGTACTGAAAAAAAATGTACTATGAGAGTTTGGCAAGTTAAGCAGTTTGATGTTTTATTTTTCTGATAACTATTATGAGTCGGCCTATTACCAGATTCCGGCTTGTCGACTTCTGGGGGTGTCTGTTTACAGTGGCCTCCGAAAGTTTGAACTGTAGGCTATAATGTTTTTATTGACCTATGACATCATAAAAAGTAATCCCTTAGGATTAAGGGGGAAGCGCTAGGGTACCCCGCTCAGCGGGATTGTCCGAAAGGGTTACCGCTAACCCCGGAACATAAAGGGCTAAGGAAGGAACACGGGTGGGTTTTAGTCAGTAAGAGTCTGACACTCCCTTCCGCTCCACCCAGAGCGGGAGGAGTCATTTGATAATTTCCCATCCGCAAAAAAAAAAAGGGTACCCCGCGCAATTCAAATTTTCTTACGTTTTTTGCGATTTGCTGGTCAAAATTAAGTTGTACGTTGATGAAAATATGATTCGCGGTCGTAACAAATATGTATTTACAGAATTATAATAATTACAATCAGTAATACAACTTGTCAAGTTAGTATAATCCCCAAATGTCAAGATTTCATGAAATAGTCATTCCTGG
This sequence comes from Mesoligia furuncula, assembly GCA_916614155.1. Lineage (NCBI taxonomy): Eukaryota > Metazoa > Arthropoda > Insecta > Lepidoptera > Noctuidae > Mesoligia > Mesoligia furuncula. The sequence goes on along the minus strand of OU744820.1, from coordinate 4,068,193 downwards.
GGATTACTTGGTCTTATAGAGTTGTGTTGATGACTTTAATGATTATAATTCTGTAAATTCATATTTGTTACGGCCGCGAACCATATTTTAATCAAAGTACAACTTAATACTGGCCAGCAAATTGCAATACGTAAAAAAAATTGAATTTCGCGGGCTACCCTGGCGCTTTCGCCTTAACCCAATTATTTTGAATCGTAATGTGGCATCAAGGTCATATCACATGTATCAAAACGGGAAAGGGATCGGCACTGTATCAGCTCGAGCCGTTCAGTATTCTTTGTATGAAACTCCCTACTGCAACGCACACTAATCGGAATCGTAACTTAATCGCCTCGCCTAGGGACAGGCTCACGAACCGCGGTGCGGTGCGTTACGGCTCGTCGTCCCCGCGCTTTCGTATCTCAGTACCCGCGCTTACGTCTCTTCGTCCACCCTTACCCCTCTCACCCCTCCGGCCTGGCTGCTGCACCATCAACCAACGGTCGGCAAGCCGTAAGCGCGGCGTCGCCTAGCCGTAGCCGAGTCGACGTATCCTTTGGTTACGTGCTTACGTTAGGTTGACGCCTGTTTGACGGCGAGGCAAAAGGCGATACGGTGTCGATCTCTTTCCGATTTGGTACTTGTACTATGACCTTGAAGCTGAAGTGGAAATATGTCATCTAACTTTTGGAGGCCACTGTACATGCTCTGTGGCAATTGCACACAAACTACAATATCAAGAATATAGTCAGGACGTTAAATAAAAAACAAAACCCAAGTCTCACCAAACGACTATACTATATGAGGAGTAACAGATCAAAGTGTTTTAACTCCATCAATGTAACTTTTAAGATACAGACATTATCCATAATACTTTAAAGAGAGCACACAAACAAACTACTTTTTTCTATAATAGGGTTTATTAGCAGTCAATTCAGCAAATAAAAATGTAATCCAAAAAAAAAAATTGAAAAAAATAATAATATAAGTATAGATAAAAAATCCGTTTGTACTATTTTTATTATGGTGGGTGGAGTTAATACACTTTGATCTGTTACTCCTTATATCCACTACTAAAATCAATTTTGGAATTTGTTTTTATCAATTCGGAATTTGGTACTTAAACGTTCAGCTCAAAAATGCGATATATAGGATTTGTCAAAATGTAGCCTCATAACTATCCCTTCTATTTACAGACACAAACGTAAGTATGACGCATTTATCTTTGTGGCGCGTTTGCTATAATTATAAATGTAAATTTTAGAAAAAGTAGGGCAGATTTAGCGCTTAGTGCAGCAAATACTGCGCATTTGCTGTATAAATGTAAATTTTAGAAAAAGTAGGGTAGTTTTAGCGCTTAGTGCAGCAAATACAGCGCATTTGCTGTATGAATATAAATTTTAGAAAAATTAGGGCAGATTTAGCGCTTAGTGCAGCAAATATAGCGCATTTGATGTATAAATGTAAATTTGAGAAAAGGTAGGGTAGATTTAGCGCTTAGTGCAGCAAATAAAGCGCATTTGCTGTATAAATATAAATTTTAGAAAAAGTAGGGCAGATTTAGCGCTTAGTGCAGCAAATACAGCACATTTGCTGTATAAATGTAAATTTGAGAAACGGTAGGGTAGATTTAGCGCTTAGTGCAGCAAATACAGCGCATTTGCTGAAAAAATAAGAATTTAAGAAAAAGTAGGGTTTATGTAACGCTTAGTGCAGCAAATACAGAGAATTTTCTGTATAAATATAAATTATAGAAAAAGTAGGGCAGATTTAGCTATTAGTGCAATAAATACAGCACATTTGCTGTATAAATATAAATTTTAGAAAAAGGAGGGTTGATCTACCGCTTAGTGCTGCAAATACAGCGCATTTGCTGTATAAATATAAATTTTTGAAAAAGTAGGGTAGATTTAGCGCTTAGTGCAGCAAATACAGCGCATTTGCTGTATAAATATAAATTTTAGAAAAAGGAGGGCAGATCTACCGCTTAGTGCGGCAAATACAGCGCATTTGCTGTATAAATATACATTTTTGAAAAAGTAGGGCTTAGCGCTTAGTGCAGCAAATACTGGACTGCTATAGGCTGAGTTGATGATGATGAGCAGAAAATACAGCGCATTTGCTGTATAAATATACATTTTAGAAAAAGAAGGGCATATTTAGCGCTTAGTGCAGCAAATACTGGACTGCGACAGGCTGAGTTGATGTTGATGAGCAGAAAATACAGCGCATTTGCTGTATAAATATAAATTTTAGAAAAAGTGGGGCATATTTAGCGCCCAGTGCAGCAAATACTGGACTGCGATAGGCTGAGTTGATGATGATGAGCAGCAAATACAGCGCACTTGCTGTATAAATATAAATTATAGAAAAAGTGGGGCATATTTAGCGCTTAGTGCAGTAGCACCACAGTTTATGCGAAGTCCTCTCCCAATTTGCGCACAGAGGCTACTGTTATTGCGCCGCTTCTGCCCCATAAGGGCGCAGTGACATCATATCCTGCAGTCAATAAACCAAATTGCAGCTGCATCTAAAGCCCCACATATCCCCCCAATCACCAGTGCTCAATATTAAGACAACATTCACCTGGAACGTCTAAGTGCCGGGGACCTGGATCGCCGCGGTGACGGCGACCGCGACCCGTCAAGATACAGCTGTTTGTATCCAGTGTGACGCCATCTGTTCAAACGGTGTGACACATTTTAGATAAGTTCGGGTATCCAAAAAAAAAAGCGGTGCCGTCTTATAACGCCGCAATATGACGGTGGTCGATAAAGAGACACGGTGTTGTCAAACACTCACGAGTAACTTTCATGACTGCCGTAATTTTGCGGCCGCTATATGACGCCACCGGTTTCGTCGGAGACCTGAGCTTTATAGGATTATTGACTACTTTTTGTTTGCAAGAGATTTAAAATTAACCAAGACTAGTAGGATTCGATTTCGCGACCACCACATTTCCGTGTCCTACTTGAATCAGTAGCATTTTAAACCCCTTTCAAATTCGTCTTTTTTACAAAAAAATAATAATATAAAACAGCATTCTCTTGAAAAGGCTATTTGTTAAATGTTTTTCTTACATTCGCCTTCATAATTCGTCATATTAAAAATCAATAAAAATAATTTCAGATTTTAACCATTAAATGGGTTCAAAATAATAATTTCCAATATACCGCAGCAATCAGCTGTTTTTCACAATGAAAACTATAAAATTATACAAAATGTTGGCAATGAAAGATGCCACAATATCATGTAGCTTGCAAGCAAATGCAAATAGGAACAACGAGAACATAAGAAATAAGTGCAAATGTTAAGCGTTTTAATGGAAGAAAAACTATTGTGATGATCATCGTGGAATTTACAACACAAATACAGACAAAAAAAAATTCTAGTATTTTTTTTTTGTGACTACAGTTTTTTTTCAACAAAAAAAATTATAATAGAAGTAGTCAACGACCCTATCTATTACGTTCACATCGTTGAATATAATAGGCCACCTGAAGAAACGTATTGGGCCGTAAGAGGTAGAGTATAGGCTGCCTTTCCACCAGAGATGAGCGATGATGCGTAGCGAGGGATGTGTGTGAAACCAACCAATAGCATAGCTTCATTTTTATAGCTTGAACTAAGGCCGCATTCCGAATTAGCTGTAATCGCTCACAGTACTCACATGCGTTCTGATTTAGATATTACTATTATGACTGCTGTCAAAAATTCGAGGTATTCCACTTAGAGCACTGATTTGAACCGCACTTGGACGAACGGCACCTGAGCACTTCCACTAACCGCACTGAAACAAAATTTCGTAACGTGCGGTTCGGTGGAACAATTTATCGTTGTTGTTATCGTTATTTTTTTAGTGATGGGTTTTTTTAGTGACTTTTTCGTTCAAAGCATTACCAAGCAAAACATATCGATACAAATTAGCAGAAGTTAAGTCTTGTAACGGATAATTCCATCTTGTTCATGTATCTCACTGGTAATGCGTGTGTGCTGTGCGTGTTTTTTCGAGACATTCTACACAAACCTTACACAAAAACATTTGTTTTCATACACAAGCTGTCTCCTGCGTATTAATATATTTTTAGGATTTACACATTTTGTTTAGATGTCGTAATGAGTTCCGAAGAGGAAGTCAGTAATAGTAAGTCTATCAGTTTTAGCAATTATAGACTCAATATCAACGAGAAGACAGATTTTAAGCCAGACCGTTTTTACGACTTCGAAATTTTGACATTTAAGTACCTCCGGATTGATGACCGGTTTGAATCGGTCAATTTCTTTCGTGTTTCAAAACCGATTTCGAAGAATTGTGTTAACTTATACGATCCGATCTGCAGATGTGATGTGATTAGATGTGCATGGTGCAACCGGCGGTTGAAAATGAAACCAACCCTTTCCTTCTTCACCCGCGCGGGGAATGTTTTCCAAGCAGCTCGGAAACCAAAAAAACATCGTGTTTGCGTACACAAATGTGTATGACCACGCCAATGGGATTGGGTGGCTAAAGTGAACTGGTTTAGGACTACGGAAATTCTATGGCCCCTGCCTGAAAAATATTTTTTATAAATTACACAGATAACATGGCAGCGGGTGACTTGCACACTCAATATTGGGCCCCCGAAAACGGTTGTTAGCACATAGTGTCGTAGCGCCAAGGGGGCAACATGTCCTGAGATGCTTATGAGGAGTGGAGAGGTATTCTACGGGTATCAGGATAATCCCAGAAGTACGGTCAAGATCCCCAGCATCTTACTGGAATACTTCCTTCCTCCGAGCACGTTTGCTCTTGCGAATCTCCACTAAAGCCGGCCTATCAAAAATGATGGGGTGCTCTAGTCTGTTGCTCGTCATTGTTCACTCCAACCAGCCAATAAAGGCAAGCCAGAGGTGAGAAGCAAGACAAGAAATGGGTTTGCTCTTGACTCTAGTCTAGGTCAGAGGTGACAGAGACAAGTCGACGATGGAATGAGCTTACCCAGAAGAAGCCTGTTCACTTTTACTTTGAAGAGATTCGGGTTGTATGCGCTCGGAAACACAGACGCAGGTAGAGAGTTCCACTCTTTTGCTGTGCGCATTATAAAGGCCATTTGAAAACGCTTAGTGCGAATTAGTGGAATATCAACTAGGTAGGGATGGCAACTTGCAGTGCGTCTTGATGCCCGAAGGTAGAAGGGGGCCGGTGGAATGAGGTCGTGGAGATCTTGGGCACACCCACCGAAGTACAATCTGTAGAAGACCGACAAGCAGGCAACTTTGCGGCGATGAGCCAAGCTGTGAAGCTTGGCATCCACCAGTTCTACGTCGCCAATGAGCCTCTTAGCTCTGCGTTGCACCGAGTCAAGCGCGGCAAGTTGGTATTTCGCTGAGCCATCCCAAAGGTGGCTGCAATATTCCATGCAGGATCGGACTTGCGCTTTGTAAAGGGATAAAAGCTGTCCAGGCGTAAAGTATCGCTTCACCCTATTTAGGATGCCCAGCTTCATGGCCGCAGTTTGGGCTTTGTACTCGATGGTAGCGCCGAAGTTGAGACTAGATGTCAACTCCATGCCTAGGAGTTCGAGCCGATCTTTTACAGGAACAGATGTACCCCGAAAAGTAAGAGTCTGGTCAAAACGACTCCTTTTCGCGGTAAAAAGACACGCCTGTGTTTTGGTGGCGTTAAAAGAGACCAAATTGTCATCACCCCACTGGGAGACAAGGCTTAAGGTCAAATCTGTCCGCTCTACCATGGCCTCTCTCAAGAAACGAACTTCGGCCCCGCTGGGTTTTGCGCTGGACAAGTATCTCTCTGAAACAGTACTGTTATCTGCGTACCCAACAATACCAGGCTGAAATAGTAGGTCGTTGATGTGCAGCAGGAAAAGAGTTGCAGAGAGAACAGACCCCTGAGGAATTCCGGCATCAATAGCCATAAGGTCAAATGTTAATAAAATTACATTCGTAAACATTTAACCGCATTCATAACCTTTACTGGACCGTGGTTCTACACGCAGTTGCCGTATCGATACGTTGGTAATGTCCTGAACAAAGAATACATACGTCCCATCACTACAAACTGTATGCAAGTGCCGTTCGGGAACTGAAACAACAACGGCAAATTGTTCCACCGAATCGCACGTTACGAAATTTTGTTTCAGTGCGGTTAGTGGAAGTGCTCAGGTGCCGTTCGTCCAAGTGCGGTTCAAATCAGTGCTCTGAGTGGAATACCCCAAAAATTCGGAACGCTCGTGACCGCGCTCACAGTGCTTGCTCAATGTCAAAGCGATATTACAGCAGTATTTTTTATAAGCTCCCTTTTCTTTGTTTAGATGGCGACTGTCAGCCAGAAGCACAATTTCGAAAATGCCACGTTAGTTTAAAGATATGACGCAACTCAAAACAAAACACACACTGACTGTCACACACACACTCTTATTTTTGACAGCACTCACGGTGATATTATTAGAATGCATGGTCGGCGTTATCGCAAGATGGCGCATGTCATGACGTCATCTATTCTAGACGATTCACGAGACAACATTATCGCGCTCACCACGCTAATTCGGTACGGGTTTAAGCACGCTCAAAAACGATTATTTCCCAATTTGGAACGCAGTCTAAGTTAGCGTTGGTATTGGTTAAATGTAACCTTTTTTGTAATTTATTTTCTGGAAGTAGGTTTATGCAAACACTTTTACACGTCGGCGTGTCCTATCTGACTACTCTGAGCAGAAAGGCCGAAACAAACACAGAGGTCACAGTCTCTTTTAAAGTCCAGACATTTAGTCAGTTAGACGGTTAGTTTTATACACAACCCTCGCTACGCATCCTCTCCGCGAAAGGCAGCCTTAGAACGCCAATAGCGCCAGTTTCGCGCGATCTATCCCGCGCGATTAGCCTTTACACGACCGCTCATTCCGCTGAGGAAAACAAACACGAGTAATCGCGCGCGAAAGAACGGGGAAGCGTAAAAACCTTACAAATATAATCGCGTGCGAATGAGCGTGCAGGCTTTCCCGCGCGCAATCCTGTACGTTCCAAAGTACGCGCGATGGAGTGTGTGTGTAAACGCCGCTGCCCGCAATTCAAAACGTTCAAAATCTAGTCGCAATCTCACCTCTGCGACAATCATTGTCAAGAACTTGTCAACAATGTTGGGAAATTAGAGGCATTTTTGGCAGATTTTTTATTTATTTTTATTTTGGCTCCACCCAAAAAAAAAAAATCTAATGACCCCCCTCCCGCTCTAGGCGGAGCGGAAGGGAGTATCAGACTCTTACTGACTAAAACCCACCCGTGTTCCTTCCTTAGCCCTTTATATTCCGGGCCAGCGGTAACCCTTTCGGACAATCCCGCTGACACGGCAGGCGTTGGCTCTAAGGGGTCCCCTTCCTTGATGCTGACATCTCTTTGAGGCGCGCGTGGAACACGTACGCGCCGTCCGGCACGGGCCTGGTCCTGATCGGACGGTGAGCTACTCATTACTCTCCGTCCGCAGGCCCGCGCCTACGGTGGCCGGGAGTCGTCCCGTGGCGGCTGGGACGGGAGGCTCTCTCCCTCATCCATCCCGCCACCTTCTTCGCTAGCATGACTGCTTCGCAGAAGGAGGTGAATGCCTCCCACTCCCTCTCGCTCCGGACCATGGCTTGCACCAGGGCCGGACGCGAGAGGTCGCCGCCGCTGCCGATCGCCTCTACAAGGACACGGCGGTGCTCTGCCCAAGCGGGGCAGACCTCCACCGTGTCCTCTGGGCGATCCTGGCAATGGTGACGCCAGGGCGTTACCTCCCGCCTGATGATGTGCAGGGAACTTACGAGGTATTTTTGACAGTTTGAGACTGAGATCAGACTTTGAAAAGTTCTTAAAAAAACGAGAATAGCCCCTCAGATGGCAAGGAGTAATGAGCGAATGGGTTGCCAACTTGCAGAACCACAAGTGATGAAAAAAGTTACTAGTTATTTTTTTGAAGCGAAACTTCTTAGGCGACGATTCGATAATTGAGAGCGAAAGGTAAATGGGCATTTTTGACTCGGTACCTCGAAGTACGCGTCCATTATTAAAATGTGGTTTGTCTTGAAGGTTTAGGGTTAACATTTCACAGAATGTATTTATTTTAATCCAAATGTATGGGGAAAAAAAGTTACTCATCATTGGCACGTACGTTGGGCGCCAATGTGACCGAAGAGGAAACGTGGAAAAAAAAAATATACATATATTAAAAATATATTTAATATATTTTTTTTTATTAGATCATACGATTATTTATGTTATAAGTAAAGTAGTTGTAAATCTAAAAATGTAATTTTCGTTAATTTGATAGTTACGATAACATACGTTGGAGGTGTCGATCTGTTGCCTAATCCTTGGCAGAATTCAGGTGTTATGTTTTTTGAATTTCGAAAATGCTCTAATATTATTTATTGAAATAGATATTTAATTCATTGAAAGAAAGGTTGACACTTCCCATGACCCAAGGGCTGGCTTTAACCTTGGCCAAAGGCTTAAGCATTGCCATACAACGTGGTAATGCCGCCAGTCTCTTGGGTACAATACCAGTCGACAGCGATGCTGATGCCGACAGGATGAATTTCTCGATGCTATATTTTTAGTTTGTGTATAGTTTTAGTTAAGTAAGGATTAAATTTTGTTATTTTTATGAATTAATTTGGCATTAGTTGTTATTTGCTTACTTATTATTTTAATTTACAGAAATAAATATACTCAGATAGTTAAATGATTTTATTTTTGTAAGTAGGTTTGTACAAACACTTTTACACGTCAATCATGTTTTTTTTAAACTAGATGAGGTCGGCATTTCCTATCTGACTACTCTGAGAAGAAAGGCCGAAACAAACTCAAGAGGTCACAGCCTCTTTTAAAGTCCAGACATAATCTTGGTCAGGTTATATGAAGACCATGTAGATCGGTGTCAAATGAAAGAAAATTTTTAATTTAAATAATAGATGAGAAGCAGACCTGTTCAGATAGGATATGACTTGAAGAACTTTTGCTACATGTATTGTCCATATTCAAGCAAATAAATGATTTTAATTTGAAACATTTGTTAAATTGTTTTGTGAAACGTATTGAAGAAACTCCCATCTCACAGAGAGGAGGGCGTGTCCCAGCAGTGGAACCATTACGTAATGAAGAAACAAGATGGCGGGTTTAGTTCTGATTTTGGAGCCGCGCCAAGACCTCGAACAGCTATCCAGTCTACCGTATATCAGTGGAAACGATTTGGTATTCAAAGCGCCTTTATGTTGAGGTAAGTAAGGGCGATTTTCGAAAATTATACATATAGATTATTGTAAATTTTTGCAGCCAGTTCGATTTTTATCGCGCGCTGGAATTTCAATTCTCGGTATAGAGCCGAGGATTAAGAATCCCGTACGCGATAGAAAAATCACCTCTACGCACGAGAATTAATAGAAAAGTATGGAAGAAAAAGACACGTTGCGTCGACCTCAAATAAATTGGAATAAGAACAAGAAAATGACCATGGAATGTTCACAGATATAGAGAAACTAGCTGCGCCCCCGCGGTTTCACCCGCATAAGTGTCGATCCCGTGGGAATATCGGGATAAAAACTATCCTATGTCCTTCCCCGGGATGCAATCTATCTTTCTGCCAAATTCGATCGAAATCGTTCAGCAGTTTAGGCGTGAAAAGGTAACATACTGAGAGACAGACAAGAGTTACTTTCGAATTTCTAATATTAGTAAGTAAGTAAGGTATGGATGCTCACCGATTCGGGTCTTTCTCCTCTACCTCCAGCAGCTTCCTGTCCCAGCTGCCCGGCGAAGCCTGGCGTGCCCTCTTCATAACGTTGTCTATCTCTTTCCGGCGGCCTGCCGGATTCGATGGATCTGATGGATGAGATGAATACAGTGTTACTAGCAATTTTAAAAAATACAACATCTTGCCTGGATTTTATCCTCTTCCTGCTGGGTCGCGATGCGGCCATGTTGCGCCGATGCGGATACTGTAATAGCCATTCCGCTTTGTCGCAATGCAGATTGCGCCCGGGAACGCCTCTGCGCGCGCCGCTGTTATATCTCCCGTTGCATAACGCGTTATTGATTGGAAGCGTCGGAGAGAATATCTATGTAGGTGCCTAGGTAGGATAGCTAGATTCGCCCGCCCGTGTGGATGTTGGATACTAGAACACGGCGTTTTTCACCCGTGGTCCCTGGAATGACCACGGAGCTTTTTTTTCTCCGTGGTCCCTATAATACTGGGAAATTCCGTGGTCCCGTCCCTTCTCGTGTTCCCTGGAATCCCGGGAGGTTTTTTCTTCGTGTTCCTATAATACTGGTTTTATTATTCGTGTTCCCTAAAAGATATAGGTACATAATACTGCTGAATTTAATTTATACCTAGGTAAGTCAGATAAAACTAAAAAAAAAAACTGGCCAAGTGCGGTTCGGACTCGCAAACGAAGGTTTCCGTACCACAAGGCAAAAACACGTCTGTTGTATGGGAGTCCCCCTTAAATACTTATTTTATTTTGTTTTTAGTATTTGTTGTTATAGCGGTAACAGAAATACATAATTTGTGAAAATTTCAACTGTCTAGCTATCGCGGTTCTTGAGATACAGCCTGGTGACAGACAGACGGACAGACAGCGAAGTCTTAGTAATAAAGAAAAAAAAATGTAAGTACCTAACTCAGTACTTAAAAGAAGTGCACTCAAAAATGTCAATGACTGCATTTCAAATATCTAAGTACAATTTAATGAAATTAATATTTATTTATTTAAAGTCTAATATAAAATTATTTAAATTAATGAATTATTACAAAAATAATAACAGTCACAACACGTCAACCTAGTCTAATAACCCACCCCTAACTGTTCCCAGCGAAAAGGTGCCCAAAACGCTTGCTGCATTGCCACGTTGGATGGCAATGGCTAACCTTTGCACCAAGAACGAGCCGGAGCGGGAGTCACCCGTTTTATCACGGAGCTTGTGCCCTATCTCACTAATGAGCTTCCTAGCCTCAGTGCCCCAAGCACCCATCAGGTCTCCACGGCAATGGGCACAAAAAGGTAACGGTCCACCAACGGTGCGTACTTCACCCTCTTCCTCTCAGCGGCGTCTTCCGCTGCTGCTGACGGTGAGTGGACGGTGCGACAAAGGTGGCTGGCGGCAACAGTGCTGACGCAAGTTGCGTCCCAGATTAGGCACTTGCCGTTCCTCCAAGGCACCAGGGTCAGCCCGTCCGGCCTCTTGCCGTCAGTCCTGCACAGACCCGGAGGCTCCAACACGCAGGGAACATCAGCCGACACAAAAGCCCTCCGAACAATATCATTGAGAGCATGGTGACGCGGGAACCTCCCCGAGCAACGACGACAACTCAAAGCGTGATGGCCATCGGCCTCCACCATGGAACCGCAGGTGCATCTGTGGGGTTCACACACCTTGCAGCCCAGGCGGAGGGCCACCGCCACACGCAGAGTCGTGATCAAGCAACGTGCCCAGGTGAGGCAAAGGAAGCGCATGCAACCATGCCCCCGATTCCGGCTGCGAAACAGCCCTGAGTCTGGCAATTTAATTCGGCAGTATATATTCGTTGAAGGAACCACGAGCAAAAAATTACTCGTGGTTCCAGGGAATAAGGGACCGGGGCCACGGGCGAAAAAGGGATCACGGATACGTATTGTCTGGTGTGAAAATGTTTCGTAACAATTCCAATACATATATAATCAGCCGCCGTAAGTAAAAGAGGCGCATCTGAGGAAAGGGAATCCAGAAAAATAAACCTTTCTAAACAAAAAAGGCGCATCCATTAAGGCTCATTTTTCTGTATTCCCTTTCCTCAGATGCACCCGTAATCAGCCAATATAATGTTCCCGCAGTTGGAATACAGGTCTCTTCTCTATGCGAGAGAGTGGGCCAACACTCAGGCCCAGTGCGGGTTGGTAGATGTCACATGTCTTCGTATTCTTGGTTCTAGGTCATGCCAGTTTCCTCACGATGTTTTCCTTCACCGTTTTGAGAGCAGTGGTGATGAAATTTTTTACACAAAGTACTTAAAGAGCCTGTCGGGTTTCGATTATACGATCTTCAACTTGTCAATCGCAGCCGTTACCTCTGGGCCACTACAGACTGCTCTATACACAATTCCATATCGGAATTTTCTGAGTGCCAACAAACATTTGCGTAAAAGTTCAGTTCCTTAAATTTATGGGAAAATGTACCAAAGAAACAGTCTTTTTTTTGGTTGGGAAATCATCAAATGACCCCTCCTGCTCTGGGTAGAGCGGAAGGGACTGTCAGACTCTTACTGACTAAAACCCACCCATGTTCCTTCCTTAGCCCTTTATGTTCCGGCCAGCCCTTGAAGCAATTCTTGCCTAACCGAGTTGTATTATTGTAACAACATGGAATAGGCTCCCGGAAAATGTTGTGACGGCTTCCACACTGAACTGCTGCAAGAACTGACTGAAGAGGTTAAATATCTCCAAGCTATTTGAAACAAACGCATCAGCTAATTAGCAGCTCACACTAGCAGCTGTTACCAAGGAAAGAGGAGCCCGTGGCTAAGTAATAACAGCCGCACAGGTCGATCGATCAAGTTAAGCTATGCTTGCCGCGGTTGGTCTGTGGACGGGTGACCATCTTTACATGCCGAGACCCCTCCGTGCCTCGGAAAGCACGTTCAACCGTTGGTCCCGGCTGTCATTCGTGGATCTTTGACAGTCGTTACGGGTCGTCAGAAGCCCGAAACTCTGACAACCAGTCCTACCAAGTGGTATTGTTAATACGATCTGACCTCCACAACCCAGTTACTGAGTAATCTCAGCAACTGGTTGTGGAGGTCAGATAGGCAGTCACTCCACTGTAAAATACTGGTATTCAGCTGCATCCGGATAGACTGGAAGCCGACCCCAACATAGTTGGGAAAAGGCAGATGATGACTAAAATAATAATTGTGCAACATTGAAATAAATAAATAAAAACTGGCCATGTGCGAGTCGGACGCGAATTACTACGGAATTACAGATATCGATAAATAAATCTTGTTTTTTTTTTGTGGCGGTTTTTGGTAGTAAGAACAGTCGTATTAGTATTAGTTATAATATTCGTATCTTATCATGATTGATTTTTGTAAAATTGTACTTTTGGAAGCCACCAATGCGGTTCATGACAATAAAGATAGATTTTCAGTGGTTTAAGGTCTCATGATAAGTGGACAATGACGTATTGTACGATCCGAAGTATTCCGAAGCGAACCGAATGAGCCGTTCGGCCGGTGACTTCGGTGTCTCGCTAAAGTACTGAGCTGAGTCTGAGTGAGCTAACTGAGCTATTTAGCGAGCCAGTGAGTGAGCGAGAGCGACGTCAATTGAAAAGAGCTAGTTCTTTTCTATCACTCGCTCATGAGCTACCCAAGTCTACTCTTCCGTCGATAATATACGATAGCCCGGGACGCATGCTGCCAGCAACTTGGATGCACGCAAAACAAGGTTGATTTTTGAGAAGGGGCAAATACCTTTGTAGCGGTATCTACAACGCCACATGAGAACAACGCGTCATATTCACGTCACGCAAAATCCTGCATCTCGCAAGCACAGTTTACCGCGCAACTAGCATGGATACAACGGCCCGACATGAATTATCGGGCAGTTGCCCGCCAGACACAACACCCGTCTGGTCGGAGGATCCTCCCTTTTCTAGGGAGGATGAGTGAACTTTACACCCTGTTCCTCATACCTCTATACCTTCACCGAGTAACTGCTGCAGGAAAACGTTCTGAAGAGATCTTGTCCTTATCTTTTTGAATCATCATCATCATCATTTCAGCCAAAAGACGTCCACTGCTGGACATAGGCCTCCCTCATACACCTCTACTTCGACCGGTTCTGTGCTTCTCGCATCACTCGCTACATTCACAAGGTCGTCGTTCCACCTTGTGGGAGGCCTTCCAACGCTTCGTCTTCCGGTACGCGGTCGCCACACCTTTCGGCCCCATCGGCCATGTTCATGCTCAATGTTCTGCGAGCAATGCGCCCTGCCCACTGCCACTTAAGTTTGGCAATTCTTCGGGCTATGTCGGTTACCTTGGTTCTCCTGCGGATCTCTCCATTTCTGATTGGATCACAAAGGAAAACTCCAAGCATAGCCCTCTCCAGGAGAAGCACTGTCATCATCATCATCATTTCAGCCGAAAGACGTCCACTGCTGGACATAGGCCTCCCCCAAGCACCTCCACTGTGCTTCCCGCATCCAACGGGTTCCTGCGGCCTTCACAAGGTCGTCGGTCCACCTTCTGGGAGGCCTTCCAACGCTACGTCTTCCGGTACGCGGTCGCCACACCTTTCGGCCCCATCGGCCATCTGTTCTGCGAGCAATGCGCCCTGCCCACTGCCACTTAAGTTTGGCAATTCTTCGGGCTATGTCGGTTACCTTGGTTCTCCTGCGGATCTCTCCATTTCTGATTGGATCACAAAGGGAAACTCCAAGCATAGCCCTCTCCAGGAGAAGCACTGTCATCGTCATCATCATCATTTCAGCCGAAACACATCCACTGCTGGACATAGGCCTCCCTCATACACCTCCACTTCGACCGGTTCTGTGCTTCTCGCATCCAACGGGTTTCTGCGGCCTTCACAACGTCGACGGTCCACATTGTGGGAGGCCTTCCAACGCTACGTCTTCCGGTACGCGGTCGCCACTCCAAAACCTTTCGGCCCCATCGGCCATCTGTTCTGCGAGCAATGCGCCCTGCCACTTAAGTTTGGCAATTCTTCGGACTATGTATGTCGGTTCCTTGGTTCTCCTGCGGATCTCTCCATTTCTGATTCGATCACGCAGGAAAACTCCAAGCATGGACAAGCACTTTACTTTGTGTTAATTATTTCATCACCACTGCTCTCAAAACGGTGAAGGAAAACCATCGTGGGGAAACTGGCATGTCCTAGAACCAAAAATTCGAGGATATGTGACATCTGCCAACCCGCACTGGGCCCGCGTCGTGGATTACGGGTTTACGGAACACTCCCTCTCACTGAGAGGAGGCCTGTGTCCATCAGTGGGAACATTATAAGGCTGATAATGCATATAAGCCCCGCACGTTGATATTGCGATGGAACCTTGTCACAATAACAGCTGGGTGACGTCATACACCGCACATAAACGTAAGCGCTGAACGGTACTGACAGTTCGACTACGTCACTAAGATGGCCGCCAGTCGCAATATCAACGTGCGGGGCGGGGCTTATACAGGTCTGAGTGTGCATTCTGAAAGTTGGTCGCATATCGCTGTCAAGTATTTCGCTGCTTTGATTAATTTATGAATACTTAGGGGCCGTTCAAGTATTACGTAAGCAGATTTTTTGCAATTATTAACCGCCCCCTCCCCTTGTCACCAAAAATAAGCAAAGCTCTTACCCCCCCTCCCACGCTTACGTAAACATTGGTACATGCATTTTTCAATGTGTTCTGGTTTCTTTTTTTAAACCTGAGCAGCAGTTATTTGCGTTTCGTTTTCAAGCATAGACAAGTAGGGACGGCAACCCTACTTGTCTATGTGTTCAAACCAAAATTGACTTTTTGTAGAAAATCCGAAAAAGTAAAAAAAAAAAATACTACATCAAAAATAAGCGAAGCAAAGACCCACCCGCCCCCCTGTAGTGCTTACGTAATACTTGAATGAGCCCTTAGTTAAAAAAACTTTTTTACTAAAAAAAGTTTTAGTTAGTTTCGGAAGTCGGTGTCGTTGGTTCTGTATTTTCGTTTTTTGACAACGACTTTCGAAATTAAAGCTATTTTTCACTTTGTAGTGTTTTTTTTGGAAGTCGGTTGTTTTTTTTTTTGTTAAAAAGTTTTTATTTTTCTCTTTTTAGTTGCACCTACCCTACCCCAAACAAATTCATATATCACTACTTGCTATGTGAATATCAGTGACAGAAAACTATTGAAGACATCTGTGTACCCCTTTAAAGGGTACAGGCGTGATGTTATGTTGTGTGATTGCGTAAACAATGGATACATATGCTGTAGCAGCAATCGCGGTGGATTTGCTGGCATTTATTGAAGAGTTCCGTTGCCTCTCTCTAAAACTCATCAGATCTTTACGAAATTTAAATAGGACCATTTCGGAATAAAGTTCTTTCGAACAAAAAAAAAAATGCAAATCCGTCTATTTACGATGGAGTTATGCCCGATCATAAATATAACAAAAAAAAAATTGAAACAGCCGAATTGAGAACCTCCTCCTTTTTAGGAGTCGGTAAAAAAAAACAATATTAATTCCTGTATCTATACATATAAAATTCAAAGTCCTGACTGACTGACTGATATATCAACGCACAGCCTAAACCACTGGTCCTAGAGGACTGTCATACTGAACTTCGAAGTTCAAAATACCGATGTACTGTATTCATAAAGTTTAAAATTACGAATTACGTGAGTTAGAAGGTACGCTATAACGAATCACTTGATTTAGAATGTTCATGATCGCGATGTACGGAACTTCGAAAGTTTGTTATGACGAATTACTTCATTGAGAATGTTCATCATCGCGATGTACGGAACTTCGGAAGCTTGCCATGACGAATTACTCAATTTCGAATGATCATTTTTCAATTTCGTAATTAGACACTATTTTTCTTGTTAGTAATTGATGTGTATTACTAATATGCATAACAAAATTGAATAATGGATTCGAAAAATAAATAATTACGAAATTATAAATTGCTATTGTGCATAAACGCAGTGCCTACATTTTGGTTCTCGATAATGATCATTCCAAATTGAGTAATTCGTCATAGCAAACTTTCGAAGTTCCGTACATCGCGATGATGAACATTCTCAATGAAGTAATTCGTCATAACAAACTTTCGAAGTTCCGTACATCGCGATCATGAACATTCTAAATCAAGTAATTCGTTATAGCATACCTTTTAACTCACGTAATTCGTAATTTTAAACTTTATGAATACAGTACATCGGTATTTTGAACTTCGAAGTTCAGTATGACAGTCGTCCTAGAGACATGAAATTTGGAGTGTGTGTTCTTTATGAAGAGTAGGTATCCACTAAGAAAGGGTTTTTCGAAATTCCACCCCTAAGAGGGTGAATGGGGGGAGGGTGAAATTTCACGCGGACGAAGTCGCGGGCAGAAGCTAGTTTAACATAAAAATGGAATCATCGATGCGACGAAGCAAAAGATTAATAAGAACTAAAGTTCTTAATAATTGATTACCATCTAGCTAGCCCAATAAACTACTAAATAAGCAATTTAACTCTAACTTATTGTGTTATAAACTTGTGACTTATAACAAAAAATAGTATCTATCAATTTGAACTTCTACACAAAACGGTGAAGGAAAACATGGTGAGGAAACCCCGGCATGACCTAGAATCAAAAATTCGAAGACATATGACATCCACCAACCCGCAGACCCCGCGGTGGATTCCAGGTTTACGGCCCATCCCTCTCACAGAAAGGAAGCCTGTATCCCAGCAGTGGGAATGCCATAAACTGATATTATATAATACTATGAACAATTCCGTACTAATACTATGAACAATTCCGTAGCATTTTCTTAATGTCTGGATGTGTTAATAAAAAAATGTCAGGACTGACTGACGGGGTCCGCTAGGGCCGATGCCTGGCAAGGTCACGGGTTGTTCGAAAGAGATACCGTGGCCCCTGGCACAGGCAACTGAAGGAACACGGGTGGGCATTAGTCAGTAAAAGTCTGAGTATGGGATGTCCTGGTGGATACCACATAAAAAATTGTATGGAGCAAAAAGTACAGATACAAACCTATTTACATTTATTTAGTCAAAAATAAGTGAACTCCACTAACCGGTGATCCGAGAATGTTGTGGATTCCTATCCATATGCAGGCGGTTCTTGGAAGCCGCCTCCGCAGCGCGAGACACCGACCCGTTGCGACGGGAAGACATCCTGCAAAATGGTGATACACTGATAAGGTGCCTGGTTGAAACCTTGTTATCATGGTCAGCTGCACTGAAAAGGAAAAATCCTGGCGACTTCGTGATTTTCGCGGGTTTTATTCGTGCCATCCGTGGCTTCGAAGGTAAGCTGTTGGTCCTCCGTTGGTTAAAAGAGCTGGGGCCAGAGTTGCGAAATTCAATACGTTTTTTGCAATTTGCAGGGCAGTGTCAGATTGTACATTAATCAAACTGTAAATACATATTTGTTACGGTCATAAATCATATTTTGATCAACATAAAAGTGAATACTATTATATGCAATCTATTGTGTACAGATTTCTGCAGCATCCAACTGTTTTTTTTATTTGAAATGGGTTTGCTCTTGACTCTAGTCTAGGTCAGAGGTGGCAGAGACAAATTCGACGATGGAGTGAGCTTACCCAGAAGAAGCCTGTTCACTCTTACTTTGAAGAGATGTTTTATGTAAATTTAATGTTATCTATGTGTATTTTTGGAAAATAAAGATATTTTATTGTTATTATTAATACTGACCAGCGGTGCAAATCTGAAAAAATCTCACTGTGAAAACTTAGGTGAAGTGAGCGTGGCGTGTGCTGTCAATTCCTGACAAAAACAAACACACTTCACCTAAGTTTTAACGGTGAGATTTTTACAGAATCAACCGGCTGTATAGCTATTCACAACCATCCGAGAGGCTATCGCATCGAAAAGTGGCACATTTCGATGACCTGATTTGACTTGCCCGCGACAGCAAACAGCCGTCGGAAGAACAGCGGTCGTCTAATTGATTAAGGACTGACTTTTCCAACGCCAGGTAACTTTATCGGAGGAATAATTTTGAATTTTTGACAGTTCTTCCATACAAAAACTGTCAGACGTCAATTTTATTCTACGAATAAAAATTAACAATCGATTGAAAAATCAACCCTTAATCTGATAGAAAAGTCGGGTTTTGCACTTGTGAACAGAGTTTAGAGGACTCCTACGATAACATTATTATTGATGTTCGACACGGTACTGAAGCCTATCGAGGGGTTGTGAATAGCTATGCTGCAAATTACAAAAAAAGTACGAAAATTTCGAGGACTACCCTTTCGCTTTAAGATCTCTCCGTTTATATCTAAGAATACGAGATGGAACTGCAGTGGCTTGAAAATAAAAATTATGATGCAAAATCCAGACATAGCTGCCGTAAGAGTCAGGACTGTGGGCCTAAAAAGGCACTTTGAAGAATCATAAAAGAATAACCTTATGAATTATATAATGGTGAAGACAATCAGTGTTTTTCTTTTTTTCGCTGCACTAAGTAGGTACAATCAAAGAGATTGGGATTGGATTTGGATTGGATTGATTGGTATTTTAGCACAGACAAAAAATAATAATTGAAAAATGCTTCACCAATGGGATTTGATACGATTAACTTAACAGTTAGCAGTCCATTCCGTTATCCTTTTATGATTCTGCCAAAGTGGCCTTTTAAGGCACCCTGGTTACTTCAAAAACCGACCAATGCTGTTGGACAATCTATCTGTCTTTTGTTTTGTTTGTAAACCGGAATTATCGTGTGCTATTTTGTTGCATTATTTAGTTTAAGAGTAATTTCGATTATAAATAGATTCAGCCGTTGAGTTCCTGTGTCTTTGAATGACGAATTGTATTATAATTTTGTCGATTTTATAGTCCTAGTGGTGACAATAGTTTAAGGCATAGTTTTCATTTAATTAGTAGTTTAATTTTAATTTGTAGTTAATTACTTATACATTGTAAATGGTTCAATAAATAATGGTTCATTGTTAATCTCAAATGAAAATTAAAGTGAAACTAGATGAAAAAAAAAAAAAAAAAAAAAACCATCTTCCAAAAACTGAAAAATAAGAAGTTGGTTGCTTTTTTTTATTTTTTAGTTGTACCTACCTACCTACCCCACACAAATTCATTATTTATAACCAGTGTTTTGCAATACTTTCTGTATTATTGTTTTGCAAATGAATGAGATTGTATTCTTTTTTGTAGTAAGTATTTTTTATTTTTAAGATGTATGGTTAGTTGCCATAACCAACTGAATGCCAGAGTAAAATAGCTCACATTCCCTTACTAAAAATTAAATAATCACTAACTTACTACCGAACTCAGAGACGTCACTTAAAATTGATTAAGCATCAACTTTGATTAGTCACCATATCTTTGCACAAATGTCAACAAGATTGACTGTTATATTTTCAACTGACAGCATTCCAGTTTATACTTGTCAATTAAAATTAATTATTTATTAATGTTAAGTGACGACTCTGAGTTTGGTGTATTTACAAGGCATTCATTAAAATGTCAGTTACAAAACAACATGAGGAAAATGTTTTTAGGAAAATTTTGGGTATAAATGTGGAGGGCTATAAGAGTAGAGGAAGACCAAAGAAACAATGGAAGGACTTTGTGAAAGATGATATTATGGCTATAAAGGGAGACTATCTTGAAGACAACTAACAAAATTGTAAATGACAATGTCATAAAAATGTAAGTAGCTTGGTGTACATAATAATAATTTTAATTGTAAATATCTCTGTCGTTTTATACTAGAGTAATAATTAGTATTTTATGTATTAAAAAAATCATGTTAACTAACAATACTTGTATTGTCTTTTCAGCTTTCAATTAACAACTACCAAAAAGTGCAACATTCGACGGCTCATCTTCCTGTGGTGCTGTTACTACATGACACTGGCAGAAAAGACATCGGCTCAGTTCCCAAAAAGGAAAAAAAAAAAAAGACTAACAAAGATTTATGGAAGAAAAAGAGATCAGACCAACCCGAAGCAACGGCACCACATGTGACTATAGATGGGCAATCCACCGGGTTTAAACCCGGTGCTTTTGATAAACACCCGATAAACACCCACAATATTGGGTGTTTATTAAAGCACAGGGTTTAAACCCGGGTGGATTGCCCATCTATACATGTGACTGTTTCTAAATTACCCTAGGTTGATAAAATTTTCGTTTTTTCCCAATTATGTTAAATATTAGTGTTGTCGGTTCCCCCAAAGGCAGGCGGCGAATGATGAGTCATTAACATGACAGATTGAAAACAATTGTCAATATGTGCCAAGATATGCTAGTCAATTACAAGTTATTAAATTATTATTATCTACTATTGTCAAGTTACATCTCTGAGTGTGGGGCAGTAAGACAGGATAGATTTCTATCTATTTTTTTAAATATAGTACAGACACCAGCACATCAAGCTACTAGAATTTGTCAAATTTCTTTAATAGATTTTCAACTTTATCGCTAAAGCAAAAGGTTTAAAGATGATTCGGGAAATTTTACAGTTTCGGGTAGCTTGATGTGCTGGTGTCTGTACATTTGTCAGTAAGTTGTTACAGACTTGTTACATAGTTATAATATTTATTTATTTATTTAATACTTCAAGCACATAAATGTACAGAGGCGGACTTAATGCCATAGGCATTTCCGCAATATTCCGCTGGTTGCTGCATTTTCAGGGTTTTGATTGGTTCGTAAAATTTAAAATTGAATCAAATATAATTAGGATTACATTCAAATCGCAAATTGATCAAATTAGGTATGGAAAAGTCAAAAAGATTAAATAAGTCAAACAGTTAACATGACAAGTAGATAATAATTACATATTTCTTAATATTTAAGGGAGAAGCGCCAGGGTAGCCAGCAATATTAAAATTTTCTTGTTTTCGTAATTTGCAGGCAGCAGTGTCAGATTCTAAGTTGAACAAAAGAATTTAATTTTTGACCGTAACAAGTATGTATTTACAAAATTATTATCATTCAAATGATCAATACAACCATCTAAGCTCAAAATAATTAAATAATATTGATTGACTACCTCATGAAATATTAATCAAAGGATTTTAATTATAAGGATTGATATTCATGATTATAATTCTGTAAAGTCAAATTTGTTACGCTCATACATACAACCTGACACTGATCTGCAAATTGTAAACAAAATAAGAAATATTGAATTTCACGGGCTACCCAGCATGTAATCCAAACCCCCTTAACATTTTGACCGTCACAGTCATGTATAGATGACAAACTAAAATGTGCCCAGCACACCACGGTTCGACTACATAACAAGACTTTCACGCCGAGTTTGATATTCTGACGTGTGGCGGTCAAAATGTTAATTACAATTACCTCTAGCTGGTGATGCATGTCTAGGCATCACCAGCTAGAGGTTGCATGTATATGCAAGGTTTTAAAAATGGCATGAACTAAACGCTATGCTACAATATTTTCTCCATTTTTAGGTCTGAAATTTCATGAATTTGTTATGATTGAGTAGAGTGGTAATGCTTTGTTTAAATTGTTACTTCTTCTGAATGTTATTTGTTTTTTACTTCTTCATTGTTGTATTTGATCCCATTACACAAAATATTCATTTGCATGTAGTATTCCAGTTTTAATACTCGATTTTGTTTTTGAAGGGCAAATTATGTTATCCTCAAATAGATATTACTAGTGTCTGCTGCATAACTTTTGATGTGTCAACTATTCTTTGTTAGGTGATTTAATTTAATGATAATAACCAATTCATAGCTAATAAGTAAATTATGAGGTTCCAAGGCACATTCCTCCATGAAAACGACTTCAACTTTCACATTTTCGCGATTTTTTTCAACTATTGATTTGTATGGTGTATTGTCTTGCCTTTGTCTCACTTGAAACGTATGCTGACGTCATTATACTGTGTTTTCACGCGTAGGTCTGTTAATATTTATGATTTATCTCGCTGCAGAATTAATTTACGAATAAATAAAACCGTTCTGTTGACCGATAATCTAACTGTTCGGCCATAATCTATTTATACTCAACAAAATGGCTGACTCGATCGATTTTCTTCACCTGCATTTAAAACCATGAAAAACTTACCTGAGCGACTCCGTTCAAGGATCGGATGGAGCGAGGGCTCCGAACGCGCGCGGCGGGACGCGGGGGGCGAAGCCCCGGTGCCTGGCGGCGGGCAGACGCGAAGCCCGGCAGCGCCGCTGTAAAAACCGACATACTTAGAATACGCAAGCGGCGCGCGGGCGTACGAGAGCTTCGCGAGGGGCGAAGCGACCGCGATCGACACAGGCCCACGCGAGGCGAACATGCAGCCTCCGGGCACACGCGGCGAGGCCTCACGGTACAGGCCGTACGCGGCAGCATAACATCCTCCATGATGCAGGCGATGAGGCGACGCTCCTCGAAGACAGGCTGAACATCCAACATCAAATACTATATTCACCTTATATTAATCACAAAACAAAGTTACGAACCAGTATAAAACACGTAAACTTTTCACTGAAGTTCTATGGTATCCGAGAAGACGTAAATCGCTAGGAGTATCCGCGACACGCCTTTCTACGTTCAGCGGCCATTTTGTTTAGCAATACATTGACCTTTCTCTTTCTCTTCGATTTTTTGCGTTTCATCTTGTGATGAAGTGAAAGGAAGACAATTTTACTGCTTGGAAAAATGATTATCTCATATATAATAATTTCCAATTTTATTTTATTAGAATATTGGTGTTTGTTATTAAGTAAATAATTTTTCTAGCATCAGTTAACAAGTTTTCTTCAAAAACTTATGTAAATAAACAAACAACACAATGTTTTTCTTTGGCAATAACAAAACGTAGATCACAGCGCAGACTAAATGTTACCAGTGTAATAAGTTTCTACCATTAAGTAGCGTTACGTAACTTTTGGTTATTTGTATTTATTTGAAAATTATTTAAGACTATCTAAATTACTTTGGAGTCGTCTTGCAAATAAAAAACCTTATAAAAAGCTACAAATTATCTTAGAAATCTTCACAAGATACACTCTTCAAGCAACAGATTAGCTTTCTAGTTTCTATGAATACTACACCATCCCACTTAGCAACACCGATGCATTTCAGTTTCTACTAAAAAAATAGTGCAGTAACAACGTCCATCGGGGAGGGATGTGTTACTTAGCACTTTAATTTTAAGTTTTAAATTGTATCGTTAGCTATAGAACATTAAAATTATACTTTATTATTCATGTTCACAGTTCTTTAACATAAAAATAGTCGTACAATTCGTTTAAATCTTAGTTTTATCGAAATAAACTGAATAAAAGTAAGTTACCTGAAAGAGTAAATAAAAAGTGAAAACTATAAACCTTTCTAGATAAACCGGTTCTCGTAAGAAAAAAATCGACTTGCCCAAGGAATTCAAGGTATGCATGTTCCCTATTTTTTTTAACTCTCATAACTCTAAAAAATAAGTCTAAATCAATATTTATAACATTTCTTGCGTAAATGAAGGTAGGAAGTTGACGCGTTCTAATCGAATGCACTGTTATCGTTTAAATAAACAGCCGTCATAAAATTTATTGAATGTTGGTTACATTACAATACCTACCTAACAATAATCTAGGCATAATAGGTACAGTAGGCAGCACATCAAGTTACCGAAACTGTCTTTCCCAATCAACTTTGAACCTTATTTTTTAGCGATAAAGTTGAAAATCTATTAAAGAAATTTGACAGATTGTACTAGCTTAATGTGCTCTCTGTACATTAGGTACCTACTTAATAATGTCAACATTTATATCACCGCGCCTATATTCTGCGAAGGTGTAAGCAGAGGTCGCAAGAGGTGTTAGTAAGTAGAAATGTGGACCCTGATATTATTATATATCCTAAGTAAAAAGGGCCTACGTGCCTCTCGCCATGTGCCGACATGGCAAGAGGCACGTAGGCGGAATGAATGATTACCATGTTCGATTTTAAAAAGAATTGCGACGTCCCTTTATAGGGTTTCGTACCTACCTCAAAAGGAAAAACTGGCCAAGTGCGAGTCGGACTCGCACACGAAGGGTTCCGTACCACAAGGCAAAAACGCCGACAAAAACATGTTTGTTGTGTGGGAGCCCCCCTTAAATATTTATTTTATTTTAATTTTATTATTTATTATTAAAGTTAAAATACAATTGAGTATTTTGTGAATATTTCAAGTGCCTACCTGTTGCCTTTTTTGATATCGAGCAAAAATATCGCGTTTGTTGTATGGGAGCCCCCCTTAAATATTTATTTTATTTTGTTTTTAGTATTTGTTGTTATAGCGGCAACAGAAATACATCATCTGTGAAAATTTCAACTGTCTAGCTATCGCGGTTCTTGAGATACAGCCTGGTGACAGACAGACAGACAGACGGACAGACAGCGAAGTCTTAGTAATAGGGTCCCGTTTTTACCCTTTGGGTACGGAACCCTAAAAACGGAACCCTTTTAGGATCATTTTGTTGTCTGTCAGTCAAGACCCTTTATCACGGGAACGCGTGGAGGTATCGAGTTGAAATTAAAACCATATATACTCAGGTCTACAGTCCCTTGAAGCTGTGAAAATCTCAAACAACTGCTGTACAGTCACGAGCGCTAATATGTCAACACTTGGCAACTTCCAATTGCGATTTTTGCACGAAATAACGAATGCAACGTTGAAATACGACACTTCACATAAACCTACGGGTTCGAAAATACTATGTTCCTAATAATATAAAATTTCATTCGAAAATGAAAGAGAAAATCGCCTTTGAACAAAGCCAAGTGTATTTATACTTATGCTCGTGCCTGTACATCGATTTCGCTACGTATTGCACGACAACAAACAAAAACAATATGGCTACAGCAGACTCGATACTTTTAGCATCGATTAGCGATTTATTCGCTTTTCAGAAGATCGATATAGCGACTGAACGGTACTCTACACTCCACACACATTTAGATGCTGGTCACAGCGAAGCAAAACTCCTTTGTTCGTATATTTAGATCTGGGGGCCTGAAAAGGCCACTTTGGCAGAATCATAAAAGGATAACAGAATTGACAGTTAACTGTTAAGTTAATCGTATCAAATTCCATTGGTGAAGCATTTTTCAGTTATTTTTTTTGTCTGTGCTAAAATACCAATCAATCCAATCCAAATCCAATCCTCTCTTTTCTCTCTCTTTGATTGTACCTGTTACGGCTAATGGCCGAAGTGCGGCTAAACCTAGTTTTAACCGAACCTAACCTCGGGGTGCCCTTCGCTCGCTCTTGCATCCTACGTCGACGGATCCCCGCTTCGCGTGGCCCCTATTTCTGTGAAAGGGGTTTAAAGTAACCTAACAAAACCGAACCTCGGGGTGCCCTTCGCTCGCTCTTGCATCCTACGTCGCCTCCCGAAGTATACACGAACCGCAGGTGGCCGGCTGCACTTAGTTGTACCCGGCTAAAACTAGGTTTAGCCGCACTTCGGCCGGCTAACACTAGGTGTAGCCGTCTTCAGCTATTAGCCGTGACATACCTACGTAGTGCAGCAAAAAAAAAAAAAACACGGACTGTCTTCGCCATTTTATAATTCATAATGTTATCCTTTTATGATTCTCCAAAGTGGCTATTTTAGGCTGTTCTGTCATTCTTTGACAATTGTATAAAATGGCTAACACGGCACGTAATTTAAATCAAATCATTTATTGGTTTACAAACATACAAACATGGGTATTTAGTACATAGATGTTTTAGGGGCGCAGGATGGCAAAATATTCATTGACAAAATAGTCGACATTGCCTTGCTTGTCATATTACTAGCTTCCGCTTGCGGCTTCGCCCGCGTGGTATGTCGATAATAAGTAGCCTATGTCCATCCCCAGGGTTCAAAGTATCCACTTTGCCAAGTTCATCAAATTTGGTCCAACCGTTTCGAACATTAGCCGGAACATACAAACAGACAAGCAGACATTAAAGAAAGTAAATAAACGCGTTGTTATCTAACTGCTGTACACCGATTTCGCTACGTTTTGCCTAACGACAACAAACAAGAATAATAGATAAGTTGCAGACATGATCCATACTAATATTATAAATTCGAAAGTAACTCTGTCTGTTGTCTCTCCGTCTGTATGTTACCTTTTCACGCCTAAACCACTGAACGGATTTCGATAAAATTTGGTAGAGAGATAGATTGCATCCCGGGGAAGGACATAGGATAGTTTTTATCGACATACCTCGCGGGCAAAGCCGCGGGCGGAAGCTACTTTATAATATTAGTAGGACTAGCAACGCCCCGTGGTTTCACCCGCATAAGTGTCGATCCCGTAGGAATATCGGGATAAAAAGTATTCTATGTGTTAATCCTGGTTATAAACTATCTGTGTGCCAAATTTCATCCAAATCTGTTTAGCCGTTTGTGCGTGAAGAAGTAACAAACGTACAAAACACACTCACAAACTTTCGCCTTTATAATATTACTAGCGGCGCCTTGCGGTTTCACCCGCATACGTGTCGATCCCGTGGGGATATCGGGATAAAAAGTAGCCTATATGTTAATCCAGGGTATCAGCTACCTCCATACAAAATTTTATCAAAATTGGTCCAGCCGTTTGAGCGTGAAGAAGTAACAAACATATAAACACACACACACCCCCCCACACACAAACTTTCGCCTTTATAATATTAGTGTGATTAGTGTGATGTATCATTGTGATAATTCGGTCTTTTATCAAAAAAAAATATTATAATGTGACACATGATAATGTTATCGAACCGATAGGAAGTTCGCGTTGGTCTGATAACAGTTCCCCTGGAACGATCAATAAGAATATAAGAATCTACAAAAGATAATCCATTTATTTAGCCCAGTCTAAAAGGCACACAACACCACATGTCATCTTCCTAACCTTTTCCCAACTATGTTGGGGTCGACTTCCAGTCTCAGCGGATTCAGCTGAATACCACTATTTTACATGGAGCGACTGCCTATCTGACCTCCACAACCCAGTTACTGGATAATACGATACCACTGCCGGATTAGCCCATAAGCAAATTAGCAATTGCTTAGGGCATCACGTCTTGGGGGGCACCATAAGGCAGAAACTGCACCAAAACAGTACCTATTTGCTAGCACATGAATGCCAAGGCCATCAGCAAGATATTACAAGACCCAAAAGTCACTCTAGAGATGTGCGCCAATCTTTACAAATCGCTCGTCGATGTTTTGGAAAAATACGAGGCGACTAGTGGATAGGAGGGCCTACAGGCGTGGATTGCTATGCCCTAAGCAATCCACGCAAGTAGTCTTGATCCGGCACTGGATACCACCTTGGTAAGACTGGTTGTCAGACTTTCGGGCTTCTGACTACCCGTAACGACTGTCAAAGATCCACGAATGACAGCCGGGACCAATGGCTTAACGTGCTTTCCGAGTCACGGAGGGGTCACGGTATGTAAAGAGCCCATCCACAGACCAACCGCGACCAGTCGACCTAGATGGAATACGAGTAATAAAACTTATTTAATACTGAATTATGTCTTTAATATTTATTAACTTCTCATTCATCTAAAAACAAAATATTTATACCTACTTCTTTATCAATCAAGTCAACTTATAACGAGATCAATCAATAAATCTTGTAAGTATTGCAAATTTGCAAACAATCAACTAAAGATAATATATTTTCTTCAAAATAAAAATAGTTTTACGTAAAATAATCAAACTTAACGCTAGTTTCACTGCACTTTTTTTTCGATCCATTTCATCATTTTTTTTCGGGTTGAGGACCCCGGAACCTGATCCCCTCGCGAGCATCTGCTACCATGCCTACCACCTGTAATTAAGTGGGTAATGTTTGGATTTTGTGTCTGAAATGTCAGGACTTTCAAATTTCTAAATGGTTACCCTAATCGTAAGGCAACGGTGATCGAATCTATATACGCGGAAGTGAAAACATCGAGGCGCTCATTGAATGTGCTATAACTTTTTGCGCGTCATTCGTGTGTGCTACTTTATGGCTACTTCACTCAATTCCATGTTGTCAATTTCCATTTTGATGGAAGTGAAAGTTTGTCTGTTTGATCTTTTCCAAAAGTAGGTATTTGCTGAAAAAGGAGGCCATTTGTTGTAATCTAAAACGTTCATATTCTAGTCGCAGTCTTGTAGCGGTATCTACAACGCCACATGCGAACAACGCGTCATAATGACGTCACGCAAAATCCTGCATCTCGCAAGCAGAGTTTACCGCGCAACTAGCATAGATACAATGGCCCGACATGAATCATCAGGCAGTTGCCCGTCAGACACAACACCCGTCTGGTCGGAGGATCCTCCCTTTTCTATAGAGTATGAGTGAACTTTACACCCTGTTCCTCATACAAACCTCTATAGTCTCATCTCGACGATAAACAAATGTCAAAAATGTAGGGATTTTAGAGATATATTTGACAGATTGAGACAGATTCCTCAAGCAAATGGCAACGGGTTAGGTTAGAAATGTGACCAACAGCGCGCGAGCCGAGCGAGCGAAGCGAGCGGTGCCGCGGCGGGGGCGGCCGGCAACCGCTACATCTAAGTTGCTCGCAGTTCTATACAACCCGATTCCTAAGGGATGCCCTTTGAAAAATGGCACAATCAGTATTCTTTATACCTACCTACAAATAATATAATCATATTAAAGATATCTACTCCGGCTTACCTCAGAACAGATGGCCGATTGGGCCGAAAGGTTTTGGAGTGGCGACCGCGTACCGGAAGACGTAGTGTTGGAAGGCCTCCCAAGGTGGTCCGACGACCTCGTGAAGGCCGCAGGAACCCGTTGGATGCGAGAAGCACAGAACCGGACGAAGTGGAGATGCTTGGGGGAGGCCTATGTCCAGCAGTGGACGTCTTTCGGCTGAAAATAACAAATGACAAAAATTAAATAAAATGGCATGTTATTTATTTGTTGAAAATTTATGAGTAACAATCGTGAATAATGTAATAAAATACTGTACTGTTTTCTTTCAGATTACCTTCGAACAAGAACCGTCATGATATGAAGTTGTAAATACACGGTAAGTGATTGATTTATTTTTAGCCTTTATTTTTTTGTTTAAATAATATCAGCCGCACAGGTCAATCGATCGGGTTAAGCTACGCTTGCCGCGTTGGTCTGTGGATGGATGACCATCTTTACATACCTCGGAACTTTGGTGCCGGCTGTCATTTGTGGATCTTTGACAGCCGTTACGGGTAGTCAGAAGCCCGAAAGTCTGACAACCAGTCTTACCAAGGGGTATCGTTTTACCCAGTAACTGGGTTGTGGAGGTCAGATAAGCAGTCGCTTCATGTAAAATACTGGTATCCAGCTGCATCTGGTTAGACTGGAATTCGACCCCATCATAGTTGGGAAAAGGCTAGGCAGATAATGATGATCCCACGTGCTTAAATCATCGATTACAAATATCTTCTGATGTAGGTACATGAATATGCGCTTGCTTGAACAACTTTCTGAGCAATATAGCTTCTGCTCGGGACGTCGTCGTCAGCGTGAAATTTCTTTTTAAACCAGGGGGGGCACACTTAACACTGTCATCATTTGCATGGACGACAGCGACATCTGGAGTTTGGTGGGTTAAAAAAACTTGGCAGCCACCTTGTCTTGTTTGTCAAATTGTCAAACAAATGTCATTGTCGCCGGCCATCCGCCATTGTCAATTCCGGTTTTCCCGAAGTTGATGCGCTTCCCGAAGTCCCGACTTTATCTCAGTTATTTCTGTTATAATTGTTACTTGTTACTGTTTTTTTTTTTTTTTGTTGCTACTCATAGTACATATTACTATGAGTAGCGAGTCAATATACGAGAGAATATACGAGATATTATGCATTGCATATCTATAGGTATAGAGCCATAGTTCACCCACCAAACTCAAGGTGGCAGCACTTTCCATACATGCAAATTTTACCACAGAGTTGTTACTCTTTTCCTCTATAGGATTTGGGTTAAACATAAAATATATCCTAGTAGTATAGATATCGATATTCATCTCGTCTGCAGAGTTTCGTAAGCTAATTTAATTTGATCCTGTAAAGCTCATCTCCTGAAGAATCTAATCCATTAAAAAAAGGAGTTTATTTGGAACAACTTAAGTTTACAATTTACAAAGGAAAACGAAGATCGCCACAAAAGTAAGATACTTTGGCGCAGCTATCAACGCCCAGCTCAAAATAATTGTAAAGACATTGTTCCAGACTTCCCAAAGAAAGCTCATTAATAATTAAAAGAATTACAAACATTTCAAAAAGGAATAAAAAAGAGAATAGACTCTATGTGGAGGTTACTATGTAGTATTAAAGTACATAGATTGGAGGCGGGGTGAAGTGTGTATGGGTGTGTGTGTGTTTACTGAGTTTATGATACAATAAGTTTTGCATTATGACACCTTCAAGTCAAGCCTACATATTTACCCTTCGAGCTTATATCGCCACTAGGAATCTTCCTTTCTTCGAAATAGTGTCAACGAACGCGCAAAGATTTAATTAAAAATGTCGTGACCTTTTTATCTCGACTAAATTGAATACATTCAATGTATAAATAATTGAATTAAGATAAATTTTGTTATGACGCTGTGAGCAGGTGCAGTGACATCGAGATAAGAGAGGACAGAGAGTCTTTCAATGTGAGAGTAGGCTTTGTCTTAAGTAGGTATAATTAGTGTAGGTATGTCAAATGCTCATGTAACACCCACTCTCATAAATATCGGAGATGCTACTCTCGAAGTCGTGGACGAGTATGTTTACCTAGGACAAACTGTCCAGTGGTTGGTCTAACTACGAAAGAGGTCAATCGTCGAATCCGACTCGGCTGGGCAGCGTTCGGGAAGGTACGCAATATCTTCTCGTCCCACATACCGCAGTGTCTAAGACCTGTGCGTGTTGCCAGTGATGACTTATGGCACTGAAACGTGGTCGCTCACAATGGGCCTTATAAGAAGTCTAAAAGTAACCCAAAGGGCAATGGAAAGGGCTAGGCATGGACTTTCCCTGCGTGATCGAATCAGGAATGAGGAGATCCGCAGGAGAACCAAGGTAACCGACATAGCCCGAAGAATTGCCAAACTTAAGTGGCAGTGGGCAGGGCACATTGCTCGCAGAACAGATGGCCGATATAGTATACTAATTATTATATATTGCTTGAGCACCCTCCAAAACCATGAAAACGACAACCATGACGAAAAAATTTAAAATTTTCGCAACCGCCATCTAGGATTTTCTTTTGATCTCACTATCGGCTACAGCATCCTCGAAAACCATGAAAACGACACTCATGACGAAAAAATTTTTAATTTTTGCAACTGCCATCTTGGATTTTCTTTTTTACGGTTTTTTGGTTTTGCCTTTAGACTGTCTAGCAGTGGACTTGACATGTAAGTACGGCTACATACAGCTGATAAATTATTTTGATGGGTCTTTTGTATTCAAGGAAATATTGAAGCTTGAAAAAGGCGATTTCTGGGTAAACCCCGATTTCTGGGTAAAACTTGTTGTCAGACTTTCGGGCTTCTGACTACCCGTAACGACGGTCAATGATCTACAAATGACAGCCGGGACCAACGGCTTAACGTGCTTTCCGAGGCACGGAGGGGTAATGGATAGTCGAACCTTGAATGATCTTAGCTAACCCTGATCTCTCTCTGGTCGTGTCTGATTGCGTGCCGTCCCATCGGACAATGAGAGTGATGGGAGGGAGAGTGCACCTGTGTCTGAGCACACACTTGTGCACTATAATATCTCCCGCGCCGAAGGCTATTAGTCTCTGTTGAGTTTTGCCGCCGTGGCTGAAATGCGGTCTGAAGGACGCAGACCGGGACGGCATGGCAAGGGATTTTGCCGTCAGTCAGCGCACACTAACCGCTTAGATACCGCGGCATTCCAGCGGCTTCCCCGCTTCTTTACCCCCGCCGCCTTACCCCGCGGTAGGTCACAACGAGCGCCGGAGTCCTTGGCATGCCGTTCCCCACCGCAGGAAGCCAAGGCATCACGCCGCGGGAGCCCGTGGCGCGTCTTTCAATGCCGTGCAATGAAATCTCTTTCGATGCCACGGCATCTTTTTAAAGCATAGCAATTTATGTCGTATTACTATAAGTTATATCGATACTTTTGAATGTCCATTAGAAAAAATTTAAATCCCTTGCCATGCCGTCCCGGTCTGCGTAGGTAGATTGAAAAAATCGTAGAAGGCATTTTATGGCTGGGGTCGAGAGGAGCATGTGCAACACTATTGTCACCCTTTACTGATAAAGACATATTTACTGATAAGCACTCCATTTTAATTACAGCCTTGTCCATTGTTTTGAACTAAATTGTCGATATGGCCTTGATATTGTTATAGGCTACATTTGTATGTCCAATGGGCTATGCATGTGATTATGTGGCACATGCGTGTCGGGTCAGGTGATTCGAGTGTTTGTTTAGTAACCAAAAAACATTATAATTAGCGAAATTGTGCATTTTATTTGGGGAAAAAAAACGGTATTACATTAAATATAAGGGGACGCTGCTGCTAGTATAATAAAACCGGGCAAGAGCGAGTCGGACTCGCGCACCGAGGGTTCCGTATCATCATGTTTTTAATTTTTTTATCGGCGTGGCCTATATTCGTCAGAGAATTTTAACACTGCACTGCGGAGTAGAATATTGCAGTTTTATGTCAGCGCCATCTCTTGACCGATAGTGGAACTAATGTAACTTTTGTTGATGATTTCTAAAAAAGTGTGCTATTTAGAGACTTGTTTTATTTTTCCTGTAATCTTTACATAAACTTCTATCACATAGAATAATTTAAGATTTTTCTCTTTGCAAACTTCGGAGATAAGGGGGGAACGGTATTTTTTTTTAACATTTTTCAGCAAAAATCGAAAACTATGCGGCCTAAAAAAAAAGAAAAAGTGTTGGAGAATGTGCAAACTGCGCTCTTTCCTATGATACCCCACATGCCCTAGTAGTAGGGATACTAGGGCATGTGGGGTATCATATGAAAGAGCGCAGCGCACAGTGACAGACAGACAGAGCCTCACCATAAGGGTTCCGTTTTACCATTTTGGTACGGAACCATAACAGAACAGAGAGCAGTGGTGGCGTAGTGGTAACAGCCGCGACTTACGAGTTGGATTGGAAGTCGTAGGTTCGAACCCAGACAGGCGCTTTGCTTTGTGTAAATTATTTTATCACGACTGCTCTCAAAACGGTGAAGGAAAATATCGTGAGGAAACCGGTATGTTCTAGAACCAAAAATTCTAAGACGTGTCACATCACAGTGTCATCTACCAACCCGCACTAGGCCCGCGTGGTGGATTACGGCCCACTCCCTCTCACTGAGAGAAGACCTGTGTCTCAGAAGTGGGAACATATAATATGGGGTGATTATGCTATGTTATGCTTGCATAGTGTAGATACTGATGTGAATAGTAGATTGTTTGCCAAGGGAGCAAACAACTATTTTGAAGGCGAGAGTGTTTCTTTGAACCCAGAGCGCAGCGATCGATTCAAAATTTCAAAGTACGTCACCCGAGCTTAGGCTGATTATGATGTTATGCTAGGATAGTGTAGATACTGATGTGAAATAGTAGATTGTTTGCCAAGGGAGCAAACAACTATTTTGAAGGCGAGAGAATATCTTTGAACCCAGAGCGCAGCGATCGATTCAAAATTTCAAAGTACGTCACTCGAGCTTAAAATAGTGTTGCTCTCGGTAGCAAAAAAAAATCTCGGGGATAAAAATAGTGTCCAACTCGGGGTGGATACTACTTTTATCACTCTCTATGAAAAAATAAGTAAGTGTGGTGCGACATATGAATAAGAATAGTTCGTTTATTTATTTACATACAATTTTGAGTAAACAATTACGAACGAAGGCAGAATACTTTTCGCGTGTTTTTTATTTTTTCACTAACTTTTTTTTTTTAATTTGGCTGGCGCGCGTTTGCTTTATCATACAACCTGTTACTTGTTCCTACAATGTTCGTGATTGATCTCTTTGGTGATTGGAACTTTTACTAACAATATCCACATTCCGAATTCAAATCACTTTTAGTCCTTAGGGATTAAAGAGCTATTTTAGTCCCTGTTTACGAAGAATACACTAGCTCTTTTTGAATAGATGTGATAAAAACTCTATGCGATGGTTCAATCGTGAAATAAGTTTGAATTACATCCAAACGTATGTAGCTTAGAACCAACACGCATCAGACTCACCGATTCACATAGCTTTCAAAATGTCTGAACTATGAATATCAAATCAGCTTGTAAACAGATGTTTAAACTAGTATATAAACAGAATAAACATTTAATTATTTTACGTAAGTAAAAAGTTGGCTTCAGCCCAAATTAGCAAAATGGTAAAGTACATTCTATAATCAGCGTTCTTTCCGCAAGAAACAGTGTGAAATTGCGAGAAAATTGAGTAGAACGTGTTTCTCTGTTAAAATATGACAAAATTCTACACAATAATATTTATAGATGTATGAAAGAAGGAGATATGATCGGTAGTTGAAAATGTATCAGAATCCGATGTCGCTAGGTTGGCCCCACCGATTCTAGACTACGATCTTAGTAATCTTAAATACTAGTCTTAACTAGTCTTAATAAATCCAACGCAATGAATGAAGCACACTGAAAATACGCATTTTGAAAAATCTCACGTCAGATTAGAGAGAGGGGGGAGGGGCCGAGCCAAATCTCACGATATCTCACTAAGGAGGAGGATTCAAAAATCGAGGGAGGGGGGTTCAAAAATCGCCAAAATCACCTCACGTAATTAGCCACCCGTTTCTTTTTTTTCATTATTGAGGATGGGAAATCATCAAATGGTCAAAAATCCCGCTCTGGGTGGAGCGTTAGGGAGTTACAGACTCTTACTGACTAAAACCCACCCGTGTTCCTTCCTTAGCCCTTTTTGTTTCGGGCCAGCGGTAACCCTTTCGGACAATCCTGCTGATCTAACGGGCCCAAAGTTTCATCAAAGTAAAGAAATAATTCTTTACTCGCTTATAAATTGTTCATTATTATTAATGTACTTAATATAAATAGTTGTCTGTGTGGTGCCGCCGGACTTAAAGAATACCACCACCCCTTACTTCCCGTGGGTGTCGTAAAAGGCGACTAAGGGTCGTACCGGAGAATGGGCAGCAGCGTTCTCTATGTATTCCACCATCATACCATACTGCGATCGCC
Organism: Mesoligia furuncula; assembly: GCA_916614155.1. Lineage (NCBI taxonomy): Eukaryota > Metazoa > Arthropoda > Insecta > Lepidoptera > Noctuidae > Mesoligia > Mesoligia furuncula. Next base: position 4,032,287 of record OU744820.1, on the reverse strand, counting down.
AACCCGCCTGCCAAGCGTGGCGATTATGGCAAACCCTCCCAAAATTGGGGTAGGCCTATGTCCAGCAGTGGACGTCTATCGGCTGAAACGACGAATATAAATAGTAAGTAGTATAATTTATTTTTGTTATTTTACTAAGGGCTGATTTCTCAACCGACAGACAATTTTTATTCGTGGAATAAAATTGACGTCTGACCTTTGAGTATTAAACCAACCGGAGACGCCACGAGTACTAATATCTATGCAAATAAGTCTGTCACTTTCATCGCGGGGGACGAGGGAACGCAATAATACACTAATGCAATTCGATCGCGTTGTTACGCACGCACATAAAACAAAAATCAAACACAAGCATAAACTATTCGCACACATGTATATAACCGCTATGACCGGCGGTCTCGTACCTTTGGCAGCGGGGATCGCCTGACAATGGCGCCTCCAGTTGGTTTAATACTCAAAGCGTCTGACAGATTTTGTATGGAAGAACTGTCAAAAATGACAAATATTCCTCCGATAAAATTATCTGGCGTTGGATAAATCAGCCCTTATTCAAATATATCTGTTATTCTTAGTTATGTATTATTATTATTATTGAAATACACTCCACTACCAACGTTTTATTTTTATTGAAAACATGGCTCCCACCCACCCAATGCATGGATGCAGATGGACACGTGAGCGCGACAAGGTCAGCGCGACAGTTCATACTCAATCTATTTATTGCTAAACTTCACGTTCTTATCTCTTTCACACTATCGTAAATCTTGGTACTTGTGGGTGTTATGACTGTTATTAGGAGAAAATATAGGAGAGAGATAACAATACAGAAACGCATAACTACACTAATTTTATAAATATTTAACATTTGTTTGTTTGTTGTATGTAGGGAAATCTCCGAAACTGTCAGTCGGATTTAAAAAATAAAACGGGCAAGAGCGAGTCGGACTCGCGCACCGGGTTTTCATTGGCGAGGCCTATATTCGTCAGAGAATTTTAACATTTTGCACTGCGGTGTAGAATATTGCAGTTGTATGTCAGCGCCATCTCTTGACCAATAGTGGAACTAATGTAACTCTTATTGATGATTTCTGAAAAAGTGTGCTATTTAGAGACTTCGTTTTATTTTTACTGTAATCTTATATAAAACTATTCCAAATTTCAAGTTGATAGCATTAGTAGTTCTTGAGATATCCAGCTGTGACAGACACAGACACAGGTGAGACTCAGTCTGTCTGACTGAGTCTCACCATAAGGGTTCCGTTTTACCATTTTGGTACGCAACCCTAAAAATATAGGAGAGAGAAAAAAATACAGAAATGCTCATCTACACTAATATTATAAAGAGGTATTTGTTTGTATGTTTGTATGTAGGCGAAATCTCCGAAACTGCCAGTCGGATTTAAAATAAACTTTTTGTATTTGATAGCCCACTTTGTGAGGTAGGTTTTAGGCTATTTAACGTCCCGCTACGACCGTTAGGAACCGAGCACAAGGGGAAAAAGTCAGAAAAAACGCTAAGCGAAAACGAAGGCGTGCGATCGGATGCGAAGGGCATCAAAACCTATAGGGTACTTCCCGTTGACCTAGAATCATGAAATTTAACAAGAAGCAATGTCATGTAGCACAAGTAAAGGAAAAAAATCGAAAATCTTTGTTACGAGTACAAAAAAAACGGGAACAATATTCGCGACACGATTCCAGTAATATAAACTACTAGCTTCCGCCCACGGCTTTGTCTGCGAGGTATGTCGATAAAAACTATGCTATGTCCTTCCCCGGGATGCAATCTATCTCTCTGCCAAATTTTATCACAATTCGTTCTGTGGTTTAGCCGTTAAAAGGTAACATACAGACAGAGACAGAGTTACTATCGAATTTATAATATTAGTATGGATTTACATACCACTTTGTACGGAACCCTCGGTGCACGAGTCCGAACCGCTCTTGTTTATCCTGTAGTTTCGAGTGAGTCAATCGTTCGTTTATTTGGATACTGTTGTCGAGCAATTCAGTCAATTGACCTTGTTGTCTCAAATCAAATCAAATCAAAAGTCATTTATTCGAACTAGGCTGAGAATCAGCACTTTTCGAACGTTAAAATTACAAAAGACAGTCCCCCAAAACGCCCGCGCTTCACCACTTCCTAGTGATTTCTGACTGATGGGGAGTAGAAGCTTGTGGATGGGTGACCATCTTTAAATATCCCGCCGAGCCTAGTAAAGGACGTAAAGCTGTTGGTCCCGGCTGTCATTCGTGGATCTTTGACAGTCGTTACCTGTCGTCAGAAGCCCGAAATTCTGACAACCAGCCAGGGCCTCAAGTCTGCTATTACAATAGTGTCAGAATGGTCTATCATTGAAATCATAATTGTTGATTTTGACAAGTTTGGTAATCTACTAATATAATGGCGTCATTATGACTTTCCAATGGTCAACCACTGACACTCCATTAAAAGAAATGGCATAGAATGGTAATCTCGTACAGAATGAAAAATGAATTACTGACTTACGCGGTAATCTGCAAAAATTTTGACAGTTCCTTTGATCAGTGACCTACCATTAGAACGTCATTGTGCAGTCATTGCTTTTAATTCATTACGAGTATCGTATAATTTCTGTGGCATTGACCGACCAATGATCAACCATTCTGAATTTAGCAGATTACGAACTTTTTGCAAAATGACAATGGGATGGTGGTGGAATCGTGTTGGAATAACGAATT